>JAEMWC010001204.1:140000-147500 GCA_016490735.1 Pachyseris speciosa | reverse complement strand
CCGGTAATCGCGAGGTCACGGGTTCAAACCCCGTTGAAGTCCTGAATTTTTTTCAGGCTCTTTTCGCAATTGCATAAATTGCGTTCACAACTGCGAGGATCATTCTTCATTTGATTTCATTTCCGCAGTTCATATATGATTCATTTCATATATCATTCACACTCATTTCTTTCACGGGAACATATGAACCCACAATTGACCTGCTCCCAACGTCAGTGGCTTCATAGCTCAGTTGGTTAGAGCATCGCACCGGTAATCGCGAGGTCACGGGTTCAAACCCCGTTGAAGTCCTGAATTTTTTTCAGGCCTCTTTTCGCAATTGCATAAATTGCGTTCACAACTGCGAGGATCATTCTTTCATTTGATTTCATTTCCGCAGTTCATATATGATTCATTTCATATATCATTCACACTCATTTCTTTCACGGGAACATATGAACCCACAATTGACCTGCTCCCAACGTCAGTGGCTTCATAGCTCAGTTGGTTAGAGCATCGCACCGGTAATCGCGAGGTCACGGGTTCAAACCCGTTGAAGTCCGAATTTTTTTCAGTCTTTTCGCAATTGCATAAATTGCGTTCACAACTGCGAGGATCATTCTTCATTTGATTTCATTTCCGCAGTTCATATATGATTCATTTCATATATCATTCACACTCATTTCTTTCACGGGAACATATGAACCCACAATTGACCTGCTCCCAACGTCAGTGGCTTCATAGCTCAGTTGGTTAGAGCATCGCACCGGTAATCGCGAGGTCACGGGTTCAAACCCCGTTGAAGTCCTGAATTTTTTTTCAGGCCTCTTTTCGCAATTGCATAAATTGCGTTCACAACTGCGAGGATCATTCTTCATTTGATTTCATTTCCGCAGTTCATATATGATTCATTTCATATATCATTCACACTCATTTCTTTCACGGGAACATATGAACCCACAATTGACCTGCTCCCAACGTCAGTGGCTTCCTAGCTCAGTTGGTTAGAGCATCGCACCGGTAATCGCGAGGTCACGGGTTCAAACCCCGTTGAAGTCCTGAATTTTTTTCAGGCCTCTTTTCGCAATTGCATAAATTGCGTTCACAACTGCGAGGATCATTCTTCATTTGATTTGATTTCCGCAGTTCATATATAATTCATTTCATATATCATTCACACTCATTTCTTTCACGGGAACATATGAACCCACAATTGACCTGCTCCGACGTCAGTGGCTTCATAGCTCAGTTGGTTAGAGCATCGCACCGGTAATCGCGAGGTCACGGGTTCAAACCCCGTTAAAGTCCTGAATTTTTTTCAGGCCTCTTTTCGCAATTGCATAAATTGCGTTCACAACTGCGAGGATCATTCTTCATTTGATTTCATTTCCGCAGTTCATATATGATTCATTTCATATATCATTCACACTCATTTCTTTCACGGGAACATATGAACCCACAATTGACCTGCTCCCAACGTCAGTGGCTTCATAGCTCAGTTGGTTAGAGCATCGCACCGGTAATCGCGAGGTCACGGGTTCAAACCCCGTTGAAGTCCTGAATTTTTTTCAGGCCTCTTTTCGCAATTGCATAAATTGCGTTCACAACTGCGAGGATCATTCTTCATTTGATTTCATTTCCGCAGTTCATATATGATTCATTTCATATATCATTCACACTCATTTCTTTCACGGGAACATATGAACCCACAATTGACCTGCTCCCAACGTCAGTGGCTTCATAGCTCAGTTGGTTAGAGCATCGCACCGGTAATCGCGAGGTCACGGGTTCAAACCCCGTTGAAGTCCTGAATATTTTTTCAGGCCTTCTTTTCGCAATTGCATAAATTGCGTTCACAACTGCGAGGATCATTCTTCATTTGATTTCATTTCCGCAGTTCATATATGATTCATTTCATATATCATTCACACTCATTTCTTTCACGGGAACATATGAACCCACAATTGACCTGCTCCCAACGTCAGTGGCTTCATAGCTCAGTTGGTTAGAGCATCGCACCGGTAATCGCGAGGTCACGGGTTCAAACCCCGTTGAAGTCCTGAATTTTTTCAGGCCTTCTTTTCGCAATTGCATAAATTGCGTTCACAACTGCGAGGATCATTCTTCATTTGATTTCATTTCCGCAGTTCATATATGATTCATTTCATATATCATTCACACTCATTTCTTTCACGGGAACATATGAACCCACAATTGACCTGCTCCCAACGTCAGTGGCTTCATAGCTCAGTTGGTTAGAGCATCGCACCGGTAATCGCGAGGTCACGGGTTCAAACCCCGTTGAAGTCCTGAATTTTTTTCAGGCCTCTTTTCGCAATTGCATAAATTGCGTTCACAACTGCGAGGATCATTCTTCATTTGATTTGATTTCCGCAGTTCATATATGATTCATTTCATATATCATTCACACTCATTTCTTTCACGGGAACAGATGAACCCACATTGACCTGCTCCCAACGTCAGTGGCTTCATAGCTCAGTTGGTTAGAGCATCGCACCGGTAATCGCGAGGTCACGGGTTCAAACCCCGTTGAAGTCCTGAATTTTTTTCAGGCCTCTTTTCGCAATTGCATAAATTGCGTTCACAACTGCGAGGATCATTCTTCATTTGATTTCATTTCCGCAGTTCATATATGATTCATTTCATATATCATTCACACTCATTTCTTTCACGGGAACATATGAACCCTACAATTGACCTGCTCCCAACGTCAGTGGCTTCATAGCTCAGTTGGTTAGAGCATCGCACCGGTAATCGCGAGGTCACGGGTTCAAACCCCGTTGAAGTCCTGAATTTTTTTCAGGCCTCTTTTCGCAATTGCATAAATTGCGTTCACAACTGCGAGGATCATTCTTTATTTGATTTGATTTCAGCAGTTCATATATGATTCATTTCATATATCATTCACACTCATTTCTTTCACGGGAACATATGAACCCACAATTGACCTGCTCCCAACGTCATGAGCTTCATAGCTCAGTTGGTTAGAGCATCGCACCGGTAATCGCGAGGTCACGGGTTGAAACCCCGTTGAAGTCCTGAATTTTTTTCAGGCCTCTTTTCGCAATTGCATAAATTGCGTTCACAACTGCGAGGATCATTCTTCATTTGTTTTGATTTCCGCAGTTCATATATGATTCATTTCATATATCATTCACACTCATTTCTTTCACGGGAACAATGAACCCACAATTGACCTGCTCCCAACGTCAGTGGCTTCATAGCTCAGTTGGTTAGAGCATCGCACCTGTAATTGCGAGGTCACGGGTTCAAACCCCGTTGAAGTCCTGAATTTTTTCAGGCCTCTTTTCGCAATTGCATAAATTGCGTTCACAACTGCGAGGATCATTTTTATTTATTTGATTCCGCAGTTCATATATGATTCATTTCATATATCATTCACACTCATTTCTTTCACGGGAACATATGAACCCACAATTGACCTGCTCCCAACGTCAGTGGCTTAATAGCTCAGTTGGTTAGAGCATCGCACCGGTAATCGCGAGGTCACGGGTTCAAACCCCGTTGAAGTCCTGAATTTTTTTCAGGCCTCTTTTCGCAATTGCATAAATTGCGTTCACACTGCGAGGATCATTCTTCATTTGATTTGATTTCCGCAGTTCATATATGATTCATTTCATATATCATTCACACTCATTTCCTTCACGGGAACATATGAACCCACAATTGACCTGCTCCCAACGTCAGTGGCTTCATAGCTCAGTTGGTTAGAGCATCGCACCGGTAATCGCGAGGTCACGGGTTGAAATCCCGTTAAAGTCCTGAATTTTTTTTTCAGGCCTCTTTTCGCAATTGCATAAATTGCGTTCACAACTGCGAGGATCATTCTTCATTTGATTTCATTTCCGCAGTTCATATATGATTCATTTCATATATTATTCACACTCATTTTTTTCACGGGAACATATGAACCCACAAATGACCTGCTCCCAACGTCAGTGGCTTCATAGCTCAGTTGGTTAGAGCATCGCACCGGTAATCGCGAGGTCACGGGTTCAAACCCCGTTGAAGTCCTGAATTTTTTTTCAGGCCTCTTTTCGCAATTGCATAAATTGCGTTCACAACTGCGAGGATCATTCTTCATTTGATTTGATTTCCGCAGTTCATATATGATTCATTTCATATATCATTTACACTCATTTCTTCACGGGAACATATGAACCCACAATTGACCTGCTCCCAACGTCAGTGGCTTCATAGCTCAGTTGGTTAGAGCATCGCACCGGTAATCGCGAGGTCACGGGTTCAAACCCCGTTGAAGTCCTGAATTTTTTTCAGGCTTTTTTTCGCAATTGCATAAATTGCGTTCACAACTGCGAGGATCATTCTTCATTTGATTTCATTTCCGCAGTTCATATATGATTCATTTCATATATCATTCACACTCATTTCTTTCACGGGAACATATGAACCCACAATTGACCTGCTCCCAACGTCAGTGGCTTCATAGCTCAGTTGGTTAGAGCATCGCACCGGAATCGCGAGGTCACGGGTTTAAACCCCGTTGAAGTCCTGAATTTTTTTCAGGCTCTTTTCGCAATTGCATAAATTGCGTTCACAACTGCGAGGATCATTCTTCATTTTATTTGATTTCCGCAGTTCATATATGATTCATTTCATATATCATTCACACTCATTTCTTTCACGGGAACATATGAACCCACAATTGACCTGCTCCCAACGTCAGTGGCTTCATAGCTCAGTTGGTTAGAGCATCGCACCGGTAATCGCGAGGTCACGGGTTCAAACCCCGTTGAAGTCCTGAATTTTTTTTAAGGCCTCTTTTCGCAATTGCATAAATTGCGTTCACAACTGCGAGGATCATTCTTCATTTGATTTGATTTCCGCAGTTCATATATGATTCATTTAATATATCATTCACACTCATTTCTTTCACGGGAACATATGAACCCACAATTGACCTGCTCCCAACGTCAGTGGCTTCATAGCTCAGTTGGTTAGAGCATCGCACCGGTAATCGCGAGGTCACGGGTTCAAACCCCGTTGAAGTCCTGAATTTTTTTCAGGCCTATTTTCGCAATTGCATAAATTGCGTTCACAACTGCGAGGATCATTCTTCATTTGATTTGATTTCCGCAGTTCATATATGATTCATTTCATATATCATTCACACTCATTTCTTTCACGGGAACATATGAACCCACAATTGACCTGCTCCCAACGTCAGTGGCTTCATAGCTCAGTTTGTTAGAGCATCGCACCGGTAATCGCGAGGTCACGGTTCAAACCCCGTTGAAGTCCTGAATTTTTTTCAGGCCTGTTTTCGCAATTGCATAAATTGCGTTCACAACTGCGAGGATCATTCTTCATTTGATTTGATTTCCGCAGTTCATATATGATTCATTTCATATATCATTCACACTCATTTCTTTCACGGGAACATATGAACCCACAATTGACCTGCTCCCAACGTCAGTGGCTTAATAGCTCAGTTGGTTGGAGCATCGCACCGGTAATCGCGAGGTCACGGGTTCAAACCCCGTTGAAGTCCTGAATTTTTTTCAGGCCTCTTTTCGCAATTGCATAAATTGCGTTCACAACTGCGACGATCATTCTTCATTTGATTTGATTTCCGCAGTTCATATATAATTCATTTCATATATCATTCACACTCATTTCTTTCACGGGAACATATGAACCCACAGTTGACTTGCTCCCAACGTCAGTGGCTTCTTAGCTCAGTTGGTTAGAGCATCGCACCGGTAATCGCGAGGTCACGGGTTCAAACCCCGTTGAAGTCCTGAATTTTTTTCAGGCCTCTTTTCGCAATTGCATAAATTGCGTTCACAACTGCGAGGATCATTCTTCATTTGATTTGATTTCCGCAGTTCATATGATTCATTTCATATATCATTCACACTCATTTCTTTCACGGGAACATATGAACCCACAATTGACCTGCTCCCAACGTCAGTGGCTTAATAGCTCAGTTGGTTGGAGCATCGCATTGGTAATCGCGAGGTCACGGGTTCAAACCCCGTTGAAGTCCTGAATTTTTTTCAGGCCTCTTTTCGCAATTGCATAAATTGCGTTCACAACTGCGAGGATCATTCTTCATTTGATTTGATTTCCGCAGTTCATATATGATTCATTTCATATATCATTCACACTCATTTCCTTCACGGGAACATATGAACCCACAATTGACCTGCTCCCAACGTCAGTGGCTTCATAGCTCAGTTGGTTAGAGCATCGCACCGGTAATCGCGAGGTCACGGGTTGAAATCCCGTTGAAGTCCTGAATTTTTTTTCAGGCCTCTTTTCGCAATTGCATAAATTGCGTTCACAACTGCGAGGATCATTCTTCATTTGATTTCATTTCCGCAGTTCATATATGATTCATTTCATATATCATTCACACTCATTTTTTTCACGGGAACATATGAACCCACAATGACCTGCTCCCAACGTCAGTGGCTTCATAGCTCAGTTGGTTAGAGCATCGCACCGGTAATCGCGAGGTCACGGGTTCAAACCCCGTTGAAGTCCTGAATTTTTTTTCAGGCCTTTTTTCGCAATTGCATAAATTGCGTTCACAACTGCGAGGATCATTCTTCATTTGATTTGATTTCCGCAGTTCATATATGATTCATTTCATATATCATTCACACTCATTTCTTCACGGGAACATATGAACCCACAATTGACCTGCTCCCAACGTCAGTGGCTTCATAGCTCAGTTGGTTAGAGCATCGCACCGGTAATCGCGAGGTCACGGGTTCAAACCCCGTTGAAGTCCTGAATTTTTTTCAGGCTTTTTTTCGCAATTGCATAAATTGCGTTCACAACTGCGAGGATCATTCTTCATTTGATTTCATTTCCGCAGTTCATATATGATTCATTTCATATATCATTCACACTCATTTCTTTGGCGGGAACATATGAACCCACAATTGACCTGCTCCCAACGTCAGTGGCTTCATAGCTCAGTTGGTTAGAGCATCGCACCGGTAATCGCGAGGTCACGGGTTTAAACCCCGTTGAAGTCCTGAATTTTTTTCAGGACTCTTTTCGCAATTGCATAAATTGCGTTCACAACTGCGAGGATCATTCTTCATTTGATTTGATTTCCGCATTTCATATATGATTCATTTCATATATCATTCACACTCATTTCTTTCACGGGAACATATGAACCCACAATTGACCTGCTCCCAACGTCAGTGGCTTCATAGCTCAGTTGGTTAGAGCATCGCACCGGTAATCGCGAGGTCACGGGTTCAAACCCCGTTGAAGTCCGGAATTTTTTTTAAGGCCTCTTTTCGCAATTGCATAAATTGCGTTCACAACTGCGAGGATCATTCTTCATTTGATTTGATTTCCGCAGTTCATATATGATTCATTTTATATATCATTCACACTCATTTCTTTCACGGGAACATATGAACCCACAATTGACCTGCTCCCAACGTCAGTGGCTTCATAGCTCAGTTGGTTAGAGCATCGCACCGGTAATCG
>JAEMWC010001204.1:122500-137500 GCA_016490735.1 Pachyseris speciosa | reverse complement strand
AATCGCGAGGTCACGGGTTCAAACCCCGTTGAAGTCCTGAATTTTTTTTTCAGGCCTCTTTTCGCAATTGCATAAATTGCGTTCACAACTGCGAGGATCATTCTTCATTTGATTTCATTTCCGCAGTTCATGTATGATTCATTTCATATATCATTCAAACTCATTTTTTTCACGGGAACATATGAACCCACAATTGACCTGCTCCCAACGTCAGTGGCTTTATAGCTCAGTTGGTTAGAGTATCGCAACGGTAATCGCGAGGTCACGGGTTCAAACCCCGTTGAAGTCCTGAATTTTTTTTAGGCCTCTTTTCGCAATTGCATAAATTGCGTTCACAACTGCGAGGATCATTCTTCATTTGATTATATATCCGCGGTTCATATATGATTCATTTCATATATCATTCACACTCATTTCTTTCACGGGAACATATTAACCCAGAATTGACCTGCTCCCAACGTCAGTGGCTTCATAGCTCAGTTGGTTAGAGCATCGCACCTGTAATCGCGAGGTCACGGGTTCAAACCCCGTTTGTGTCCTGAATTTTTTTCAGGCCTCTCTTCGCAATTGCATAAATTGCGTTCACAACTGCGAGGATCATTCTTCATTTGATTTAATTTCCGCAGTTCATATATGATTCATTTCGTATATCATTCACACTCATATCTTTCACGGGAACATATGAACCCACAATTGATCTGCTCCCAACGTCAGTGGCTTTATAGCTCAGGTGGTTAGAGCATCGCACCGGTAATCGCGAGGTCACGGGTTCAAACCCCGTTGAAGTCCTGAATTTTTTTCAGGCCTCTTTTCGCAATTGCATAAATTGCGTTCACAACTGCGAGGATCATTCTTCATTTGATTATTTAAATATGGCGGAATAATAACACTGAAGCGACTTTAACACTTTTTTTGTCTCTGATTGGAAAATATGTTAGTATTAGCTTCCACTGAAGAGGCGGGGGAAGGGTGCGCAAGATTAACTATATTTATGCAATCCCGAGTCCCACTGCGCCCCGGTAAGTTCCACGTAGTGGTTCTCGTTTTGACTATTACGCTGCATAAATGTGCTGCTTCCTTCACTGCAATCTCAATGTCTGGAGGACCGAAGTACTTCGAAATATCGCCAACTTGCAAATGGGATTGAGAGCTGACAAAGAGCACGACCGATTTTATCTTAGTTTTTCTTGTGTGCTGTCCTCAGTTCTGTCCTTGTTTGGCTCATTCCCCGCGAGTTCATTATCTCGTTCCAGGCTTCACAAAATAGTGCGCCTTCGGCAAAGAAAGATATGCCGATGTCCATTCCCCTGTTATGAATTTAGTTGCCAAATCTTTAAACAGGGCAACTTTGTTATGAATGATAGAGAAGGGAAACTTCTGCTAAGAGAATAATTCACATATGAAAAGCAACAACTTTTGCATCATAACAAGGCAATACAGCAGCAACATTTGAGCAGCGTAACAGTCGTAATTTCCCCCAAGCGAGTGGCCTATCCAGACAAACGGTAAGTAAATAAAATCTCTAGTTGCCGTTTGTTGTTACCGTTGTTTTTTTAGGGGGATCAGTATTGGGGGTCAGTAGGGGTAGTCCATGGACCGGTCCATAAAGTAGTCCATGGACCCGGTCAGTGGTGGGGTCCATGGACCGGGGGTCAGTGTTTTCGGGTCACCCGTGTTAGAATACCTTTTTCACATTTTTAAAGTTGGGACAGGGCTCTTGCAAAAACAAATTGACACCCAATAATTTAAAGCAGTCAAGAAGCCTGCATTAATTTCCATGTTTGCAGTTCTGAGAGCGAAGATGAAACACAAGATGAAGGACAACCAGAGAAGAAGGACAAGAAGCCTTCCAGAGGAGCTAGACGTTCTAGTACCACTGCTACTCCTGCTGAGTCCACAAATGCAAGGAAGAGAAAATCCATAGGTACAAATGATTTATTTATAGTAATTTAACCCTCAAGCCTCAATATCAGCCATTAGTATAAATCTACTAGCAGTCTATCATGAATGTCTTTCTCTGATTGGCTATGCTACTCACTATCTATTCTGTGATAGATAGTGAGTAGCGATTCTCAACAAAATGGCAGCCACTTCTTCATGTTTTCGAAGTGTCTGTGAGGAGGATTTAGATAATTTACTTGTTAGTTTTGAATGACTGGTAGATTTATACTAAAACAATTAGATTATTCGATCTCGATTTCTATGTGTGATAGCTGATTCAGGCTGCACCCTCACCAGCTATCACACAATAGAAATCTCAAGCCCATAATCTAATTGTTAACTGTTTTCCCAGTAGCTCTTTTATGGTACTAGCATGGAGAGTTTGGTTGAACATCAGCTGAAGACATTTCATATTTGGCGATCATTTCCTTTATTCTCACAACCTTTTATAATGTTCAATAATAATAATAATAATAATTTATTTAAGGTCGAACATGTAGGTAGTGATTGCTTAATCTTCCAAGCCAGAGGTTCGTGTTGAAAACGTTCGACAATTTAAATGTAACATGGTAGAAATGCGTGAAACTCCAAATGGAAACTCGAAAAAAGTCTGAGTTCCAGATGGGATTTGAGCCCACGACCCTCCGCCATCTAGCCGGATGCTCTAACCACTGAGCTACTGGAGACTCCATGGTGAGCAAGGGTGAAATGTGGACTTTGACTGGAACCGCATCACGCGGTCATACAGCCAAATAATGACTGGCACACTCATAACTACATCACGCAGTCCCATTAAGGCACATCAAAGATGCAATCATCCACGACCTCCAAAGTGAGTGAAATAAGAAATGTAACATGGTAGAAATGCATGAAACCCCAAATGGAAACTCGAAAAAAATCTGAGTTCCAGGCTAGATCGCAGAGGGTCGTGGGTTCAAATCCCATCTGGAACTTATATTTTTTTCGAGTTTCCATTTGGGGTTTCGTGCATTTCTACCATGTTGTATTTCTTATTTCACTCACTTTGGATATTAAATGTAATATAAAACAAAAAGAAAGTGTGAACTACAGCTGTTTGTATATAAAAATCTAACTAATCATAAGCAAGATTACGTGTACACCCTGTAAACTGACTTGAATCACTTATTTTGTGTATGTATACCAAACTAAAGGTTTTGTTTTTTGGAGTTTCTTTCACCCAGCCACTCTGTCTAGAGTAATGCACATGTCATCGGCTTTCCTGTGGGGTCTACCCTCCGGGCTAACTAGGGGGATTGTAAAATCAGTCAAGCAAACTTGAGAAATTTCTCCGGGGGGTTGGGGAATCTAAAACAAAGTCCCCTGGGTGATGTGGCTCTCAGCTAAAAACCCCCTGACATCCTTTACAAACTTGTAAATTCCCCCACTCCTAATCTTTGATCATAAAACAATGTCAAGATTTTCCACTACCCCTGGGCAAAAAATTCCTATCCTTCTCCTTGTATTCCCCCACATATCTCCCTGGCTGGCCCTGGGGTCAACCCCATGGGGAAGCTGATGACATGTGCAAATTACCAAACCCCTGTTTTCAGGGCAAAATGGACATTGCATGGGATCAGAAGTGTCCACTGTCATTTGATTTGTCGACTAGTTTCACTGCCATCTTGATCTTGGTCCTGTTTCGTGTCTAATGTATGATCACTGTGTTCTGTTTGCTTTGAGTGTCTCACTGTATGCCTTTGTTGTGATTTGTTTCAAGTTCTGAAGACCCCAGAGAACAGGCAACTACCAAAAGAGGTGGAAGTGAAGGTAATTTGTAGTGTATCAGTTATTTGCAATTAGACATGGTAATTAACCCAAGTTTCAAAGTTTTTAGGTTTTTGTAAAAAGTCAATTAACATGCGTTACACTTTACATATCAGTGCAGTCCTCTCGCAGCGCACAGTGGCCCCTCGCCACTCACTTTTGCCTTTTGGCGACAAGGAAACCATTTTTTTTTCGCCACAAAATAACTATACTGGTCACCCTGGATTTCAAAGTTCAGAGTTTTGGGCTCCAAATTTTTTTTCTTAAAGCACAGCCCTGTCATTTAACCCTTTGACTCCCAAAGACACCTATTGGCGTATAATATACCGCTTTTGCTTTTATGATTTATTTCTTGTTTAAATGTTGTCACAAAGACACAATAATGTGCATATAGCACTAAATGGTGCTTTTTGCAATTATCAAATCCAAAAAACCGACAACAATACCCGAATTCCGCTGCATAGCACAGTTTTTTTGGCAGCAAAGCCCAAAATGCCAGTCTTTTGACCAAAGAACAACACCAAAAATTACACATTTTCGTGGTCAACTTTTTAATAAAAAACATTGCCCAAAAATCAAAATTCTACATTCACAGCAAACCTTAAAGCCAGCCCTTGGCATTTGGAGGGTAATTTTCCTCTCACTTTTTCCGCAAGCCACGCTTTAGCCATTTTATTGGAGCCAATCTCGCGTATCTCAAGTTGTCTTGTTCACGCCCCAAAAGAATTCTGGGAACATCAACTATTCCAGGAACATAGAACCCTTCCATTTCCTATTTCCAAGTTTTTTTTGTAAATGTCGGGCCACCAAGTACTACCAGGAAAATATGACGTCGATTGAACTTTTTACCAGTCAAAACTAGCCCAAATTGCCTTGGTAGGCCCTGGAATCCTTCCACAAAGTTAGCAGAGAGACAGCTTCGGCCATCCACCGCCATATTGGCTACGAAGCAGATTTAGCGTCTCATTCAGCAAGAAACCGTCTCTCACCTCTGGCTTCTTTCAAAGGCTTGCCTTTACCCACATTCCAGCTTAAGGATGCCAGCCTGGGGCCTTTGTGGAGGAAAATTGCTCGAAAAAACCTCATAAAGTGGCAAATTTACCACAATCAAGCTTGTTGACTCAGTAAACGAACAACAGCCGCTAATGTGCGTGACGTCACACCTTTTGAGTGAGCCCACAGTGACACAAGCCCGCTGTTATTTCCATTGCAACTCCTTAAATGGAGAAGATTAGTCCTCCAGACTAATTATCACTAAAAATTTACTAAAAAAAATGCAATAAATTGGTAGCCAAAGGGTTAACAAATGTTTGAAATTTTCCCACAGACCACAAAGAGTGGCCGCATGGTGAAGCCGCCTTTAGCATGGTGGAGAGGGCAGAGGATATTGACCGATGTGGACCACAACTTGGAAGGAATCGATCCGGGGGAGAGGAATATACACCTCGGTCGTCCTTGTACAATGTTGAAATTAAGCTTCCTTTAAAGGTGAGGATGACGTAGGTAAAGAGAGTGAAGTAACATGAGCTATCAGTCATCAACAAATTCTAACTTCTATAATTTAAAACATAACTAACTTTAAGATATCAAACGTACACATTCTGAAGCCCAATTTGTGTGCTGTTCCAAACTGTATTACAAAAGTCCACCCTGAGAATGGAACCAATTAAGCAGTGAGAATATCGAGGGGTATCGTGAACCGAAGTACATCGCGACTGTGTACCACCTCTCGCAAAAACTGCCTCTAGTTTTTAGCTTTAGTTGCTGCATTGATTTGATTACAACTACTAATAATAATAACAAACAACAACAACAATCACTTAGACATTAAAGTCTCAGATCTTTGTAGCCAAGCACAGATGGTAATGGTAATGGATTTATATACCGCACATATTACATAGTTTCATGGCGGTTTACAATTCTTCTCTACGGTGATATCGGACGTCAGCTTGTAAAGGCGCCTCTGGCAGCCACTGTCAGTCCGTATTTGATCTCACCCATCCACCCAACCACCCCACACTTGAATGTCAAAGACAGATGAAAGATAGAGATAGACCACCACACCTACTCTTTTCAAACAGTGTGTGGGTTCTTTAACGTCCCACAGATTATTAGGTACAAGTGTTGTGAGACGGGACCTACGGTTTATCGTCCTTATCCGAGAAGACTATAAAGTCTAACCGTTTGCAGATGTAATGACTAAGGCAGCACTTTCTCCTCAATTATTTAAAGACCCTGGGTGTTTATCCGGCCGGGGTTTTAATCCGCGACCTCCCACAGGTAGTCATGGTAGTCCGGTACTCTACCAACTGAGCTAACCGGTCGGCGGTCTACTAATTGTGAAGACTAAATCAAATAGAATCAAAGTAAGTGGTGTTTTTTCCTTCTTCCTTTTTTTTCCCCATAGATAGAGGTATCCAGCCCATTTGAACAGAGACGGACGGGTGCAAACAGTGAGGGAAGAAAAGCGAAAAGAAGGACAAAAATAACTATGAGCAGCAAGAAGAAGTCACAAACAAACGCGTCTGCTCTGCAGCAAGAAACGAACAGTCCTAGAAAGTCCGCAAACACCGTCGATCAACAACATGTACAAACCAGCTTTACAAAGTCCCCTAGCACAGGAAATGTGCAGCAAGAAATAAACAATTCTAAAACGTCCGCCGGAAAAAGGAATCTGCAAGTGGAACACAGTCCCTCAAGGTCTCCCATTTCAAGGAAACAGCAGCAAGAGATTAACAGCCCCAAAACGTGTACTAGTACAAGAAATGCGCAACATGAAGTAAGCATCGCCAACCAGTTCGCTAGAGTAGACAATTTACCAGATCCAATAACAAGCCCTAAAAAGTCAACTGTCAGAGGACATGCACTACAAAACATTTACAGCCCTAAAAATTCCACAGGCGAAGAAAAGTTACAAAATGAATTAAGCAGCCCAAAACAGTCAACTTACAGAGGAAATTCACAGCAAGAAATATGCCTCCCTGTACAGTGCACTGGACAAGAACTAACATTAACACCAGACGTGAACAACAATAGAAAGGTCAGGAACCGAAAAAGGTCACTACAAGAATTAAGCGAACACCGAAGTCCTAACAATTCCCGTGGCACAGGAATACCACAACAAATTCCAGGGCAAAAGAATGTCAAGGTATCCAGTGTTACCGTGAAGCCCTCGTCAAGCACTTCACAGGCTCACCAACATTCTGATGACCCTGAAGCTGTTACAATGATCTATGCGTCAGGGAAAAGCAACACCAGTAGAAGCGGTTCAGAGACAGGGAACGAAAGTTTGAAGAAAAAGTTGTTCTTTTCACCGGAAAAGTCCCCAAATAAAACTGAACGTTTACAGGGAGTTAGTGAAAAAGAGCAACTGGATGATGACGAAAACAGGGCTGACAGCAGAATTAAACAGAAGAGTGACAAGCAGAGTAAAGTAACGCGTGTTGTTGTACAAAGGCGAAGCCCAAGGAGAAAAACAGAACACGATGCCACTGCTGAGCATTCAGTTGCAAAAGGAAATATTCCGAACCCTGAGAGAAGGAAAAAATTGAAAAATGTTTACACAGATAGCGAGAGTGAAGTTGCCGATCAGTTGCCAGCTCCCAAGATTCCATCACCGCCGAAACGTGTTTGAAGATCTCGCCATAAAAACGTCACAAATGTGCAGAAGATATCCGATGTCGATTCTGAAGATGGTACCAAGAATAGTCTGAAGCAAAGCCAAGCATTTTCGTGTGATGATGGATCTGATAGCACAGGCTCCAAGGCAAGTGGCGGGGAGAGAAATGTTAAAAAAAGGGTTGTTCATAAAAAGGTGCGAGCGCTGGTCAAAGAAACAGCGCGCACTCAGTCATCCGAGGAAGATTCTGATGACACTCACCCAAAGGTGTCTACTAAACAGACTCGATCAAGGGCTCCAAAATTGGCGAGAGCAAATCCTGCGCGAGAAACGGTGTCAGTGAATGACAAGAGACCTGCAATCGGTTCGCGCAACAGAAAGGAGAAAAGTGATCCTGTGAGTAGCAGGGCATCCGGCAAAAAGCCAGCTGCCAAAGTGTCAAAACAGACGGGAAATAAGAACAGCAAGAGTGAACAAAATGCGTAGTCCGAAGAAACACCGTGGAGCGATGAAGAGATTCAAAGATTAAACGAGTATGTACTGTGTATAGTATTAGTTGGGATGGGAAATGGAGGAAAAGACAGAGAGCCTGGGTTCGAGGTTGAAATAAGCCTTGCAGATGATAAACTCATGGATTGTAAGGGGTAGTTCGTCTAAAGTGTACTGAGTAGGATGTTTCAAGGTTTTTATGGGCTCTTTTTATGGTCAAGTACCAGCCCTATTCCTTTTGCAAACTCCAAACTTTACATGAACAAAACCAATAAGTAACTTTCAGTAACCCCTTTTTGTGCTTCTTGAATCATTTTTAGTGCACTCTTCACCATTCCTGGAAACACCCCGATGTTCTGGCAAAAGGTTTCCAGGAAAGTGACGTCACGAACCGCACAGGAACGCCAACTAAAGCACCAAGGAGAAGCGCTTGTTTCCAAACAAGAAGACAACTTCAGTTAAACAAGCCTCGAAGATTGACCCAGGTACCAAAGGTGCTCATCAAAATTGCGTGATCGATGCCGAAAGTTTCATGTTGACTTTGGTCGGTCATTGTTTGAATTTCCTATATATACTTTTTAGCTCCCAGTCATCAGAAAGTGAAGACGGTTTCGGGAGGTGTAGAGACAATCAAGCGAAAACGAGCAATTCGAGAACTACTCGAGGAGCAGGATGCGGGATACGAAGATGACATCTTTGATTTTACACCTTTCAAGATCAAAAGATGTAAAGGTATCGCTCACTTTGAAAAAAGACTGGGACCAGGTGGCCGCGCAAGCGATCCCGGTATTAGAGAGCTTCAGCAACGACGACGGCAACGGCAACGAAAAGTCATTTCAAAATGTAACTTCTCGTTATTGTAACTCTTTCGCGATTTTTCCAACTTGTGAAACTTGTAAAATGCTGGCGAACCTACCCTGGAGCTTAATTAATAAAAACGGCATTAAAGTTGGGCAAAACAAAGAAGATTTCACCGTGATAAGCTCGCGTTCTTTGGTCATTTCACGTTGTTGTTTTGCTGAGGACGGCAAAGAAATGGACCGAAATGTAAAACGCACGTGCGCAGCGATTGTTTTTGCTCATTAAACCTATTGTTTTGTGATGTTGCTTAAGCTCTCTATTGTTTTGGGGGACGCATATTGCTTCAGCTTCTATTCCTTTGGAAAAGTTGGATTTTTTTTTACACGATTCACGTCAGTCTTGCGCACACGCTAAGTAAGGAATGCATTTCCTTCATTCGTTTCAGCCTCCGTTTAACCTGAGCAGTAACAGCAGTGATAGGGATGATGATGCTGATGATCACGAGGAAGAGGAGAGTGAAACAGAGCATGGTGCATCATACAAGACACCCAGTAGCCGGACCTTTATCAGTCTCGACTACCCCAGCACAGAGTTCATCAGCCCTAGCCTGTTACAGCCTGTCAACCAGTCAGTTTTATATGAATGCATACTGTGAAGTTTCCGTTACTTTTGTCCTGTTGAGTTGTATCTCAGGCCTCGCATGGTTAACCTTCGTAGTAAGCGCTTCCTTCTAGTTTTCCCCGTTTATATTTACCGTTTGTTGAGCGCGCAAAAGCTGGAATGAGAGTACAACGTTTTGCTCTGATCCCAGTTTTCGCGCGGTAAAAGAACGAAAGAAACGTAGAAAACCCTTGGTAAGCAGGCTATCGCATGATGAAAACAACGCCATGTGTGTCTAGGGCACTATATTCTGGCATTACCTCGACCGGACCGGTTAGCTCAGTGGTAGAGCACCGGATTACCGTGCGGGAGGTCGCGGGTTCAAACCCCGGCTGGACCAACACTCAGGGTCTTTAAATAATTGAGGAGAAAGTGCTGCCTTTGTAATGACATCTACAAACGGTTAGACTTTCTAGTCTTCTCGAATAAGGACGATAAACCGTAGGCCCCGTCTCACAACTCTTCATAATTCTCTGATTCTGTGGGACGTAAAAGAACCACAAGGGACGTAACAAAACTCTGGCAGTGACCACCCCTAGTGTCTGTCTTAATTTGATATTGACATTACGGGGGCACTCATAACTCAACTTCATTAATTGTAAACTGCGTTATAAGCAGTCTGGTAAAGTTCCCTGGCCAGTGTTGTAAACCGCCATGAGACTATGTGATATGAGCGGTATATAAATACACATTATCATTATCATTATCATTATCATTATCATAAATGCATACAACAAAAAGAAACACACAAACGAAACCAAAATGGTTTCCTTTCCTGACGCAAACATTTTTGTCAAGATCAGTGTCTTTGATATAGAGTCAGTAATTAAATATTGGGCTTGTGTTTGATTTCAGAAAGGACATGGATCATTATATAGCCTGATCATGCAAATATAGTCAGAAACAAAATAAAGTAAGAGTTGCGAAATTTGTGTATGATATCATGATGTCATAAGTACTCAAGTAGCACTTTCGAATACTTTGGGGTTCACCACAAGCGTCGAGATAAACCAACAACGGAGTTAGGAACCGAGTTAGGAACCGGGTTAGGAACCGAGTTAGGAACCGAGTTAGGAACCGAGTTAGGAACTGAGTTGGGAACCGAGTTGGGAACCGAGTTAGGAACCGAGTTGGGAACCGAGTTAGGAACCGAGTTGGGAACCGATACATTGATTTTATACATCGTCTTTGTATTAGCCTAGCGTCAGTTCCCGGATCATCACTTTTCCTTTTAGCACGTACAAAGTCGTGCGCGTCTCTTGTATTTCGCGTAGTTGGCTTGTTTACTTCACGGAGAGAAATCTCTGCCTCGAGCCGCTTACATTTCCCGTTGATCATGCGTTAGATCCTAATCAAGTTACTATAGAGATTATGACGTAAATCTTACCTGACGATGTTTGCCCGCCCTCTTTTTTTAACGCAGGAAGAAATTACGAAGGTATCTTCACCATTCAAAACACAATATAATCGTTTTTTACCGTGTACAAAGTACATCGTTAGAATATAGTAGTATTAAGTCCTACTGTGCGGAAGTGCCATCTTGATATTAAAACACAAGGGAAATAAACCGTTCCAGGTTTTAAATGATGAAAAAGGGGGTGTCCCTTATGTGTTTTAATATATTATATTATGTGTTTATCATTTTAGACGGGGATTTGAAAACCAGTGAAAAATCCCAAACCAAACCCACGCGAATAAAAGCTAATAAACGAACCGGAATACGGCCGAAATCAGGACCAAAACGACTGAACGACCAAACGGCCAGAGAACCGGACGACCAAAACAATGAACGACCGAAAAAATGAATGACCGAACAGATGAAATGACCGAAAGGCAAAATGAACCGACAGCCAAACAACCGTCCGAACAAGAAACGACCGTCCAGCCGAACAGACGATCAGGGCAACAAGGAAGGGATTTATGGTTGATTCATGGTTGATTGTTTTTTCTTTAAACTTAATTTGTCTAAAACAATTTTTGAGAACTGTTAGAAAAGAGCAAACGGGTGGATACTCCGAAAGAATTTGAATGTTTATAAATACTGCACAAGGATAAACCTGACGAAGCGAGTCTGATTTAACGCTCGGAGTTACTATTATTAAACAGTTTTCGTTTTGAATTTGTATCTGGTATATTCCTATAGATTATAATTTAGTGAGCTCACTAAAGAAAGTGTTCAAAAGGCATAGACTGATAGTTTAAAGTAAAACAAATTGTCGGCTCATAAGGTCTGCCATTCTAGTCAGGGGCACAGTGACAAGACCCGGTAGAGAGTTCACAAAATCATAACGCTAAGCAAGAAAAACAAAACAAAACACACGAACCAAACAACTTGCTTTGTACGCCAAGGGAAGAACGGTTGGAAATTGCACGAATAGATAAGCCATTGCAATGAAATAAGGTGAGTAAGAGGATGCTTTTAGCGCTCCTAAAGGGTGAACTCATAACCACACGTTAGGCCCATCAAAACCTATCAAAATCGTTTAAAATTATCACTTCTGAGATAAAAGGTAAGGCAATTTCACTTTTATTTAGCATTGGTCAACACACATATTTAATAGCAATTCATTGCTAGATCATGAAAACTATATGGTAAATCCCATTGATTTACTATGAAAAACAAAGGGTTACATAAACAGATTGTCTGGGTACCCTGTGGTTGATTTTCATGACAGTAAGTTGTGTCATTTAAGAATGATTTTTTTAAAAATGGAAAATATTGTCCAAGAAGAGAAATGCTATTTTCATTGAAAGACAATTTTTTTAACATGGTTTAGAAACCTTATATCTTTCCTATTTTAAAATGTTTTTAAAGCTCTTTTGAGGGGCTTCCAAACAAGACAATTGACCGGCAAAAAATATAATATTATTTTAAAGGTCTGTCAATGCTTGGTTTTCGCTGTTGTTTAAAAGGTTGTACTGTAACTTGCATTTCCTGATGTAAAATCGTAAATGGTTTGAACCCAGGATTTCCTGATGTTTTGGCTTATTTCATATATTTGTATTTGTACAAACAAGCTTATTTATTTACTCGTTGTTCAGTGGTAATTTTATGTATCTCTGCATGTAGTAATTTGAATAAATATACCGTTTATTAAGTTTTCTACAATTTACGTTACTTGTGTTATCTCGATCTGTTACCTCAGCTCCTCGCTACTTTTCTGCTGATGATGATGTTGGGCTATAAGAACACTTTCGTCAGCTTTCGTGCACGAGATCCGGCGTAAAATGACGATTTCAGGAAGGGAAAAAGCAAATCGCAAAAACAAATGGTGGCAACTATTGCAGAACCGTCGACTTCAAATTCTCACCCAGGAATACGAGTCGTCTAATTACACTGCAAACGGCAAGTTAGCTCCATATTTTCTCAGTTTTTGCGGATTACCGCTGTACACTGGTTCCCAGACTCCCGTTTGCGGTTCCCCGTTCCCCGTTCCTCGTATCACTAACATTCATTGCTCAACGAATATGTAAGCGGCTCTTGGCAGAGATTTCTCTCGGGGAAGTAAACAAGCCGACTACGCGAAATACAAGAGAAGCGAACGACTTCGTACGTGCTTAAAGACTTGCCAGAAAGGAACCTCTGCTAGAAGGGTAAGCCGGCCAGGGCATTCTAACCTGGCGAAACCTCTAGTTTTGCGAGGAAAAGTGCTGATCGGAACTGACGGCACGCTAGGCTAGTACAGAGACGATGTCTAAAATCAATGTATCGGTTCCCAGCTCGGTTCCTAACTCGGTTCCTAACTCGGTTCCTAACTCGGTTCCTAACTCGGTTGTTCCTAACTCGGTTCCTAACTCGGTTCCTAACTCGGTTCCCAGCTCGGTTCCTAACTCGGTTGTTCCTAACTCGGTTCCTAACTCGGTTCCTAACTCGGTTCCCAACTCGGTTCCTAACTCGGTTCCCAACTCGGTTCCTAACTCGGTTCCTAACTCGGTTCCCAACTCGGTTCCTAACTCGAAAGATAGGTACCCTCACAAGCGTCGGTCATTTCTTTAATGTTCTACCAAATACTATAATGCCGCCGCCTAAAAGTGGAAGAATAACAAATTTTTCAGGCTTTCGTTATTTTAAAGGCAGGGATTTGATGAGCTGAAGTCTGTGAAAGGGAAAGGAAATCTATTATTTTGGTATTTAAAAGGACCTTTAATTTAAATACTTCGAACAGTTCAATGGAATGGAAACTACACGAAAGGGATGCCCTTTCTGTTACAAATGGTATATAAAAATTTATAAAAAAGGGCCACCTCTGGGCGAAGCTTTAATATAAGATTTCAACTGGTTGGTTGTACCAAATCTAGGCGTTGCCATGTGAAAGTAAGTACTTGCTTTTGAGATGGAAGAATAAACTGGCAAAACACTATGAAACAAGACCCTTACTCAGATTTGATATCCTCCTGGTTTGCTTACAAAGTTGCGTAGTTAAGAAATTTCATGAATTAAGACGCACACATAAACCGCCAATAAACTAAGCTTTAAACAAAATTATTCCAAATTCTGTTAACCCTGTGTTTACACCTGTAAAGCACAGTAAAAATTCATATCCAAAACCATATTTTTTTCGCAAGGTGGATTCCTAGCCGCGCTCATACATTTCCGATAAAGTCTACGGTTCTTTGGATGATTTGGATTGAAGTGTGATCGCACTATTCTGCGCTTTGTTTGTCAACAAATGCATTCCGACATGCGATTAATATAAGCCAAAATTCCAAGTTATTTGTCTTCAACCCTGACAATTGTAATTTAAACCAAGTGTCAAAGTCATAGTTGGGAACTGGATGTATTTTTATGAGAGAAAGTCAACTTTACCTTGCGGAGCCACCAACTGTATCATTGGCTGTAATCATCAACCCGCATCTTACCTTTTCTTGGCCTCGGGCGATCGTATCACGGCTGGCACCATTGAAGAAGTCTATAAAAAGTTAAGTGCTGATATGTTGGGCGGGGCGTCCAAGAATGCACCAATTGAACGCTGACTTGCCCTTTTTCTTTCTTTGCTAACCGTTTTAATAAAACCAATATCATGCATTCCTATAACAAACAAAAATATATTTATTTACAACCTGGTTAAACTGCGGTAGGAAGGCTTAAATTCAATTTTAAATTGGTAAGGGCTTCACAGATACAAAAGAGAAAGATGTAACTCACTATAAGAGGAAAGCTACCCAAATTGCCAGTTTCTTGGGCTACTAACACTTTTACTTATCCCTTAAACAGCCTTAAATTAAGTAAATGGGAAAAATACCAAAATGAAAACTTCAAACCCGGGCACAGATTTTTAAGTCCTCTCTTTGCTACGTTTTGACCATAAAGAGAGATTATACGATACCTGCGCAGGCCATGGCAATTAAAAGGCCTGTTGTTCTGCCTCTTCTTGCGGGGCCCACCAAAACCACAGTGGGCGAGCCATCCAGTTTACGCACTAACTCGGCGTGCATAGTCATCGCGAAGCACCCCAATGTGAACATTGTGGCAACAAAGTTATGCTTAAGGGCAAGTTTCATTACCTGAAGAATAATACCAAAGTAACTTCATTTAATATTTCAAAATTTCATTGCTCGTTCCAGTAAATAATATGGTAACGACGCTTTCATTGAAAAAAAGAGGAGAGAGAGAAACAATACATCTCCAAAAAAACACTCCTCCTTAAGAAAACTATTGCGCACAGTAAGGGACAGAAGGAAGGAAAGAAGGGAGGGAGGGAGGG
>JAEMWC010001204.1:112500-120000 GCA_016490735.1 Pachyseris speciosa | reverse complement strand
AAATTTACACACCCTAATAACTCTAGTGAAGGGATTACAAGCTAAAACAAACGCAAACTTTTTTGCCTCAAATCATTTGTACAGTTTTTACGCCTCATTAAAGTTGTTGTCAACGCGGTCATTCCGTCTACCTACCGAAGAAGTCCTAGTTCCCCAAGAACCAGCCTACCAAATCTTGTGGGAATGTATAATATATCTGGCTTCTGGAGTAACACACAAGTCTCGCCCCCGCAAATTCGTCTGCAAAATCGAAACAACCGTAAGAAAACCAAATCAGCCTAATGTGCGTGGACACTCGAATAGACCCTAAAGCGGTAAATCCCACTGGATTGTCTTCGCTCCCCTCGGAAATAAACTAGATGTGATGACCATTTCTTAGTAAAAAAAATCTCGAAATGAATGTTCGAACCATGAAACGTTAGACTATAAGTAGTCTATAATTTCGGCAATGGATTTTTGAGTGGGAGAAATACACGCGCGCGCCGGCGCGAAATAGCGAGGAGACGCGTCTCTTCACAATTTCACGAGCACGTGAAATCCATAATCCATCGCCCAAATTAAAAATTACTAGCACCCCTTCCCCCGGGGGGTGGGGGGTACTCCCATAAATTTCGGATAGGTATGTGCCACGAAGGGTATGGAACCCTGACCCTATACAAGGATGAAGCAAACGAAAATTGATACCCTATTTAAGGCCAGACCTGAAAAATTCAGAAAGAATCGGTGTGAAACAAACGCCGGATTCGACAGGCTAATAAGGAACGATCGAAATAACGGCTTACACCGCCGCGGAAAAACACGATCTTTATCATTTGTTTTTCGTTTAGCTGGGCAATTTTTAGCTGGTACAATTTAGGCACCCTATGCAAGGATCGCACAGGATCACACAAAATGGGCAAAAATGATACCCTATTTAAGGATCGAGAACCTCAAAAACCATATAGCCCATAAGTCCCCATAAGTGGGAGTAACCCCAACCCCCCCCCCCCCCTCCAGGCTACTCGCAGTCTATGTTCTGACTGTAAGAGAACGTTTGTTCTTCTCATTGTAAGACCCAACCGTTTATCTATCCTTGCGATCTTTTGTCCTGGCTTACGCTTTCTTTTGGCAAATTTTATGAAGGAGACGACTACCTATTCGATTCTCACAATGGCAGTGGCAATACAAAATTGCTACGAATGAAATGAAAACATGCTCTACAAATTGTTGGTGATTCGAAATGTCCAGACCACTCTAAAAGCAAGCGGCGAAGGCGCGCGGAGAACTTCGCGAGCTTTTAGAGGGTCTTAACCACGCTCGCGGCCTACAATATCGCTAGCTACGCGGGTTAAGATTATGACACCTAATCAGCCATTTATTGACTGCGCCCTGAAAACCATTTTAACATTCCTCGCGTTCCTTAAATGATTTGGTACATTTTATTTCAGTAATTTGTACCTTTCAAGTTTATTCTATGAAGAAAATCAGATTTTGGGAAAATTTGACCATGGAAGGATAACAGTTCGCGTGTTAATAAATTCATAACATCACTCAACAATAAAAAAGGTCGAATTTCATTGAATCACATGGAATTATTGAGGACTATATCTCAATGCTTCTGAAAAGAAGCGGTCTCCTTTCACCAATTATAGCTTTTCAAATATCATCTTTCCTTCCCTCATCAGTTTGCTAGGCTAGGTTGTGGGCAAGGTTTAATGTATAATCTAGTTTGAGCGCCTAATAAAAACTTGAACATGAACGTACTTACTAATAATACTCACATTTGGGCGTTATGAGGGAATGTTGTAACCTTCATAGCCATCTTTTGCACCCATAACTTGATGGACAGGTTTGTATACAAAATTGGAAGCTGCGCAGAGCTTTTTCACAATGCGCCCGTCTCCATCCTTCTCCGTTCTTTGAATGCACATTTTGCTGTCCTTGTCAACAACTTTTGACTTTCCCATACTATATATAAAAAAACAAAATATCAAGGTTTGGAAGCCGCCAGCGTCATCGATCGGGATGTATAAAGGGTATCATGACAAATGAGGCCAACTCAATACCCCCGGAAAGGTGACATTTCTCATCTCAGCGTGATTCATATACCCCCGATAGCTTTGCACTGAATTACTTTATTTCCCGCCCCACACCGACGGTTAAAAACCACGTGAGATGAGTACTGTTTTACTCCTGGACTTCTCATCAGCTCTGTTATCTGTTTAGATGCAGATTTAAACGTCGTCCCATTGTCTGAAACAATACTGGAAGGTAAGCTTCGTCTTGCTTTAAATCTGCGGAAACTCCTAAGAAATGCTTCTGGAGTCAAGTCCGACACTATGTCAAGGTGAACTGCTCTCGTCACACAGCACGTATATAGGCAAGTCCAGACCTTCTCCGTTTTCCTCTTAGCTTCCTTCACATACAATGGGCCAGCATAATCCAAACCAGTAAACGTAAAGGCAGGTGCTGTTTTCACCATAAAATCAGGCAAAGGGGGTGGTGGAGGTGCTTTATATGCCTTTCCTTCATATCTCCGACATGTCACACAGTCATGCAGAAGTTTCTTGAGAGTCTGTCTTCCCTTTACTAACAAGAACTTGGATCGCAATTCTGTGAGTGTGACACCATTGTGCATCACTCTTTTGTGGCAATCCTCAATAACTAGAGTGGTAAACCTGTGGCTACTATCAAGTAGGATGGGATGCTTGGTTGTGTACGGAAGTTCAGCATTAGACAGCCTTCCTCTGCACCTAAGAAGGCCATCAGAATCAGTGAAGAGATCAAACTCCCGACTCCAGCTTTCAAATTTCTTATTCAGATGCAGAGTCTTTTGTACATCCAGAATCCAATATTGTTCCGCCTCTTTCAGGTCTGTTGCGCTTATGTCCGGTTCAAATACTCGCTCGCCTCCTTTCAGTCTTTCTTTGAGGTTCCTGACAAATCGCAATACGTAGGCCGTAACTCGTAGCAGGCGTTGAAGATCACTGAAGTGGTCTAAATCAATAAGATTACTGATGCTGCGGCTTTCAGAACTGGTAACAAAGATCTGGGTTTTGAGTTGTTCTCGATTCTTCACGGTCATTTCTGCCAAGCACTCGTCAGGTATGTGTCCAGCATGACTGCCCTCAACCGGTTCATCCTTGCAATTGTTTAACCACTCTGGACCACTGTGCCAAAGCACACTTGACGCTAGCTGAGGAGCATTCATTCCTCTTGATGGAATGTCTGCAGGGTTGCTATCGGTAGGACAATATCTCCAGCAATCAACAGGGAGAAGTCTTCTGATCTGGGTGACTCGGTGTTGTACAAACTGTTTCCATTCTTTGTCAGTGTTCTTGATCCAACAGAGTGCAATCTCAGAGTCACTCCAACAGGTAATCTTCTTAATAGGCACTTCACATTCCAGGGCTGCCTTAACAGCGGAGATGAGTCTAGCAAGTATGAATGCTGCAAGAAGTTCCAGTCTGGGAATCGTTTGCTTGCTGAGTGGGTCCACTCTTGTCTTACAAGCTACGAATTTAGTGTAGGCTTGAGAGGTCGTTTTGATTTCAAGGTAGACAACTGCACTGTATGCCTTTAAGGAAGCATCACAGAACCCATGAAGGTTGCAATGAACAACTGCGTCTCGTGGCTCTTTAAAATAGCATCTCTCTAACCAGAACGGTTGGACGTCTTGTAGGCTTGAAACTAGCTTGATCCACTTGGTGAGAAGGTCCCCTTCCAATTTGTCATCCCAGTTGGTCTTGCTTTCGCAAAGTTCTTGAAACAAGAGTTTGAACTGCACAACAACCAGGGACAGAAAACCAATGGGATCATAGAATTTTGCAGCAATTGAGGCAATGTTTCTTTTAGTGGGAACGCTCTCCAAGGCTTGCTTAGCTATAGCACTGAGGTCAAAAATTAACTGGTCTTCAACAAAGTCCCACTGAACTCCTAGAATCTTCTGTACAGGCTTATCATTGACTTGTGTGTGTCCGAGTGCAATCTTGGCGTAAGATTGTTCGTCCTCAAAGACCAACTTCCGAGTGTCATCATTAACTACAGTTACTTCAAGGTTCCCTTCATCAGATGTATCCTCTTTGCTGGTAGGTGGGGTAGGGTGGGCACTGCGCAATCTGGTTTCGTTCTCTTCGATGCGGTTCCTCAAGTCTGTGGAATTTGTCACAAATTTTCTCAGATTGAAGCCGCCCTCTGCGAGCCTTAGCTTTGATTTGATGTACATCTGGTATGCTTCCTCCTCTGTGTCTCCCCCCGTACTCAAATCATCAACGTAGATTGACCCTAGGAAAGTCTTCACGAATTCCGGGTCGTCCTCTTCATATCTCTCCATGTGGTGTTTGACCGTCGCATTGAGCGGGAAGGGACTAGATGACACACCAAATACAACTCTGGCAAACCTCAACACAACAACTTCAGGACTTTCCTTCTGGACATCGTCAACCCAGAGAAATCTTAAAACATCTCTATCTTCTTCTTCTTCTTCTTAAGATCACTGATCATTTCACGTGTACCTCCGCAAATGTTATCTATTGCATAACCTGCACATTATGCAAAAAGTTATACATCGGCGAAACAGGAAGACGACTAGGTGACCGATTCCGAGAACATCTTCGTGATGTTGAGAAAGATGACAAAGACGCATCCAAACCTGTCGCTCGGCATTTTAATCTCCCTGACCATTCCAAACAACACATGTCGATCTCCGGCCTTTCCCTACATCAAGGTACCACGGAAAGCCGTAAAAATCTCGAGCAAAAACTGATCTTTCAAATTGGCACTCTTAATCCCCACGGTATCAACGAGCGCTTTTCATTCAATTAATTTATTCCTGTTTTTCACGTTACCATGTTACCACCAATAGCGTAGCTCCATTTTCTGTATATAAACCATACACAACCCACAATTCCTCGATTCGCTCCGACGAAGGGCTAACGCTCGAAACGTCAGCTAATCGAATCCCTGTACGGTGGTCAATTTACTCCGTTGATAAACCAAATTTTCGTGTTTCACTCCCCCACCGACGCAGCACCACAGTTTCTTTAGAAACTAATCCCCTATCTTCTTCTGCAACTGATATATTAAGGAATGCCTTCTCAATGTCTCCAACAAAGGCCTCTCTGTTTGTTCGGAACCTGAGGATGATGTCCATAATCTTCTGAGAGAGAGCCGGCCCAGTGTACAAGCAGTCATTTAAGGAGGTGCCATTTGACTTACAGGACGCATTTTAAACGATTATCAGCTTTGTTGTCTCCTTGTCCCTCCTAATGACCGCATGGTGTGAAAGGTAATGGACTCTTCCTACTTTTCCATATTCCGGCTTACTGACCTCTTCCACAGTTCCACTCTTAATCTGCTCCTTGATAACAGCATCATACTCAAGCAGCACGCTTGGATCTTCTTTAAGGCGATTTAACAGATTCTTTAATCGCTTGAGGCTTGTCTCAAAGTTATCAGGCAGGATTGGATGAGTGTCCTTCCAGGGCAGGTGTACCTCGTATCTCCCACGCTGAAAGGTGATAGTGTTGGTGAACTGGCTGTAGACTGACTGTTCACAGCTTGATATCGCCAATGACTCCAAGTCCCAGAATCTTTTCAGCTCCCCAATTAGGTCATCGTTCTCAGGATGAATAGGTTCAGATGCACACCTAAGGACATGCGTACTAGACACTAGGTTCATCGATGGGTCACTGTCACTGGTTGAGCCTTCTACTGGTCCAGATAGCACCCAACCTAGTCTCGTGTGTACAGCCACTGGACCGCAGTCTCCTATTCTCACTTCCCCTGTAACTATCTGCCAGTACTGATCAGATCCGATTAAGATGTCTACTTCAGCAGGTCCAGCTTCTGTGGAATAGTCAGCTAGGTGTAGGTCACTGAGATAGTCATACATGTTCTTTGCCAAGTCTACTGTCTGACCAGTGAGAGATTCACAAATCAGGGGTACTGAATAGGCTGACATCTGCATAAAAATTTGGTTTATCAACGGAGTTGATAATGTAAATTGACCACCGTACAGGGATTCGATTAGCTGACGTTTCGAGCGTTAGCCCTTCGTCGGAGCGAATCGAGGAATTGTGGGTTGTGTATGGTTTATATACAGAAAATGGAGCTACGCTATTGGTGGTAACATGGCAACGTGAAAAACAGGAATAAATTAATTGAATGAAAAGCGCTCGTTGATACCGTGGGGATTAAGAGTGCCAATTTGAAAGATCAGTTTTTGCTCGAGATTTTTACGGCTTTCCGTGGTACCTTGATGTAGGGAAAGGCCGGAGATCGACATGTGTCGTTTACAATGGTTAGGGAGATTAAAATGCCGAGCGACAGGTTTGGATGCGTCTTTGTCATCTTTCTCAACATCACGAAGATGTTCTCGGAATCGGTCACCTAGTCGTCTTCCTGTTTCGCCGATGTATAACTTTTTGCATAATGTGCAGGTTATGCAATAGATAACATTTGCGGAGGTACACGTGAAACGATCAGTGATCTTAACAGATCGCTTAGGGCCCGATATTTTGTCAGTGTTTTGAATGAAAGGACAAGTTTTGCATCGCGAGCGCGCGCATTTAAAAGTGCCAGGTTGTTCAGTTGTTTTGAAAGCGCTTTTAACTAGAAAGTTACCTACATTTTTGTCGCGTTTGAATGAAATCAGCGGTGGTTCCGAAAAGATTCTAGCAGTTTCTGGATCATTTTGCAGTATCTTAAAGTTATTAAGAATGATGGCTTTAACTGGGTTATTATGCGGGTGAAATGTGAGGGTGAATGGAATTCTGTCATTCTTTTCCTTTTGTGACGTCTGTAGTGCTGACTGTTGATCAATCTGCTGAGCGCGGTGATGGCCCGATTGAACCACAGAATCAGGATAGCCACGTTTCTCGAAAAAATGGCACATTTCCTCTGATTTGTTGGAAA
Source organism: Pachyseris speciosa (assembly GCA_016490735.1). Classification (NCBI taxonomy): domain Eukaryota; kingdom Metazoa; phylum Cnidaria; class Anthozoa; order Scleractinia; family Pachyseridae; genus Pachyseris; species Pachyseris speciosa. The sequence continues at coordinate 113,106 of JAEMWC010001204.1, read as the reverse complement.
AATCAGAGTCATCACTACATAGACGTCGAAGTCTAAGAAATTGAGAATAGGGGATGGCGTTTTTGACATGAGATGGATGTGAAGATGAATACAACAAATAACTGTGAGAATCGGTGGGTTTGTAGTGCACACTGGTACATAAACCGTTGCCGCTGATAAAAACTTTGATATCAAGAAAGGCAAGGGAAGTTTCCGAAATTTCCCAGGTATATTTTAGAGCCGGATGAAAGGAATTAACGGCGGTTATAAATTGATTGACTTCCTCCTTGCTAGACGAAATTGCGCCGATACAGTCGTCAATGTAGCGACCGTAGAGTTCAGGTTTAGGACCGTTGTACTGATTGAAGAATTGGTACTCGACGTAACCTACAAAAAGATTGGCGTAGCTAGGTCCCATTTTTGTGCCCATCGCAACACCATTAATTTGCTTGTAATAGTTGTCAGCGAAAGAAAAACAGTTAAGTGTTAAAACTAGTTCAGCTAGGCGGAGTAGCGTTTCCGAGCTTGGTTCCTTGACGGTGCGTTGATCGAAAAAATACTTAAGTGCTTGAAGACCTTCGCCGTTTGGAATGACAGTGTATAGAGATGAAATATCCATAGTGAAAA
>JAEMWC010001204.1:95000-107500 GCA_016490735.1 Pachyseris speciosa | reverse complement strand
TCAGAATGTTTTCCAGAATTTCTCAGAATAATAGGCTTTCTTCGAAGATTTTCTCGATGTATCCGGCTCCAAGGACCATGCTCGGAAAGGTTCAATGGGTCTTAGGTCGCTGTAAGAAGGATGTCAGGCTCAAATTCTATTAAACTCAACAGCGTTTCATCCACTTCTGTTCGTCAAAACTACATTCTGCAAGCACATGTCTTCCAATCCCATGATGCCTAGAAAAACTTTCAAACAGGCACGTAAGGCGTGCGTACAGTTATCGCGACATTCCTAACAAACAGTAAGCTTAAGTATTTATATCGGAGGTATTAACCAATCTGATCTTCCAGCGAGTGAAAATACTAATCGCAATTTTTGCTAAAATTTTAACCATAATTATTACCAGCATCAACGTTAAGCACTGTATTACCTGAAGAAATGAAAAGAAAAACTTTCTTTTTCCGGTTTCCACCGTAAAGTTCCACCAGTCTAGCACCATCTTGAGGGCCTCTACCCACCGTCTGCATGCTGTGTCCTTTGGAGTAGGACACAATGAATTCCAATCTAAAAAATATGGTAAATGAAAGGGAACCTTAGCTTGTTGATCGATTTTAAGAAAGACAATAACCATGATAATCAGATCCGCATTAAAAAGAGACAGCAATAGTGGAGGAAATCGCGTTGTTTGCCGGTTGTTTGTAAATCCCTTTCGAAGCAACATGTCGTATACTGATCTTAATTTCTATACTAAGTAATCTCTCTACAAATGAACTTAAGGGTCGACAAAGCGGAGAACGTATAAAGAGTGCCTTCCACGAAGAAAGTATCGACGGTTGAAGTTCGTGGGATTCTCGCCCGAAGTGGAGGGGTAACCCGGCCTCTGTTGACAATTGGCGCATGCATGCACGGGGCGAAAGGTGATTACTGTAAACTCCTAAAACAGTCTTCGCACTATAGCAACTATGCTAAACATTATACCTTCCACCTTTGAAAAGTCCAATCTTGGAGTAGTCAACCGAGAAAAAGCCATTGTTTTGCCTACGACAACACCATCCCTCACTGCCCCCCGTTGAGACCATATTTGGAGGCGAGGAAACGCCGAGACGAAACGATCGTTGTCTGCTGATCTGCTCAGTTGCTACAAAAGTTGCCGATATTGGGAGTTTGTTCCGACCATCCCAATTTATGAATAAATTAATCTAACAGCATTATTAAAAGAGAGTATATAACACCACATTACTGCCTCAAGTATGGCAAAATGATTGCAAAAATACTGTACTGTATGCAGCGCACGTGGAGAATACACGTCCCAATAGATTTCGGGCAGTGGCATCTTCCAGTATAATCTTTGATGATTGGTTATTAAGCGTAAAGAACACAGGATCTTTAAAACTATCTAGGATAAAATCCAGAAGAATCTACTCGAAATGCTCACCTACGGAGGTCGCTTCCATTTAAAGAAGGGAAGGAATCCTTGATCTTATCGCCGATCTGAGCGGCAGTCGTACTCTTTGTAAAAAAGATTTCCTCCGCGCGCCCTGAGTTGACAAGCCTTTCATAATAGGGCTTACTAGGAACTGCTTGTGTTCTTTCGTCCAAAAGGACAAAAGTTCTCGAAAACGCACGCTTACTACAATTCATTTCTCTCAGGACGATAGGACTCTCTCACCGAATGCCGTACAAGAACAGAGCAGCTATAAATTGGGCGGTGGCTGAGAAGTTAGAAATTGATACCTCATCATTGTGGACGTCCAACACTAAGTTATTGTTTTATTATGGAGTGCAATTTATATCATGACTCGGCGATTCGAGTAGCCTCCTTCGCAGACGTCTTTGGGCTCGTCACGCGTTCCTTGCCCACGAACGTCTGCTGAACTGAACTGCCACTTCCGTTCGTCGGCGGTTAGCCTTTGTTTTGAAGAAACCAATAACGAGCTGCGTAAGAATGAAAATCTACACCCGATTCACGTGCATCGTCTGTGAAAATAATCCAGGGGTCGAAATCCTACTTTCCATAAATTGGAAAACGAACTATGATTGGCTAACCGCCGCGAACGGAAGTGGTAGTTTAGTTCAGCAGACGTTGGTGGGCAAGGAACACGTGACGAGCCCATAGACGTCTGCGTAGGAGGCTACGATTCGAGACAAATGTTATCGAAATTCACTGCAATAAATTCATTTCTGGTGAGAATAAGACCTTGATCCGTTTCTGTAACAAAACTTTTAATTGGCAAGCTCCAGATACACGCCTGAGTGGCAAATACTATTACTCGCGTTTATATTTAACTAAAATTTATCTGCGGTTGCGCCATCAGACTATATATGGATACAATATACAGTGACTGATTTCTTTTGGATTGTTCCTCTGCTTCACACATTGTCTGGTCTAGCTGAAACTATAGTTGCTGAAAATTATTCCTTTGGAACAAATCCATCCGCATGATACAATTTATCAGGATGTTTCATTTTAGGTTCAGTGGAGAAAATGATAAATCTCTGGATTACATTATATGGTAAGCATTTTCCAAATCGGTTTGGCCGGCTCTTCCGATAGCCTAACCTGAATTCGTTCCGTTTAAGAAACAGTGTGTTATCTCTCAACATAGACGTTTTCAGTACAATCTGAATTTAGAATTCTGTATCACATTAATTTTTCAGCTTCACGACAATGTTGAAACCCGTCACGCTTGCGTGCGGTCATTCGGGTTGCCAAGAATGTTTGACCAGCTTGGTAGCTTCAAGCAACAAACCGGCTTGCCCGCTGTGTAGGAAGGGTATTCCGCCTACTACTCCACTGAACGTCAACGTCACGTTGAACTACTTGACCAGTAGGCTGGATGTCATCTGTACGAACATTGGGTGCCAATGGCGAGGCACATATGAAATGGCCGAGTACCATACAAACCACTGTCCAAAGGTGAAAGTTCCATGCGAAAACGATGGGTGCCATTACGTGGATACGAGAGAAGCCATGCCGTCACATGCTTTGTCTTGCGTCAAGCTGAAGATCCAGTGCAAAAACTGTGGAATTAGCATAGCAAAGGAACGTTTAGACCATCACAACGCTTCCCTTTGCTCGTACGGCATTATTTCATGTCCAGTCGGCTGTGAATCAACTTTTCCCAGATAAGTCTGCGTTCACATCGCATACTAATTTAAGAACGACGTTTACGTTCGGTGCACGTAGATCAAACAAAGAATTAAAAATGCTGACTGAAAAACACGAGAATGATTCATTTTCCTCCTCTAATGGCGTAAATTTTCTATATTAATAGCCCGATATGTTCCTTCAGTATAATTGCTAGGGCGACTACAGACGCGCGCTCTGATTGGTCGAGCATTACGTTATCTTTTACTTAAATGAGATTACACTACTGAGTGTGATTTTTTTTTTCATGTATCTACAAAGGAAAATGCAGAGAAAGTCAGTTTCTCCCATAATTGCCCAAGAAATAATGTAATACTAAAATATTATTTCCCCTTAAGCTCAGCGAATATCCTAGGCAAATGTTGGTTGGCGCGCGACCAGCTTACATGACTCTCGGGGCTAGTGTTCTGTTGTGCGTTAGCTTTAGTGGTGAAGTTTACCAAGATACCGCCTCGTCGAAAACTATCAGGTGCTCGAAAGGGAAGGGTGATATAAGGAAAAGAGGCTGATTATCAAGGTACGACAAGTGCGTACAATAATTAGGCTAGACCGGAGGGGAAGTGTTTTTTGTAATATTTTCCACAAATGGGCTATAATTTCAAGGGGGTGGGGAGGGGGGTGAGGGAGAAGAAAAACGATACCCGGTTTCCGAAATTTATAGCGCCAAAAAGAGAAATTGTGGTCCAGAAGTAACGATCTCCATCATTTGTCAGGTTTGGCTGTAACACGCCTTCAAGGAATAACGACAATGCACATTATCTATTACCATCCGTATTGAATTTGCTACCCGCCTAATCTTACAGCAAGCCATGCTTCTTTTATTCTTTATTCTCTGTTTTGATAATCAAGAGGGTCCTTTACCTCCCTTTTTTTAGATGCCACTTGACTCTCCATCTTTCGGAATGCCCAGAGAAGGCTGTAAAATGTCCCGTTGCTGGTTGTACAGCTATAATCCGCCAAAAATATTCAGAAGAGCACATCGTAACAGCTGCTTCTTCTCACGCAGTTCTACAGGCAGGGGAAATACAACGACTGAGAGGAATCATACATTTTAAGGTTTGAAATGCCATTCAGTTTCACTTGTCCCTTTCAATGTAGTTAGGTGTTTTGAACTGATCAAAAAGCAGGAATGAGATGGTCTTAACAACCTATGAACTTCAAAATACAAAACAGGAATGATAAATTTCATAGTTCGCACATATTACATCTGTTTACAGGGAAGAAAGCCATCATTAGAGCTGCATGAATCGTGCGTCTACTCTTTTCGTTGGAAGCTGGATCGCGACTGGCCAAATATCAAGAAAACAGTGGCAAGCACAGACTACCGGTGCCCAAACGGAGATAGGTGGCGAGGCCTGCTGGTGTTGAAGGAACAGAAGCTTAGTCTGTGCGTGCAACTCACTGCTGCCGTTATTCCAGTGACAGTCGAAGTTAGGTAAGAAAGAAAGTCCACACGCAAAAGTCTGTTCTCATATATTTACTATTGCACTGAACGTTGACGTTCAATGTTTTGTCCAAGCCCTTTTTAAATTTCGGCCTCATTTGCAGATATAATAGACTAATATCGACGCGGCCGGTGTGTTTATGGATGAAGCATGGATATCTTTGTTATTCTCTCTCTGTTAAAATTGACATAACTGTCCATATGGATGTTGAACTAAATCCTGGACCAACTTCTTCGTCTTCAAGATCCACATGGAAGCGGCCCTATCGTGGATGCCGGAGTGGAAGAACGGTCAGGGCGCGTGAAGCAACGAAGGTTTTTAATATTCAAGCCGCCATGACACCTCGTCGTCACCAATTTGCATTTCACTCAGGACGCAATGACAACAATCTTGTTCGTATTCCGCTGATATCACCTCGGTCATGCTGTCGTCCACCACTACGTTTCGGTGTTTGGAATGCTCGCTCACTGAAAACCAAAGTGTCGTCGCTATGTGATCTTATGTTATCTCATCGTCTTGACCTCTTATCTGTGACTGAATCGTGGCTTACCGCGAACGATAGCATCACCATCGCCGACCTTACGAATTCACTTAATGATTACGCTGTTTATCACCTGCCAAGAACCACTTGTAGAGGAGGTGGACTTGCTGTTATCGCACGGAAAGGGCTCCAAGTTACGCGAAATGAAGGCTGTATTTTTTCTACTTTCGAACATTTTGATTTAACTGTCACCTCTGGTAATAAGGTTTTTCGCCTTGTGACAGTATATCGGCCTCCACCGTCCAGGAAAAATGGCTTTACAGTAGAAAAGTTTTTCTCAGAATTCTCTGCGTTCTTAGAGGAGTTGACTGTTATATCCTATCAATTTCTTCTTTGTGGTGATTTCAACTTTCATGTTGATGACAATGCAAATGCAAACGCTAAACAATTCCACGATCTTCTTTTTTCTGCAGATCTGAAACAGCATGTTAATGGCCCTACCCATCGTTTGGGTCATACTTTGGATCTTCTCATCACTCGCGAGATGGATACTCTAATTTCTCATACAAGAATTTTACCAGATCTTCTCTCTGACCATCTAGCGGTTGTGTGCTTCATAAATTTACCGCGGCCTCCTGCCACTCGTATAACTGTTACGCGTCGGAAGACTCGGGACATTGATCTTGATGCTTTTCGGAAGGACATCTCCCGTGCCTTCTCTAAGGAACCAGTTGATGACTTGGACGACAAGATAACTGCGTTTGATAACACATTGCGTCTTCTACTTGACAAGTACGCCCCAGAACAAACTAGGAATATAACCCTTAGGCCACACGCGCCTTGGTTCTCAGATGATCTTCGCGAATTAAAACGTGTTAAAAGGCGCTGTGAAAGAAAATTCCAATCCACTAAGTTATCAGTCGACAAGCAAATTTACTATCAAGCCTGCCGCAATTATAATCGCTTGTTGGAGGTTTCGAAAACCAATTACTTGAAGGACAAATTTAGTACGTCTAATATGAAGCAGCTTTTCAAGCTCGTTGATGGTATGTTCAGCGTAAAGTCTTCTCCAACTCTACCGACACATGACTCTCTTGAACATTTGGTTGAGAGTTTTGGCGACTTCTTCGAATCTAAAATCATCAATATCAGACGTTCTCTCTCTCAACAACCCTCCTCGCGGCCTAAATGTGTGACTGATGTATCGTGCTCTACCTCCTTCAGTCAGTTTGATCACGTCTCTCCTAATGGTCTCAAGACTATCATTCAGTCATCAAAAAGTAAAAGTTGTGCTCTCGATCCTATACCTACTTGGTTGTTAAAGGACTGCATTGATGTTATGTTGCCCACTCTAACTGATATCATGAACGTGTCTTTGGATCAGGGCATTTTTCCCTCTTTTTTCAAGAAGTCACTGATTCGGCCTCTGATAAAAAAGGACAACCTCGATGCTGATGTCTTTGCCAACTATCGGCCTATTTCCAATCTATCGTTTCTCTCTAAGACATTAGAGAGAATAGTGGCTTCCCAGATTGAGGGTTATCTCACCACGAATGGCTTATTTGCTAAAATGCAATCAGCATACAGAAAGCATCATAGTACTGAAACTGCCCTTCTACGAGTTGTTAATGATATACATCAGGCAATTGACAATAAATGCGAAGCTCTTTTAGTGCTGTTAGATCTGTCCGCGGCTTTTGACACAATAGACCACGCTATTCTTCTTGATAGGCTTCGGTATCGCTATGGCTTTTCCGAAATGGTTCTTCGGTGGATTGAATCATACCTTAAAGGTCGTCCTCAATGCATCGCCCTCGATAAGATTGTTTCTCGACCACGATATCTACCGTGTGGTGTTCCTCAAGGGTCCGCCCTTGGACCGCTGTTATTCTCGTTGTATATCGCCCCTCTTGAAGATATCATCTCCGCACACGGTTTCGACGTAATGATGTATGCTGACGACACCCAGCTCTACATTTTTATGCGTAAAGGAAACCGCATCGCTTCTCTAGAAAATCTCAGTTTGTGTCTAGATGATATCATGAGTTGGAATTTATGCAATATGCTTAAATGCAATCCGTCGAAGACTGAGATAATTCATTTCTCTTCGCGTTTTTCACCTGCTGAGCCGATTGCTTCGATTAAAGTCGGTGATCATTACGTTCAGCCTACTAGTGTTATCAAAGACCTTGGAGTCACGCTTGATTCACACCTCACCTTTGTTCCCCATGTCAACAATACCTGTCGCGCTCTTTCGCGTTCGTTTCATTTTATTGGCAGAATCAGAAAATATCTTTCGCAAGCGGATACTGAGCGCATTGTCCATGCCTTTGTTTTATCGAAATTGGATTATTGTAATAGTTTGCTCTATGGAATTCCCTCTCGTGAAATTGAGAAACTTCAGAGATTGCAGAATACCGCGGCAAGATTAATTGTGTGCATGAAGAAGACTGATCACATTACTCCTGTTTTAAAAAAGTTGCACTGGCTTCCTGTAAATGACAGAATAATTTTTAAGTTACTGTTGCTTACGTACAAATCTCTTAATGGCCTTGCCCCGGTGTATATTAACGAACTTTTACATCATTACACTCCCTGTCGCTCTCTTCGTTCTAGCGATTCCAACCTCCTAGTTATCCCGAAGACTGCTACAGTTACTTACGGAGATAGATCTTTTGCGGCAATTGCTCCGAAGTTATGGAATCAGCTACCGCTTGCAATTAGACTAGGTAACTCTGTTAATAGTTTTAAAAGGGCTTTGAAAACGTACCTGTTTCGTGAGAGCTCTTTCTTTTAGCTGTAAAAAGCATCGAGACATTTATATGTAGAATGCGTTTTTAAGAACTTTAATTATTATTATTATTATTATTATTATTGTTATCACTCACAAGTTAAATTTTTTGTAGAATTTAGACTATTCGATGGTTGAAAGAATGCCGGGCTTCATCATTAGGTGCATATTAAAAAGACCGGCCACTTTCATAATACGTTATTACCGTATGACTGGATCAATGATATCAGGATATTGAATATCGCGTATTTCCACCGTCGTTCAGTGCTTATTGAAAGAGTGATTTTTTTTTCTGTTCGTTTTTTTACGATTGTGCTCATGCCTGGAACAGAAAGGGAGCAAGTGTACTCATTTCCAACGACGCAAGTCAGCGAGGGGAGAGCTAATAGAGACCTTAAGATTGAAGGTTATCGACATTTCCTGCGAACCGCGAACGCCAAGAAGTCACGTGACTAGTGCCTTGCCGTCAGGTTTGCGGTTTGAGGTTCACGTTTGTACGGCTAGACCACGCTCTAGAGGTAAGTGATTTACCGCAAGGTTTTTTGCACCCTAAAACATCACAATCCCTCGTTTGAGAGGAAATACTACTTTTTAGAACTCGTTCGCCTATTAATTATCGAATTCTTTTTCATAGAAACGTAATTTTTAGGACGATTTCTCAGCTAGAAAAATGTCTTGTGAGCAACCCGCACTTGAAACTGTAGATGCAACTGGTGATCAGCTAACGAATTTGACACGTTTTTTGGTCTGACTGGCATCTCCACAATACGTAACAATTTTAACATGTTTTGAAATGGAAATGCAAACCATTGCTAGCTAATTACGGAATGTTTGATGCTAAAGGATCGGAGCTAGTTAAGGGAGTACACATGATGTTTCTCGTTTTTTGATACATATGGCAAACATTCTCCTGAAAAAGAGAAAAATGTCCAGCAGACAAGTTAAGAGTGACTCTCTGTAACGACCGAGTGAGATTGTAAAAATGTGGCACAAGGTTGAAAACTTGGGCCCTTTAATATTTTTTCCACAGATAACCTATTGTATGCTACGAAACGTGATATAAGTTTTAGGTTCTAGAGTTTTTACATTTTTGAGAAAATTTCGAAAAACCGTCGACAACCCGTGGAGCCGAAAAATCACAGAAATGAGGTCAAATTTCCTGATCGGAGAATCGAACTCGCGTGAAGGCGCATAACAAATTATGGTTTTCCTTAGGCTATAATTTTATTTAGAAGGTACTGCTAAGCTGCTTTGATGATACTTTAGGCTGATAATTATGATTCCCAATTCCTGGAGAGCAAGCGAAGAGAAGCGAAATTTCCAAACTTTGAAAATCCAAAATACTATACCGTTTTCAAACATCTCAAAGCATGCTCGGTATTACTTAGAATTCTTTTAAAATTCAATTCTAGCAAGTAAAAGAGAATTATTTGAACGTGGTATAATTGTTTGCTTTGGAAAAATTACTGCTGCAACAAGCGACCCCATGGAAGTTGACCCAATTTGACCTTCATAAGTGATTTTGATTAACCGGGAAAGTAAACAACTCGACTCGCTTTCGCTCGCTTTCTAGTCAGACCATCGAAAAGCCCTGCCAATTCCCATTAACACTACGCAGCAAACCTACCTAAAGTCATACCTCGGTTACAGCTTACCTTCAAAATGGGTGTTTGAGGGCAAATAATTTCGATGTTCCTCGCTAACATTTCCTAACTTTCTTGCTACTGCCCTCAGGAACTGGCGTTTATATACGGCAGCGGCATTTTTTCCCCGCCTTGTGCAATATTTTGCCAGTAAATGAATCCATGTCTTGCATATCAAGAGTCCTTGGGTATCTATAGAGGTTTGTATTAAGCATTTGTGATGCAAAGAGGCAACAACTGAACGAACTAATATTTAACTGAATACTCAAAGATGTGATCGATGTCACGCAATCTTGACATGTAAGTGATCACGTGCCGCAAATACATCCGCGTGGATGTTTTGCGCCTTGATCATGTCTTCACTTTCTTCCTTACTAACATACATGTTTTAAAGACTTGCTATCAAAGGACTGGGCGCTCAACTCAAATGCTTTCCGTAGCGCATGCAAGGGAAACGGATGTTGACCAGTGAGAAGCGTTTTGTAAAAGTACGCAGTTGTAAATAAATTTTGCTCTGCGGTTTTTTTTTTTTTCGGCCTTCAACCACACAGGACGTTTTTTCAATATCTTCCAGCTCCCCCATTCCACCCCCCGCCCAATTTACCTCCTTGAGCAACTTCTTGATATTCATTTAGTTTCTTATCTAATAATTTCCTAAGCGCAAGAAGTAACTCTCGGCCTGGTGAGTGTAATGCAATTTCCCCTTCGTCACTCCCGGACCAGATGATCTTAATTTGGGGACGGAGAATTTTTTTCTGATTAGGGAGGGGGTAAGAATCTGTTTTCTCAGGGAACAATCTGTTTTTCCCGTTGATGTTACACACAAAACATTTAACGTTCCATTTAATGGCCAGGTCTTTCATTCTCGTCAGGGGCACAGTGAACAGACCCGGTAAAGACTGCGTGAGCGAAAAAAAGAGACACCGCGAAGCCGGGATTGATTTTAAGCGCATAAAGGGTGAAAACTCTCTAACCACAGGTTTGAAACCACACCCTATACACACTTGGCTCCCTATACCCCATCTACTTTGAACTTGAAGCGGCACTTCTTGTGTGGGCGCAGGCCGAAAAAATTTCCTGCACAGCAAACTTTATTTAAATTGGTCAACATCCAGTCATTTGTGCACTAATCTTGTTCGTTCATACTCCACGAAGAAGACAGAATTGCCTTTTCTCATAAGCAATGGTTTGTTTGGTGGTTTTTGTTTTTACTTTTTTTCAACTTGGACAGTAAGAACATAGTTTAAGATGACGGTACTGTCTTGGCTGGATCGCGCAAAATTTAAGTTTAAATAGTTTCAATCCAAGACTAAAAACTGGTGTAAATTTCTAATCAATCCAATTTAAAGGAGTATGTTCGAAAGGAAGTACATTCAAATTGCTTGGAGTTTAAATTGAAGAGGTTTAAGGGTTTATATGGATTTATAAAAGATATCTGTTCACTCTTCTCCCAGATCTACTGCGTTCAGCTTCAACCATATTCTGCCTCTGGGCTGCGCGTGAGAAGCCGTTGTCTTTCGCATTCTCATCTTCCTACTCCTCACTGTCACTGTCACTGTCCTCTGAATCGCCAGCTATGACTTTTTGGTGCTTCACCATTCACACTGCTAGTTATTTTTACGACACGTTACGCTTGCCGCTAACTATAAATCGTAACTTAATAAACTTCTTTTCGCTGTCCTATGAAAATGTGGTTAATTCCTGAGTACCATAGGTCCTGGCTAGCAGAGAAGGAGGCGTCTAAGTTAAAAAATAAGTTTTCCCACTTTGAGCAATCACGTGGGAATTCCTTTTAGCTTGCGTAATAGGCGCAAATGTGGTATGCCACTTCATGAATAGCCTGCGTAGCAGGTGCTGCAAAAGGAATAGGAAGGGGGAAAGCTGGAAGCGAAGCGAAGTGAGGGGAGAGCGCGCACCGAGTGCGCGCGCTTTCCCCCTTTCCTTTTCCTTTACCAGCGCCTGCCACGCACGGAATAGGAATACGGCCCCAAATTTCAGACTAATTCTCTTCAAGGGACACTCTGAGTCTTTGCCGTGTACCCGGCTTACAGAAAATTAGGTGACTTGCATGTTAAGGAGTGCTATGTTTTAACCCTCCTAGCCGGGTAACTCGGTTAGCCGAGGCACCCTCCCTCCATGTAAACAGGCCCTGAATGTGTTCGCGTGTAAACAACGAATCAAAGTATTGCATAAAAAAAAAAATAATAATAATAATAATAATAAAAAAAATAAATAAAAAAATTCAAAACCAATATGCTAAATTTGTATGTTAGTAAGGAAGAAAACGAAGACATGATCAAAAGCAAGGCGTAAAATATTGACGCGGATGTATTTGCGGCACGTGATCACTTACATGTCAAGATTGCGTGACATCGATCACATCTTTGAATATTCAGTTAAATATTAGTTCGTTCAGTTGTTGCCTCTTTGCATCACAAATGCTTAATACAAACCTCTATAGATACCCAAGGACTCTTGATATGCAAGACATGGATTCATTTACTGGCAAAATATTGCACAAGGCGGGGAAAAAATGCCGCTGCCGTATACAAAACGCCAGTTCCTGAGGGCAGTAGCAAGAAAGTTAGGAAATGTTAGCGAGGAACATCGAAATTATTTGCCCTCGAACACCCATTTTGAAGGTAAGCTGTCACCGAGGTATTACCTTAGGTGGGTTTACTGCGTAGTGTTATTGGAAAATGGCAGGGCTTTGTAACGTCATGTCACGTAACCCTTTATCACGTGACACGACATAGCGAATCATATGCGTTAGATTCCATGTGCTTGCAGGAAGATTCAATGACACTTGTAAGTTGCTGGAGCTATGATGACTTCACCATATTAAATTTATTGATTCCAACTACCTTTGTGCTAGTCATTTCAAGAGGAATCGTAACATGGTGTCAGAAGACTTATTTTAGACTATCGTCCTCCTCGAGATTCAGTTGGAAGCCTTCACGAGTGACCTGAAATCGAGAAATGACTGAAAACTCGACCGCCTCTGGCTCGA
>JAEMWC010001204.1:65000-92500 GCA_016490735.1 Pachyseris speciosa | reverse complement strand
TATGATTTTTGTAAAGAGTACGTTGACTTTCATGAGAATATGTATAAAATACGACGAAAATCTGTATATCATCGGAAGTACCATATTGAAAATGTGATGAATAGTATATTTTGTGAGAATGGATTTCAAATTTCTCTGAAAGATACTAGTAAAATATTTAAAATATTCGAAGAGATAGACAAAGTCCTTCCTTTAGTGAATGAGAATCGTAAAAGGATGATAAGTACGAAATTTGTGCTTAAGCAAATATTTTTAATGCTTGGTCTTCCTTATGAGAAAATAATAATTACTAATTCGAAAAGAACACTCAAAATTTATAATAAATATTGGGTTGAAATCATGTTATTGATATTTGATAAAATTATTTCTATACTTCAGAAGTGAAATGTTTGTTGTATTCCATCAAAAATTTGTCTATTATTGGCCTATTGTCTGTTATGAAATCATCAGTCTGGGTCATGGTTATTTGCAATAAATACAAATCGCATTCACCACTCCTTAACATGTTTTTGATAGAATTTATCAGATGTTGGTATGTTTGAAATGCATACTCACATTGTTGTATTTTTAAATCGAGATTTTTATGTTTCATCCATCCTTGTATCAGAACAGCAGATGTTGAAATGGCGACAAGAGCTACACCTCCAGTAGCAATAGAAGCAGCTAATCCCCCTGAAGCAAAAATAACTGATAGTGAATTACCAACCAGCTTTAGTGTTTTGAATCGTTTCAAGGCTTTTTTGAATGCCCAACATTTCTTGTGATATGTTACATAATAACTTTCCAATTCATCAACTTGTTCATTTGACAATTTGTTTGAAATGTGATTCCAGTTGAAAAGATATTTTCGTTCTTTCATATATATTGTTTACATTAACCTAAGGTGATTGGATCATGGTCAATATCCCCCCATCATATTTTTAAAAATAAAATTTTATGCAAGAAACTCAGCAGTAAGCGTTACTCTTGTTCTCTGGTTAAGTCCGGTAATTTTAAACGTTAATGCAGTAGCTGTTGGAAAATACAAGTGTGTTCTAATGTTTGACAAAACTACCCACCCAGTTTCCCCTTTGGAAATATTGTGAGATGCAAGCCGTTGTTCTTTTCCTCCAACGGTAACATAAACACGAAAAGAACCATTTTGTGGCATGGAAGTGCGGTCATAAGAATATAAATCAACGTGAATCAAATCTTTGAAAAACGGTGTATATGGAGCCCAAAACGTTGGCATAGAAAAAACATCTTCCAATGTGGAAGAGCCGGTTAACAAAGAACTTGCTATTTTGTAAACTAACCCCGGTAAAATGAAAGGTTTTGAAACAATTATTTGATTTGAGGTATTTTGAAATAAAAGAGTATCACCATTATAAATGTCATGCCCGTTTACGTTCAAATTGCCACCCAATTTTAGATCTTTAATTTGAAAGGTATTCATATTAATGTCATTTAACATTGTAAGTTCCCCATTTTGTCCATCAAATAGTTGATTATTGCCATCTTTTACAGATTGACCATCCAAATCCAAATCCTTTCCTAACTTTGGTTTAAACAACTTATGCCCATCCAAATCCAAATCAAATTGCATTTTCATTTTTTCATTTACAATTTTATAAGCTTCAGTAAAGTCGTAAACACTTGATGGTACATCTACAGCCTCACCATCAATACCATACACAACGCAAGGAACATTGTATTTATTAGGATATGTTGGGTTAGCATTAATATGTATTGTACAATATAAATATTCAGGTGGTGAACTTGATGACGGTTTTTCAATCCATAATAAATATCTCCAATGATCTTCATTTCTGTTATCAAATTTTCTCTCTACAGTTCTATGAATTGTAATTCCACCAGTTGCACTAAATGTTACACTACTCAGATTCATTCCTTCATAATCAGGAAATAGCCATTCAATGATAAAGCTATATTTTCCATTATTTATTTTATACATATTAAACCCAATTCTTGCTCGGTATCTATGGTCAGCTTCTTTATTCAAGTCTACATCAATAACTTTTTTCGAAATTATGTGTGGTGAACGAGATAAATTAGTGTAACCTTTAACTTCAAGACCGTATTCAGTGCTTATTTCATCAATGTCATTCATCAAATATTTGAAAACATTCTTTGGATGAGAAGCGGATGAAATATGACTTTTTTCTAGTTGATCCTTATTCACAGCATCAGTTTTAGCCATTCCTTCTCCTAAATTGATTATTTTGTTACCCCCAAGTTTCAAATCTGCTGTCATTGTGTTTGTACCGTTCAACAACAAGGCCGCCGCTCTGATGGTTAGTGAAGCTCGATTCAAAACTCTAAAATTCACCACATCACCCTCATTTACCACATCCCCCACATTTGTCACTTTTCTCCCACTCATCGACAAATCGCCATACATCGCAGTCGAACCATCTCGTCGAAGAAAATACTCGTCGGCATATCTTTTTGTCACCGCATCGTCTGCGTTGACGGGTGGAGCAAGATCAGTAATGGCATTGTTGTTCATATTCAGGTTTCTTTGTGCAATCGCATCGAGTTTGGTTTGCAACCCGTGGTCCACATAACTTTTGTTTACAGCGTCTTGTGGGTTTGAGGGGTTGTCCTGCAGGTTGAGGATTTTGTTTAATTTCATGTCAACATTACCACCAAACGCTACATTACCATTTTCAATTTCATAAGCTGGATCATGGACAAAGTAAGACAAATTAGTATGAAAGCCAAAAGCTCCATAAACAATGATATGTGTTTTGGTGTTAGACGCAGGAGATGTGCTGGAAAGTTCCACCTCAATTGCCGCTTGGCCGCCGCCTGTTTTTTCGATTTGGAAAAGCTTTTTCATGTAACCATCAACATTGGGGGTTTGAAGAAAAGGTTTTTGAAACTGTAGGCCAACATTTCATATATTTGCAGTTTTAATTGATAAATCAATTGTTGCACTTTGAGGGTTTGAGGGTGAGTAAAACTCAACAACAAAAGTGTACTGTGCATCACTCATAGATGAAAGATCAAAACGAATTTTGGATGTGAAGCTACCACTTCGTTTGATGAAAAAAGACAATGATGACTTGTTTATGTGATAAGGTGATTTGTCAAAATTCTCAATTTGAAGGTTTTCCACATTTTGAACTGCAGAAGACTTGGATTTGTCTTTTAACAAAAAGGCAAATGGGTTGCGTTGAGATCCTGATGCTGAAAAAACAAGGTTATCAACATACTTTTTGTTGACGGCGTTCTCAGCGGGTGTGTTGTTGTCAGCATCTTTTAAATTTTGAATTGTGTACCCGGCCATGTTCAGATCACCCTCTGCTGGTTCAGTTCCATCCCGTTTTAAACAGCCTGCAATTTCTGAGTCGACGTAGCTTTTGTTTGTGGCGTCGAGAATGTCTTTGGGGTAACCCATTCTGGTGATGAGGTTTTCCCCCATGTCCAGGTTTCCAGTCATTTCAACACTTCCATCTTTTTTAAGAAATGATGAAACATCAATGCCAGTAATACCAGCAATTTCAGTATCAACATAGCTTTTGTTGGCAACATCTTTGTCATTTGGGGGCGCCCCAACATCTGTTATTTTGTGGTTAGTCATATTGAGGTTTCCTGTCATCGCAACGCTTCCATTTAGTTTCAAAAAATTATTGTTCACATAGTTTCTATTTACAGCTGAATAACCAAATCTTGGGTTATCTGGTATGCCAAATAGATCATTTCTATTCATGCTGACAGGTGCAAGAATTACACCACCTGTGTTTTTATTAAGGAAATCGGCTGTTTTATTATCAACATACCCCTTTGTGGCTGTATCATTGTTTGCAGTTGGTGCTGCTACATTAGTCAATTTTTTGTTTTCGATATCATAATTCCCATTTTGTGTCAATCTAAATCCATTTCCATTATCACCTTTATCACCTTTTGGACCAATTAGACCTCTATCACCTTTATTACTTTTATCACCTTTATCACCTTTTGGACCAACTGGACCTGTATCACCTTTTGGACCAATTGAACCTCTATCACCTTTGTCACCTTTTGGACCAACTGGACCAGCTGGACCAGCTGGACCTATGTTACCAGTTTTTATATCATCTTGATTTGGTGGAGAATTAAATATACCCATATAATATTAGATTAGATAACACCATAAAAGTTTCTCTTCACTGTTTTCATTGGCTTGTCAATATAACAGAAAGAATATGGTTTTTTAGTTGCTTTGATATACTTTTGCTTATCAATTCCAAGTTCTTTGGATATAATGTTTCTCTCTCTTGAAGATGGAAAATCGTAAAGGCAGAAGTGGCTACAATTAAGCCTAACAGATTTTGGACATCCATAGAATGACTGTGTTAGGTACAGTACTGAACAATTTTTGTGACGACCTTGAATGAAATAGCTGATGATTTGATCTTGTTTTTTATCAGTCACAAAATCATCAAACACAACCAGTCGCTGCAATTCAGTGTCATGAATTTGTTGAACAGGTAAAATTTCATCTTGACTACAAATTAAAAACGGGGTAACCAACTTGTTTTCTTATTCTATCCATCACTTGCTGTAAATATATATATTTGTCTTGATCCAAGTTTTTGGCGTATAGATGTATTTGATCGAAATACACTAACGGTTCCATAATTAAATGCATAAACAGTGTTGTCTTTCCAGATCCAGAATTTCCAGCCAATAACATTCTAAATGTATCTTTCGGCATATATGGATACAACTGTCTGAAAGACTTGTTTGAATTCTGAAAAATGTCATAATTTGGAATTTCCATATGTAAATAGTTTAGATTAGATTTTATCCAATGTACTTGTATGGATATAGAACGTATGAAAAGGCTTCTTCAAAGTGGAATTGAAGCTGGAAATAAGACGAGAGAAGTTCGTGAGGTTATCAAGACTTATGAAAACAGAAAACAGGATGCATATGATGAAACATCGGAATTATTGAAACTCTCTATTGATGTTCAGAAGAGTGTGAAAGAAAGTGTCGACAAAAAACAGGATGAAGTTATTGAACAGTTGAAAAAGAATCAAAAAGCATTGACAAGTGGATTTGAAGATCTTATGCTTTTAAACACATTACCTGCATCGGAACCCACGGAAACAACAAAATTACCAATTGATTATAAACCAGAAATGATGTCTGATACAAAATCACCTTATAAGTCAAATATTGATAAGTGTTTCAAACCAGATGAATTGCAAACATTAATAAAATACAACTTAGCACCCCCATCAAAAATTTTAGATATGCAAATGGATGGAACAATAAATATTAATGATTATGATGCAAATATTGGTAAATTAACCAAAGAACTTGGACGTCAAAAAGGAGTACTATCAAAAACCAAAAAGGAGAGGGACAATAATAAAGGAAAAATATATGAATTGACTCAAGACATCAAATTACTACAAAAGTACCGAAAAAGAATTGGTCTTATTGAAGAAGGCTCAAAAACTATCGGTGAAGGTATTAGAAAGAGAAAAAGACAATATGGAGCAGGTGTTATTCATTATAATAATATTGGTGACTTGCTTTCACGACTCCAGTTACTTGGTGGGTCTATTTTTGCTGGTAATAATAGCGCAGATGTCAGAGATGAGTTTGTAAATATATTGCACACATTAAGCAGACTGGGTATTGTTTCAAACAATAAGCTCAATAAAATAATAATGAAATATCTAATGTAACTGTATATGACAGAAATTTCATTACGATTCAACAGTATAAACAGAGACAAAATCGGTATCAGTCAGAGTCATGATTTCACAAAAAGATTTAATACTCCTATCATATTATCGAATGATATGAAATATGAAATGGCAGTAAAGTCTGTTAACATGACTTATAGTTGGTACAATATCAGAGAATCTTACGGGAATAATCAAATTAAATATAGCCATGACAAAGGTGCAAACTGGGAAACAATAACTTTTGTTGACGGGATGTACTCATATGATGAAATCAACAGTTACATTCATGAGTATATGAGAAAAAATACACATATACCGAATCCATCTGAAACAGACGAATTAAAATTCAAGTATGGCATTAATTTGTTTTTCGTTTTATCAACATATCGCATTTTGATTGAACTTGATGAAAATTATCGAGTTGATCTGAGAGATCTTGAATTCAGAAAACTTATCGGGTTTGAGTCAAAAATAGTTTCAGCCACGGAATATGGAACAAACTTGCCAGATATAACACGCGGAGTAGATGAAATTTATATTAATTGTGATAAGGTGACAGATAGCATCGTCGATGGAAATAGTACATCTACAATTGCTGTTATTCCAGTTACAGATCTCGTTAGAAGTTTACCTTTCACTCATAAACCTCTTTTTCTTTCATGGAATCCTGTCTCAACACATACAATCAGCTCAATACACTTTTATGTCACTGATTCTTCCGGAGCTCCAGTTGATTTAAATGGGATAGATTGGTATATTGAGATATTCTTGAGAGGGACAGAATTATAAAAACTAATAGTATATGAAACGGTTTGAACATAAGAAATACGAACAACATGGTGAAGGTGACCTGACTGACATTGTTAAAACAGTTGAAAAAAAAGAAATTGGTGAACATTCAGTAGAAAAAGGTGGTGATAAAATAATGGAACTTTTGAAAAAGATAAAGAGTGGTAGTGGGAGTGAGATCAAGAATGTGACTAAGATCAAAAGAAAGAGAGGTAGACCTCGAAAAATTGTGTGAATTTTATCTAACACAATAATATATGTCAAATTATCGAGAATCGAAATATATTGAACGATATGAAGATGTGGTCTTTGAACTTGAGACAGCATTAAACACTGTTATTGCAAACAATGCTCATCAGAAGAAAACAGGTCACCGTTTTGTTGTTGATAACAGTGGAGAAACAACACCATTTGATTGGTATAATGCCCGTTTTGGAATTGATTTTGTTGTCAAAAAGCTTGCTGATGGAGCTGCTATAGCTGCTGATGATAGAAACGGTATCGTGAATTCAGTTCACGCTCTCATTAACACCATAAATGTAAAAGTGAACGGTATTGATGTTTATGAGTGTCGAGATGCTAACCATGCTACAAATATTAAGTCATTGCTTGAGTATTCACAAGGTTATGCTTCAAGTCAAGGAACAAATGAGTTTTTCTATCTTGACACTAACAGACTTGCTGAAGACAGAGTGGCTCAAGCCAATTATAACAAAGGATTTGCATCTCGTAAGGCGCAGTTGAATGGTGCGAATGGTAAAGCAATTGAGGAGGCGTCATTGAATAGATATGGATTTTTCAAGAGCTTTTGGAATGAGATTTTTCCTAACTCTAAAGTAGAGGTAAACATAACACTTGAAAGCGATGATAATCTAATTTGGCAGGCTGCTGATGATTGTCGTGTAGTACTCACCAGATTTCAGCTAATTGTTCCTCGAATTACATTTAACGATGAAGGTAAAAAACTATACATGAGCAAGTATCTTGATACAAGAAAGTGGACTTATATGAGAGAAATGGTTGAGAGAGGTAACTCAACAAGACAACAGACAGCTAATTTCCGAATTACAACAGGAATAAACAAACCAAGTCATGTATTTGTATTCATCATTAATGATGCTAGTGATGCATCTCAGACAGCCAATAAATTCTTGTACAACACATTTTCAGTTGCAAATGCCCGAACAATGACAGATTGTTATCTTGAGGTTGGCAATGGAAATGATTATCCAGAGGTTCATTATAAACCATCAACAGAGCCATCAAGAGTATTCAGAGATGTTTTGAAATACGTTCAAGCCATCAACGACTTCAGTGATAGCACATTGCTTGACAGAGGTAACTTCGGTACAATATTCCCTTTCATTTATTTTGATTTGACGAAACAGAAACAGGATATAAAAGACGGAATGACTAAACTGACTTTCAAATACACTTTGAGTGCGGGAACAAATGCAGATTACAGTGTGTATGCACTAGTCCTCTATGAACAGGACATTGAAATGAGAAAGACAGATGGTAAACTTGTTTTGAGATCTATGTAATGTATATTATATGAATACTTGTAATTATCATGAAGTGATACTTTCACCAGATCAAAAAAAGAAGCTTGACAAAATGATCAAAAATAAAAGAAGAAAATTGAAGAAAAATGAATCAAAATCAATAATTGATCAATTAATTAAATTAATCGAATTAATTAAAAAGAAATTAAATAAATTATTAAATAAATCAATAATAATTAAATTAAATAAATTAAATAATTAAATAATTAAATTAATTAAATAATTGTTTATATTAAATACAATTTAGTATAAACATATATTATATGACTACTTATCATCCTCATGGAGTAAAACTTTCACAGGGTCAGAAAGAAAAGCTTGCAAAAGCTTATAAAACAAATTCAGCTGTAACATTGAGGTTATCGCATAGTGAATTGTCAGGAAATGATCAACTTATGTTGACTAAAAGACAAATCAACAAACTGATGAAATCAAAAAGATCAGGAAAAGGTTCAGACATCAATATATCAAAAACTCAAATCAGAAAAGCTGTTGTACATGGAGGTTCTCTTTGGTCAAGTCTTTTTTCACTTGGAACAAAACTATTGCCATATGCAACTAAGGCAGCTCCAGCATTGGCTACAGGTGCTCTTTCTTCATTGGCAAGTCTCGGTGTTGATAAATTATTTGGAAAGAAACAAAATGGAGGTTTTCTTATTCCTAATGAAAACTTATCCCAACTATTTAATTATAAAAATTTGTTGAATACGAGACAAATGGCTGATCTTATTAGTTCGATGCAGTCTGGTGGACAACTTGTTATCAAACCAACAAAAACTCAGTCTGGTGGTTTTCTTGGAACACTTTTGGCTAGTATTGGAATTCCTCTGCTTATGAATGCCTTGACTGGAAAAGGTTTGCATGTTGAACATAGTCGTCCAAGACGGTCATTACCAGTTCATGTTCCAGATTTAGATAAAAGTGATGGAAAAGGTTTGCATGTTGAACAAAGTCGTCCAAGACGGTCATTACCAGTACATGTTCCAGATCCCATTATGATTCCAAAAAATACAAGTGGTGGAAAACATGATATGATTCCATGGATGTCACCCCCAGTTGTTGGTACATGGGATAACCCAATCTGTTATGGAATGAAAAAAAAAGAACTCCAAAAAAGACCTCAGGAAAAGGGCTTCTATTGGGCAAAAACAGTCCATTCAATTCAATCCCAATACTTGGGACAATACTCTAAAATTCGTGAATAAACCCTTATCCAACTTTGATTTATTAAATTGGGTGAAACAACTTAAGATTAAACATTTCAGAGGAGTTTTTAGTCGGGATGCTTTGCCAAGACAAATCAAAAACAAAAAATGTGGAATAGTCAATCTTGACAGTCAGATTGGACCTGGCACTCATTGGGTATGTTATCGGAATATGGACACATACTGTGAATACTTCGACTCTTTTGGTTTGATGATGCCAACAGAAGTTCAAATATATATGATGACAAGTGGTAAACAACTTGAATACTCTGGTGATGAGATACAAGAAAGGGATTCAGTCTTGTGTGGATGTTGGTGTTTGTACTATCTTCTCGAGAGACAAAAAGGCAGATCGATTCTGGATACAATACACAAATTCAGTCCAACAGATCCAAGTGTCAATCATAGATTCATCATAGACTACTTCGAAAATATCTAATTCATTTATATATGTCAGATCTAGAAGAAGTCGTAGTATGTTTAAATTACAATCAGTCGTTGAGAATTAAAAAGGCAGATTTTCATAATGAAATAATAATGATCAAATTAATTCCATCTCAAATGGAGTGTGGTAATGATAAATTATATGTGAGTCCTTCAACAAAAAAATTTATGAAACATAAAACTATGAAAAATAAAGGATTTAAAATCAAAATATTTCCATCATGCTACATTAAAATTGAAAATAATAGAATAAAACTACATTACCCAAACTTGTCTAACCAATATGTATAATGAAATCATATTGTGTCAAACAGAAGAAAGTAACTGAATGTATTCCAGGAAGTGAAAGATATCAAAAGACAAAAAATGGTCGAACAATGATGAAATGCACTTGCGCTGAATGTGGAATCACAAAAACAAAATTCGTCAAAAACAATCATACAGGAGGAGCTTCAAGATCAACCATCAGAAGAATTCAAAATAAAGGTCCTTCAGTTGTTGATCAAGCTGCTTATATAATGTCAAATTTTGTGACTCCAGCTCCTAGTTTCGCGGGTTTGGCGAAGATACTTGCAGGCCAGGCGGTCAAGGGTGTGACAGACAACATTCAACATTACCGAGGTAAAAAATAAAAAATAAAAAATTATATAAATTATATATAAATGGTAAAATCATATTGTGTTAAGCAAAAGAAAATCACTGAATGTGTACCAGGAAGTAAAAGATATCAAAAGACAAAAAATGGTATAATAATTATGAAATGTACTTGTGCTGAATGTGGAATCAAAAAACTAAATTCGCCAAAAACAATCATACGGGAGGAGAATCAAGATCTACCATCAGAATATTTCGAAATGAAGGTCCTTCAGATATTGATAAATCTGCTTACATAATGAAAATAATCCAATCTAATAATATATGAAATCATACTGTGTTAAACAGAAGAAAGTAACTGAATGTGTTCCAAGAAGTGAAAGATATCAAAAGACAAAAATTGTCCAACAATGATGAAATGCACTTGTTCTGAATGTGGTATAACAAAGACTAAATTTGTCAAGAAACAGGGAAACTAAAAAGGGTGTCTGAGAGGGCACCCGAATTTAATGAAAACCCTCTTTGGGGCAATGATTTTGATTATGATGCATCTCAAAAACTTGGAAAAGGTGTTTTAACAACTGGGTTAGATCTTGCAGGAATGGCAATGAAGGATGTAATTCTTCCAAAGGCATTGAAAGCAGGCAGATGTTACGCAAGTGAAGCCTTGAGAAACCCAAAGATTCAAAAGCAATTGATTGATAAAGGACTTTCCCTTGTAAAACCAGCAATTAGTTCAGTTGGGGAAAAAGCATTATTTGATTTAAGCACTAAAATACGCCCAAAGCGTGCTGACAAGAGACAAGCCCACAAAACGGATATAAAAGGCATTGATTATACACGTGGGGGTTCATTAATTGATAGTGCAATAAAATCAGGTGTATCAGGGTCTCCATGGCAAGTGGATTTGAAAAAAGGGAAAGAGATTATCACTGACCCAAATTTATTCAAATTTCCAAATCCAAGTGAGATAAAAGATGCAAAGGAGAGAGTGAAGGTGTACAAACAATTGTATGAAGTCGCAAAAAATAGAGGGTACAAAAAATCTTATAATTCTTTCATTTTAGAATCAGGTTTTGGATCTAAACCAACATTTACGTTTCCAGGATTGGGTGGTGCTGTCGATATTCATAAAGCTATTGGTAAGCTTCCTAAACCCAAATCAGGTTGGACTTCACCTGGTCATAACTATACTGGGCCGTATAATCCTCTTGATAAGCAGCTTAAATACAATCCAACGACTGGTGAAATACTTGAGTAATATCAGCAGCCAACAGGTAAAACAGATGCAATCACCATGCAGCATGATGTTGATTATTCTGTTTGTAAAGACGACAGGAAATGTAAAAATAAACCAGACCGAAAAATGGTCCAAGCTTTCGACAATGTACCGTATAATGAAAGACAATGGGGTCATTGGTTGGCAAGAAATGTCATTGATACAAAACAAAAATTAGGACTTGGTGTTCCAAAAAACGGAAAAAGCCGTCGAGTGAAGAAAACTGGCAAGAAAAATTAGCAGACGAATTGCATAAACCCATTAAGCGTAACTTTACTCGGCGGCGTGTAATCACAAATCAAATTGATGAAATATGGGCAAGTGATCTAGTTGAAATGCAACAGTTTAGTAAATGGAATAAAGGTTATCGATATCTTCTTATGGTTATTGATGTCTTCAGCAAATATGGTTGGATTGTCCCATTGAAGGATAAGAAAGGTGAAAGTGTTACAATAGCATTTAAATCAATATTCAAGGAAGGTAGAAGACCACTGTATTTATGGGTTGATAAGGGTAAAGAGTTCTATAACAAACATGTGAAAGACCTATTAGAGAAAAATGGGATACATATGTACTCAACTGAGAATGAAGAGAAGTCATCAGTAGTTGAAAGATGGAATAGGACAATTAAATCCAAAATGTGGAAACAGTTCACAGTTCAAGGTAATACAATGTATCTCGATATGCTCCCAAAACTAGTAAAACAGTACAACAACACAAAACATTCAAGCATAAAGATGACACCTACAGAAGCTAGTAAAAAGAGGAATGAAGGAACTGTTTACTTTAATCTATATGGTGATATAGAGCAAGTCACATCTAAACCGAAATTTAAAATAGGTGATAAGGTCCGAATATCTAAGTATAAACGAAATGTGTTCGACAAGGGATATACACCAAATTGGACAGAAGAAGTGTTTACAGTTGATAAGATCCAATACACTAATCCAATAACATACAAACTAAAAGATCTCAGAGTTGAAGATATTCAAGGGAGTTTTTATGAACCTGAGTTATTAAAGGCTAAAGAAGAAGTATTTAGAATTGATAAAGTCATTCGGAGAGATTATAAAAAGAAGCAAGCTTTGGTGAAGTGGAAGGGATATAGTGATGATTTTAATAGCTGGATACCGTTCAAGGACTTACAATAATCTAGTAATATATTATATGACAGTGACTGGTAGAGATTTTGATTTATTGAGACTGAAAGCTCGAGACATATATGGAGCAAAAGACCTTGATTATTCAGATCGCAAGAACAAAAAATACATGGTTACCCTGAAAAATGGTAATATAATTCATTTTGGTGATAACAGATACGACGATTTTCTGACACATCAAGACTTAGAAAGACGTATACGATACCGAAAAAGAGCGTCAAAGATAAAAGACAAACAAGGTAAACTAACATACAAAGATAAAAATTCTGCAAATTTCTGGAGCTATCATCTTCTATGGTGAACAGGTTTAAACGAAGCAATAGAAAATACATAAAAAGATATAGATAATATATATATATGGAGAATAAGAATGTTAAGAGAGGTCGTGGAAGGCCTAGAATTTATACCGATGAGGAAAGAAAAAAACACAAGACTATCTACATGCTAAATAAAGAGTGGTTTTGTGATGTTTGCAAAAATGGCAAAAATTATACATTAGCTGGGAAATCTTGGCACTCAAAAACAAAAAAGCATATTAAAAATTTATCTAACATATAATAAACGATACAGTATAAACACTGTTTATTTGCTATTATATGGCCAAAAATATGATTATTTCTGGCTATATTTAAACGCGAATTGAAAACTATTTAAAAATAAAAACATGTAGTTATAATATACATGAAATCGGAGAAATCTAACATTATAAATATGGATAAGAAAATTCTTAAAAAACTTAGCAAATCACAACTCATCAAATTGCTATTAAAGCAAGAAAAGAAGAAGCCAAAAATTATTGTGGTAGATGATACCAAACCAGTGACAGCGAAACCTGTGCCAGCGCCAAGAACTGTGAAACCAGTGTCAGAACAAAGACCAACCGTGAAAGAATTAGTTGATTATTTCGAGAGGAAAAGATTACCACCCCCACCTTCTGAATGGTTGGAAGAAATAAAACAATTAAAAAAGACACCAGTTCCAGCACCAAGAACCAAAAAACCAGTCCCAGTGCCAAGGACTAAGATAGCGCAAGTTGATAAAGCTCTGAAAGGCTACACAAAGTCTTTTGAAATTAGTATAAAAAATGACAAAGACCCGCTAGCGCAACTACTAAACACAAGAAAAGCAATCAAAATACATATCAAAAAATAATTAAATGAAATGAAAGGTCTGAAATTTGTTGAAACGCTCAAGGTGTCATTCACGAAAATGTCTGATGGAGCAATAGTGTTTAAGACTGCATATTTCAACAGTCCAGCTCAAACAATCATGAATAATCTGGAAGTCACTGAATCACTACAATTATCAAAACAGCAAATCTTGAATAAAATAGCTCAATGGGTATCTGAAGGTTCTGGTTGGACCATTGAATCTGTTGACAATCATTATCTTAATAGGGTAAAATACCAACCAATGAGAGGCTCCTCATATATTAAACTACCACAGGAACTCAGAAACAGTTCAAAGGGATTGATTAATATGAAAAATGAGGATAATGAATGCTTCAGGTGGTGCCACATCAGACATTTGAATCCACAAGAAAAATACCCACAGAGAATCAAAAAATCAGACAAGGAATATGTTAAAAATTTAGATTATTCAGGGATAGAATTCCCAGTCACTACCAAACATTACAACAAGATTGAAAAACAAAATAATATAAACATAAATGTTTTCGGTTATGAAGATAAACAACCATATCCAATTTATGTATCAAAAGAAAAATATGCAGACCGTATGAATCTGCTTCTTATAACAGAAAATGAAAACAAGCACTATGTACTCATCAAAGATTTCAACAAGTTAATGTACAATCAAACGAGACACAAGGAAAGAAAACACTTTTGCGTGCATTGTCTTCAATACTTCAGCTCTGAAAGAGTATTAACTGATCATAAAGAAAACTGTATACAAGTGAATGGCACACAAGCGATAAAAATGCCTGACAAAAATAACAACACACTAAAATTCAACAACTTCCATAAACAACAACCAGTACCATTTGTAATCTATGCTGATTTCGAAGCTATAACTGAAAAGATATCCGGTTGTCAACCTAATAATGATAAATCATATACCGAAGAATACCAGAAGCATACAGACTGTGGATATGGCTATAAGATTGTTTGTTGTTATGATGAAAAATATAGCAAACCTGTAACAATATATAGAGGTGAAAAAGCTGTGTACAAATTCATGGAAAAAATGATAGAAGTCAAATATTGCAAAAATATCATGAAAAAGGAATTCAACAAACCATTAAAAATGACGAAAGAGGATGAGGAGGAATTCCAAAAAGCTAAAGAATGCCACATTTGCAATAAAAAATATACTGATAAAGATATTCGAGTTCGAGACCATTGCCATATCACTGGTAAATACAGAGGCTCTGCTCATCAAGAATGTAATCTGAAACTCAGAGTAAATCCAGAAGAAATAAAAATTCCTGTTATATTCCACAACTTAAGAGGTTATGACAGTCACTTCATAATGCAAGAAATTGGAGCCATTGTTAAGAAACATACATATAAAAACAAGAAAGGAGAAGAGATGCAGATGAATATTAATGCTATTCCCAACAATATGGAAAAATACATGGCTTTCATGTTGGGTAATCACCTAACCTTTATTGATAGTTTCCAATTCATGAGCTCCAGTTTGGAAAAACTAGTGAGTAATCTACCAAAAAAATCATTAAAGTACACCTCCCAAGAATTCAAAGGTAAAAATCTTGAGTTGATAGCACGAAAAGGGGTCTACCCTTACGATTATATGGATAGTTTTAATAAATTCAATAAAAAGCTACCATGAAAAGAAGAATTTTACAGCATATTATATGATGAACATATAAGTGATGAAGACTATACACATGCTCAGAATGTGTGGAATACATTCTCTCTCAAAAATATGGGTGAGTATCATGATCTGTACCTAACATCAGACATCCTTCTGTTAGCTGATGTATTCGAAAACTTCAGGAAAACATGCCTTGAATACTACAAACTGGACCCATGCCATTATTTCACTAGCCCTGGGCTATCTTGGGATGCTATGTTGAAAATGACTAGCATTAAATTAGAGCTTATGGTTGACATTGATATGTTCCAGTTCATTGAAAAGGGTCTGCGTGGTGGAATCAGCTATATAGCCAATCGTTATGGAAAAGCAAACAATAAATACATGAAAGAATACGATGAGAAGGCGCCCTCGAAGTACATCATGTATCTTGATGCTAATAATTTGTATGGTTGGGCTATGAGTCAATATTTACCAACCGGTGGTTTCAAATGGATGACAGAAAAGCAGATCAGCAAGTTAGACCTAGCAAAGTACCAAGAAGATAGCAACAAAGGTTTGATACTTGAAGTTGACATGAAATATCCTGAAGAATTGCATGATCTTCATAATGACTACCCGCTGGGACCGGAAAAGGTCAAAGTAGCTGAAAGTATGTTGTCTGGGTATTGTAAAAACATCGCGAAGAAATATAAAATATCAACTGGTCTGGTACATAAACTAATACCAACATTAAGCAACAAAGAAAAATACGTGCTCCATTATAGGAACCTCCAATTATACACTGATCTCGGTTTGAAAATAACTAAAGTCCATCGAGTTCTAGAGTTCAATCAGTCCGCATGGTTGAAGCAATATATTAATTTCAACACTCAGAAAAGAACTAATGCTAAAAATGCCTTTGAGAAAGACTTCTTCAAACTCATGAACAATTCAGTCTTCGGAAAAACGATGGAAAATATCAGAAAGCGAGTAGACGTCAGATTAGTCACCGATGAAAAGAAACTATTAAAAATGGCTGCTAAACCGACATATGTTAGCAGTAAAATATTCAATGAAAATCTAGTAGCTGTGCATAAGATTAAAGAAACACTTACCCTTAACAGGCCGGCATATGTGGGTATGTGCATCTTGGATCTAAGCAAGACGTTAATGTATGATTTTCATTATAACTACATCAAAAATAAATATAATAACAAAGCCAAATTACTATTCACAGACACTGACTCATTAACATACGAAATTGAAACCGAAGACGTCTATAGAAATTTCTGGAACGATAAAGATAAATTCGATAACAGCGACTACCCTGAAAGCTCACCGTATTTTAATAAGTCAAATAAAAAAGTAATTGGTAAATTCAAAGATGAAGCTGCAGGAGTTCCCGTTTGTGAATTCATCGGTCTACGATCAAAAATGTATAGCTACATGAAAGACAACCAAACAGGAGGAAAGACTGCTAAAGGGATCAAAAAGAACGTCATTAAAAAGAACATCAAACATGAAAATTATAAAGAAACTTTATTTGGAAATAAACAAATTTATCACACTATGAAAACCATAAGAAGTCAAAACCATAAATTAGGAAGTTATGAAATCAATAAAGTATCACTCAGCTGTTTTGATGATAAGCGGTATATTCATGATAATGGTGTGACAAGCTACGCATACGGACATTATAAAATCTAAAAAGTTCAGTTAGCTGTTGACGTCACACCATAGCTGTGGTGTTTTTATCGCCTCAAACCCACTAAATGACATCATGAACTTCCTGTTTTTCCGAGAATGTCACGCAAAGTCTTACTCAGTGTTGACGAGTTCCTTCCGTTCGTATGGTTTAGTTTGCAATCTTTTAATATGGTACTTCCGATGATATACCGATTTCCGTCGTATTAAACTATGAGTTCGCTTCAATGACAAGCGGTATATTCACAATAATGGTGCTACAAGTCACACATACAAGCATTACGAAAGATCCATTTAAAATAAATTTCATTGCTTTTACAAATCCTTACAATTTCTCGCCAGTTTATACTGAAGAAGCGAAGTGGTAAATTTGAATACATTAATTTATTATATTCTAGTGCTAAATTGTGAAGCTTCATCAAAAAATAAGCGTGCGCTTGTGAATAATCAGTAACCTTCAACAATTGAGACATCTTTTTACCACTGATCTCTTTCAGCCTCTGGAATACTTGTCCCTTCAAACATGAGAAGTAAATTATTCTTTTTCTCGCATCAGCTTCTGCTTCGTCAAGTGCTTTCAGTGTTTCGAGACATGTCTCTTCATTGGCTATGTTTATTTCCATGTTTGTATAATCTTTCCAAGGTTTTTGTTCTTTAACACTCTCCATCAATCTTCTCGTTATGTCTTCCATATTTTTCGGTTTTCGATTGTCTTTCTTCACTGATCCGTCTTCCATTACAATGTCAGGAACTTTCACCAAATGAGGTAATACAAATTCAGCCGTCAGTTCTGGATACCCTCGAAGGAAAGCGGTGAGAACTGCATCAATATCATTTCCTTTCTTTATCAACTGAATGAATTGTACAAATTCCGATCTGAAATGTGTAAACCTTTCCTTATCCATGTTGTAGAAAAGGGTGAATATGTTTCTTACGTGTAAGAAATAAAGTAACAACAATTTATCATGGAAGAAATTGATTGGTTGAAAAAATCATACGACTGTCTCGTGATCTGAAACAATAGGATATACCATGACTCATTCCCTGTTTTTCCAAGAATGTCACGCTTGGTGATTTTTCCGAGAAAGTCACGCATTTTTAATAAACTATAGATTCCAAAATACGAGATCAAAATGTTGAAACCGTTAAATGTAAAAAATGATCTGGTACCCCCAAGTACTATACTACTGATGTACAAGCTGTACAGCGCTTTGTAAACACAGTCAAGTACCTCTCAAGATTCCTAGAAGATTTGTCTGATATGTCCGAGCCCCTCCGCAGACTGACACATAAAGATGTTTCCTGGGAGTGGTCTCAAGAGCAAGAAGAAGCCTTTGTAAAGATCAAGGAAGCTGTGTCTACCGCTCCAGTCTTAAAGTTCTTCACCCCAAGTGAACCTACTGAAGGAGAAGGAGATGCCTCAGAGAAAGGAATCGGCTTCGCACTCATGCAACAAGGTCAACCTGTAACCTATGCTAGCAGAGCCCTGACGAAAGCTGAACAAAACTGTTCGCAGATCGAGAAAGAACTGCTTGCACAAGTCTTCGGCATGGAACATAACCATCAATACGTATACGGCAGAAGGGTTACCCTGTGGACAGACCACAAGCCATTGGAGGTAATTGCCAAGAAACCCCTTGCAGCTGCACCTAAACGTTTACAGCGTCTTATGATGAGGCTAATGCAGTATGATGTAGAAATCAAGTACAGGCGTGGCCCTGAGATGTATCTCGCTGATACACTTTCCAGAGCATACCTACCACATGAACACCATCCAGGAAAGGCGGATCAAGAAGTAGAGAGAATCCATTCTGTAAATTTCTTGTCAATATCCGAGCCACAGATCCAAGAAATCCGTGAGGAAACTGCCAAAGATGCTGTCCTCCAGTCTTTGAAAGCAGTGATTCTGAATGGATGGCCTAGCCAGAGAGAAAGCTTGCCTACAGAGCTCCGCCACTACTTCAATATCAGAGATAAGTTGGCTGCTCAAGATGGTGTCATTTTCAAGGGTCCAAAGTGCGTCATCCCGACAAGCCTGAGACCCAAGATTAAAGAAAAGCTACACAGATCCCACATTGGTATTCAAGGATGCCTGAGAAGGGCACGAGAAGTTGTGTATTGGCCCAACATGAACAGAGAACTGGAAGATTTTATCTCAAAGTGTGAAACTTGCAACACCTTCCAGCCGGCTCAGCCAAAAAAGCCGTTAATATG
This sequence comes from Pachyseris speciosa, assembly GCA_016490735.1. Taxonomy (NCBI): domain Eukaryota; kingdom Metazoa; phylum Cnidaria; class Anthozoa; order Scleractinia; family Pachyseridae; genus Pachyseris; species Pachyseris speciosa. The sequence continues at coordinate 73,078 of JAEMWC010001204.1, read as the reverse complement.
CCATGACATCCCGCAACGCCCTTGGGAGAAGGTCGGCTGCGACATATTCACATTCAACAATCGCAACTACCTATGCACAGTCGACTACTACTCAGACTATTTTGAGATCGACGAGCTGCACAAGGCAAAAACAGGAGCTGCAGTGATTGGAAAGTTGAAGAAACGCTTTGCCACTCATGGAATTCCAGATACATTCCACAGTGACAATGGTCCACCGTTCAATTCGAACGAATTCTCAGCTTTTGCTGCAATGTATGAGTTTGAACACATTACCAGTTCACCCGAGTACCCACAAAGCAACGGTTAAGTTGAAAATGCAGTGAAGACGTCCAAGAATCTGATGAAGAAAGCTGCCGCTACCAACTCAGATTTTCAGCTTGTCCTGCTTGACTGGCGGAATACCCCGACTGAAGGTATGAAGAGTTCACCTGCCCAGCGGATGTTTGGAAGGCGTACCAGAACACTATTGCCGACGTCAAGAGAACTCCTGGAACCCCAGCTAGTCAGAGATGTCAGAGAGAGAAAGCTGCAAAGGAAAGAAGTTCAGACGCGTTATTTCAACCGAAATGTTAAAGAACTTCCAAGTCTTACTGAGGGTGATGTTGTACGCATGAAGCCACAAGCCTCGGATGGAAAGCAGAGATGGACCAAGGCCGAAGTTGAACAACAAGTGGATGTCAGATCCTATGCTGTTAGAACTGAAGATGGCAGATTGTTCCGAAGGAACCGCAGACATCTTCGACAGTCGAAAGAACCGTTTGTGGCTAAAGATGCTGATGTTCAAATTCCAAGCCCAGTTACAAGCTGTCCACCTACTGAAGTCTACATGGAACCGTCATCAGCACCAGCACAGAACAGCACAGGAGACCCAACACCATTGTGCAGTAAGAAAACAGAACCAGGACCACCAATTATCAGGCCAGCTCCATCATCAGCAGAGAGTCAGAAGAACAGTGCAGTTACTCGTAGTGGACGTTCCATTCGTCCTCCTAGCTACTTGAAAGACTATGTTCAGACCTAGTTTTTTTTCTTTTTTTGTTGTTTTGTTAAGATCTTTGGGAACGTTTTCCTATAACTGTTTACACTATCTTATTACAGTTCAGTTTAAAAAAAAAATAAAAAGAAGGAAAGGAGTAACGTTATGTCACGCAACCCTTTATCACGTGACACGACATACCGAATCATATGCGTTAGATTCCATGTGCTTGCAGGAAGATTCAATGACACTTGTAAGTTGTTGGAGCTATGATGACTTCACCATATTAAATTTATTGATTCCAACTACCTTTGTGCTAGTCATTTCAAGAGGAATCGTAACAGGCTTTTCAATGGTTTGACTAGAAAGCGAGCGAAAGCGAGTCGAGTTGTTTACATTCCCGGTTAATCAAAATCACTTATGAAGGTCAAATTGGGTCAACTTCCATGGGGTCGCTCGTTGCAGCAGTAATTTTTCCAAAGCAAACAATTATACCACGTTCAAATACTTCTCTTTTACTTGCTAGAATTGAATTTTAAAAGAATTCTAAGTGATACCGAGCATGCTTTGAGATGTTTGAAAACGGTATAGTATTTTGATTTTCAAAGTTTGGAAATTTCGCTTCCCTTCGCTTGCTCTCCAGGAATTGGGAATTATAATTATCAGCCTAAAGTATCATCAAAGCAGCTTAGCAGTACCTTCTAAATGAAATTATAGCCTAAGGAAAACCATAATTTGTTATGCGCCTTCACGCGAGTTCGATTCTCCGATCAGGAAATTTGACCTCATTGCTGTGATTTTTCGGCTTCACGGGTTGTCGACGGTTTTTCAAAATTTTCTCAAAAATGTAAAAACTCTAGAACCTAAAACTTATATCACGATTCTTAGTATACCATAGGTTATCTATTGACGAAATATCAAGGGGTCTATTTTTTCAACCTTGTGCCGCCCCTCACGTGATGTTTACCGAGAGTGGCTCTTAAGACGCAACGCGACAGTTCGAGTTTTGCAACAAACGAAAGCGTTCTCACTACCTTTACGAGATGTCTGATGAGATGTAGACTTTCTCTTCGCAGAGGGCAAGTCTAATTGAGCTAGTACTTATGTTATGGACATTGATACATTTTGGTTCCACAGCATTTACGTAATTAGGATAACGGTATTTGGACCCGCACCAAAGAAAAATTCTGGCTTTTCGCATATCACATTCAAGCACAGTAAGCAGCTGAACCCCGTTCTAAATATATGTACACACACTGGCATCCGCACGTTTTTATCTTGCAGTACAACAGAGGAAGGAGGGCTGCCCTTGACGCCTGGGTATTTGGAATAATTTCGGTGAAACACAGTCCAGCAAGAGGCTATTTTCAAGTCGTGGAGAGAAGAGATGCAGCTACTCTGTTGCCGATTGTACAGAGATGTCTACTACCGCGAACTGAAGTGCACTCTGACGATTGGGCAGCATACAATCGTTTGACTGGGCTGCCTAACGTCAACGCACACCAAGTTGTGGTCCACGCACACAATTTCGTGGATCCTCGCACAGGGGTACACACGCAAGAAGTGGAATCTGCCTGGAACCAACTAAAACTGGGGCGAAATAGAAGTAAAGGTCTGCGGAGAGAAGATCTCCAATCCTATTTGGACGAGAGAATGTGGCGACAGTGGAGAGGCGGTAGTCATGACATGATAATGAGTAATTTCTCGGCCATTTTTGCCTTTGCAATTTCCTGCACACACCCCTATTTTTTGATTTTCGTCAAGATTTCGACAACTGTATGACTTTCTTTTCATCCATTTTCAAAGTCATATAGAGTTTTGTTTTTTGGGCCAGCATGACTTAATTAGCAATAAAACGCAGAAAACGGCGAGATAAGAGATGACAAGTTAAACCATGAAGTTAACGCTTTAGTGATATCTTATATATAGTTCCTTTCAAGATCAGTTTTCTAATACTCGTATCAAGAAACCCATGTTTGGTTACAATAAAAATTGTAGCGGTTACTTTCGAAAATGCATGGTACCTGACATGACAGACTTCGATTCTTTAAAAAATACATTTGGCTTATCATATTCCCTACCACTATTTGTGTTCATGAATATTTGTTTATCCATGAAATTTGAAAGGTTGGTATTAAGGTTGCCTCACAGTTAACTAATTATCTTTCCTTCAACAGCCTACATGAGTCCTTCCAGTTTGCTTATAAAAGGTACCATAGTTCTGAGACTGCATAATGACATTCTCCGATCTATCGACAATGGGGAAGGTGTTATATTAGTTTTGCTTGATCTGTCCGCAGCTTTTGACACTGTGAATCATGAATTGCTTTTATCTCGTTTGTCTACATGCTATGGACTTTGTGGATCGGTCCTCAACTGGTTTACCTCTTATTTGAGCAATCGCACTCAGTTCGTGGATATTAATGGCACTTTCTCAACGATACGTCATCTCGGAGTTGGGGTGCCTCAAGGCTCGGTCTTAGGCCCGTTACTTTACCTTTTATAGAAGCAGACAGTGACCAGCCGGTGTCGTGATCTAAATTCTAAGTACAGTCATTACTTACTGTGAAATTTAAATATAATGGGCATCATCAAGTTCATAATCAATGATTTGTAAGTCATAGCATACTGTTTCATTGCATTGAATAACGAATTAGAACACGAAAGGTTAGGCCCTGTTCACACTAGACGAAAATTTAGTTTGGCTTTTGCAAAAAGACTGAAAATTTTGTCAACGCCTGACAAAATTTGTACAGCCTCCAAAGGTAGTGGACGTTGCGTTTGCAAAAATTTTGGTGGGTGCAAAAAATCGTTCGCACTAGAAATGGCTTCGCGTTGACATATTTTTTGGCAAACCAAACAAAATTTCGCAGAGTGCGAACAGGCCCTTATTATTAAACATTGAGTGAAATAAATTACACTTAAGGTGATTCTCCTGAAAAGGATGTACTATTAAGATTTTTTTCAGACTTGGCACAATTGATAGTCATGCATAGGACATTGAAAAAATGCAATAAAAAGATGGGGTCACCGTGCTTGTTTTCGCACTGCGTGCCTTTTTTTCTGAGTGTTTTTACGGAGTTGTGCGAGAAATGTTCGAAGCATGAACAACTGAAGAAAGCTGTTATTATGTAGCAAAACCTATGAATAGTAGTGAAAACTAGAGCCTAATTGTTTTTCTGGGCTATATTCTTTCAGTATTGTGATTTCAAATTGCCCGATCTTGAAAATAATGTGAGGAAATTGGACCACTTCGGCATCATCTCAAACTCCTTCCTGGCTCCAAACGCAGAGTTTCACCCCATTTATATATAAATAATCCAACTTCTACTATTAAACTTTTTTTCTCCTTAAAATATGTTTTTCGTGTGCCTATTACAAGTACATTACACCAATAAAAAAGGGGGGTCACCGTGCTCGTTTCTTTACAACACGACGACAAAGGGAAAATTTCAGCTGAAAAAGCTCAATGTCAAGGCAAATTCGCAATGTTGCTAGTGTACGCGCGCACGAGCGCGCGCTAAATGACGCCATAAATTATGCGCAGTAAGGATGCGCCATGCAATTGAGAGGAATCACCTTAAAGCAGCATAAGGACGCAAACAAGACTCATGAAATTCAAAACGTAAAAAAACAGCAACAACTCAAAATCGAGTTTCGGCCAGTTGACACCCTTCTGATCGACTCTTAAGTCGAGGTCTGGAAGGAAAAGAAACTGTGGTGCTGCGTCGTAGTAGTATAGGAGTTGGGGGTACCAGATCATAAAATGATCTGTTACCAAACCCAACTACTACACTACTTTCCATATAATGGCTTCCAACTTTTGATCTCGTATTTTTGTAACTATTATGTTTTGAAATCAAATGATATCAGATTATGATCTATATATTTCTCGGAAAAATCACCAAGCGTGACATTCTCGGAAAAATAGTACTCACCATTCGATGGGATTAACCCTATAACCATAAAATCATACTCATTCTATATATTTTTATCAAATAAATGCTTTCAACGCCTGTTTGGCAAAGAGAGGTAAGACAAATCACCTTTGAATTTATTAAAGCAATTAAAGATGCAGAAAAAAATAGCAAAACTGGTGGCCACCAGAACCTCTCATGAGGGACTTAATTTGGAATTTGAATTACCACCCGTCCCTCATGAGAGGTTTAAATGTAGGAAAGGGGAGCTCAGCTGTTCCGCCAGGCCCTTCATCCTTTCTTTTATATTGTGATGTTTAGGAAAGGGGAGCTCAGCTGTTCCTCCGGGCCCTTCATCCTTTCTTTTATATTGTGATGTTTAGGAAAGGGGAGCTCAGCTATTCCGCCAGGCCCTTCATCCTTTCAGTTTATATTGTTTTTTTTTTCACCCTCCGGATTGAGGTTGAACCGGTTCTTCTGACAAGCCTAAGCTCGACTATAGCTCTACCCAACAGCCCGACACCATCTCAGGGTGATTTTTTATTTTTTAACCCATGAAATAACGGCGGGGGTCCTTATTCCATGGGGTGGCTGTGTATACATTTCGCTAACGAAAGGCCACCGCTTTTTCCAATCGTTAGGTAGTTTGTATACAAGCCACAATTTATCTGTGTAAAAACCCCTTTTATATGCGTTTGTATATTTATTTTTACGCTTGTGGTACATAAATGAAATTTTTCAAAGATAAAAATTAATACGCATGCGTAAAAAGCGAAAAATCTAGAATCCCCAAAACATAGTGACGTAGTTTGATGACTCATTCGAAAGGGAAACCCACCAACAAAGGTTCCTGTCTCATATGCTAATTCTTCGGGTAAAGGGCAGTATTTTAAATTAGATTTTATAATGTCCGTACGCGTAGCTTGTTACCCCGTCTTTTAGTATATATCTTTTGTCATCGAAACAGCTGAGTGATACTTTATTGATTTCATAACTTCCTAATTTATGGTTTTGACTTCTTATGGTTTTCATAGTGTGATAAATTTGTTTATTTCCAAATAAAGTTTCTTTATAGTCTTCATGTTTGATGTTATTCTTAATAATATTCTTCTTAATTCCCTTAGCAGTCTTTCCGCATTGATCATTCTGTTTCATGTTGCTATACATTTTCGATCGTAGACCGATGAATTCAAAAATTGGAACTCCTGCAGCCTCATCTTTGAATTTACCAATTACTTTTTTATTCGTCTTATCAAAATACGGTGAGCTTTCAGGGTAGTCGCTGTTATCGAATTTATCTTTATCGTTCCAGAAATTTCTATAGACGTCTTCGGTTTCAATTTCGTATGTTAATGAGTCAGTGTCTGTGAATAGTAATTTGGCTTTGTTATTATATTTATTTTTGATGTAATTATAATGAAAATCATACATTAACGTCTTGCTTAGATCCAAGATGCACATACCCACATATGCCGGCCTGTTAAGGGTAAGTGTTTCTTTAATCTTATGCACAGCTACTAGATTTTCATTGAATATTTTACTGCTAACATATGTCGGTTTAGCAGCCATTTTTAATAGTTTCTTTTCATCGGTGACTAATCTGACGTCTACTCGCTTTCTGATATTTTCCATCGTTTTTCCGAAGACTGAATTGTTCATGAGTTTGAAGAAGTCTTTCTCAAAGGCATTTTTAGCATTAGTTCTTTTCTGAGTGTTGAAATTAATATATTGCTTCAACCATGCGGACTGATTGAACTCTAGAACTCGATGGACTTTAGTTATTTTCAAACCGAGATCAGTGTATAATTGGAGGTTCCTATAATGGAGCACGTATTTTTCTTTGTTGCTTAATGTTGGTATTAGTTTATGTACCAGACCAGTTGATATTTTATATTTCTTCGCGATGTTTTTACAATACCCAGACAACATACTTTCAGCTACTTTGACCTTTTCCGGTCCCAGCGGGTAGTCATTATGAAGATCATGCAATTCTTCAGGATATTTCATGTCAACTTCAAGTATCAAACCTTTGTTGCTATCTTCTTGGTACTTTGCTAGGTCTAACTTGCTGATCTGCTTTTCTGTCATCCATTTGAAACCACCGGTTGGTAAATATTGACTCATAGCCCAACCATACAAATTATTAGCATCAAGATACATGATGTACTTCGAGGGCGCCTTCTCATCGTATTCTTTCATGTATTTATTGTTTGCTCTTCCATATCGGTTTGCTATATAACTGATTCCTCCACGCATACCCTTTTCAATGAATTGAAACATCAATATCAACCATAAGCTCTAGTTTAATGTCAGTCATTTTAAGCATAGCATCCCACGAAAGCCCTGGAGACGTGAAATAATGACATGGGTCCAGTTTGTAGTATTCAAGGCATGTTTTCCTGAAGTTTTCAAATACATCAGCTAATAGGAGGATGTCAGATTTCAGGTACAGGTCATGGTATTCACCCATATTTTTGAGAGAGAATGTATTCCACACATTCTGAGCATGTTGATAATCTTCATCACTGATGTGTTTATCATTTAATATGCTGTAAAATTCTTCTTTTGATGGTAGCTTTTTATTGAATTTTAAGCATTCATTATCCTCATTTTTCATATTTATCAATCCCTTTGCACTGTTTCTTAGTTCTTGTGGTAGTTTGATGTATGAAGAGCCTCTCATTGGTTGATATTTAACAACATTAACATAATGGTTATCAACTGATTCAACAGTCCAACCAGACCCTTCAGATATCCATACAGCTATCTTATTCAAGATTAGCCGTTTTGAGAATTGCAGTGATTCAGCAATTTCCAGATTATTTATAATTGTTTGAGCTATACTGTTGAAATATGCAGTCTTATAAACTGTTTCTCCATCTAATATTTTCGTAAATGTTACCTTAAGTGTTTCAACAAATTTAAGACCTTTCATTTCATTTAATAATTTTTTGATGTGATATGCAATGGCCTTTCTTGTGTCTTGTAGTTGTTCTAGTGGGTCTGTGTTATTTTTTATATTTACTTCATAAGACTTTGTGTAGCCTTTCAGAGCTTTGTCTAATATCTCTATCTTAGTTCTAGGTGTTGGAACTGGTTTTTTGGTTCTTGGTGCTGGCACTGGTGTCTTTTTTAATTGTTTTATTTCTTCTAACCATGCTTCGGTATATGATTTACCATTATTA
>JAEMWC010001204.1:20000-60000 GCA_016490735.1 Pachyseris speciosa | reverse complement strand
ATACTTGGATATTCGGACCTTGTCACCGACCTTAAATTTCTGTTTGGATGTGACTTGCTCTATATCACCATAAAGATTAAAGTAAACTGTACCTTCATTCCTCTTTTTACTAGCTTCTGTAGGTGTCATCTTTATGCTTGAATGTTTTGTGTTGTTGTACTGTTTTACTAGTTTTGGGAGCATATCGAGATACATTGTATTACCTTGAACTGTGAACTGTTTCCACATTTTGGATTTAATTGTCCTATTCCATCTTTCAACTACTGATGACTTCTCTTCATTCTCAGTTGAGTACATATGTATCCCATTTTTCTCTAATAGGTCTTTCACATGTTTGTTATAGAACTCTTTACCCTTATCAACCCATAAATACTGTGGTCTTCTACCTTCCTTGAATATTGATTTAAATGCTATTGTAACACTTTCACCTTTCTTATCCTTCAATGGGACAATCCAACCATATTTGCTGAAGACATCAATAACCATAAGAAGATATCGATAACCTTTATTCCATTTACTAAACTGTTGCATTTCAACTAGATCACTTGCCCATATTTCATCAATTTGATTTGTGATTACACGCCGCCGAGTAAAGTTACGCTTAATGGGTTTATGCAATTCGTCTGCTAATTTTTCTTGCCAGTTTTCTTCACTCGACGGCTTTTTCCGTTTTTTGGAACACCAAGTCCTAATTTTTGTTTTGTATCAATGACATTTCTTGCCAACCAATGACCCCATTGTCTTTCATTATGAGGTACTTTGTCCAAAGCTTTTACCATTTTTCGGTCTGCTTCATTTTTACATTTCCTGTCGTCTTTACAAACAGAATAATCAACATCATGCTGCATGGCGATTGCATCTGTCTTGCCTGTTGGCTGCTGATATATCTCAAGTATTTCACCAGTCGTTGGATTGTATTTAAGCTGCTTATCAAGAGGATTATACGGCCCAGTATAGTTATGACCAAGTAAAGTCCAACCTGATTTGGGTTTAGGAAGCTTACCAATAGCTTTATGAATATCGACAGCACCACCCAATCCTGGAAACGTAAATGTTGGTTTAGATCCAAAACCTGATTCTAAAATGAAAGAATTATAAGATTTTTTGTACCCTCTATTTTTTGCGATTTCATACAATTGTTTGTACACCTTCACTCTCTCCTTTGCATCTTTTATCTCACTTGGATTTGGAAATTTGAATAAATTTGGGTCAGTGATAATCTCTTTCCCTTTTTTCAAATCCACTTGCCATGGAGACCCTGATACACCTGATTTTATTGCACTATCAATTAATGAGCCCCCACGTGTATAATCAATGCCTTTTATATCCGTTTTGTGGGCTTGTCTCTTGTCAGCACGCTTTGGGCGTATTTTAGTGCTTAAATCAAATAATGCTTTTTCCCCAACTGAACTAATAGCTGGTTTTACAATGGAAAGTCCTTTATCAATTATTTGCTTTTGCAGTTTTGGATTTCTGAGGGCTTCAGAAGCGTAATATCTGCCAGCCTTCCATGCCTTTGGAAGAATTACATCCTTCATTGCCATTCCTGCCAGATCTAATCCAGTTGTTAAAAGCGTTGAACCAATACCTTTTCCTAATTTTTGAGATGCATCATAATCATAATCATTGCCCCAAATAGGGTTTTCATTAAATTTGGGTGCCCTCTCAGACACCCTTTTTAGTTTCCCTGTTTATTTACGAATTTAGTCTTTGTTATCCCACATTCAGCGCAAGTGCATTTCATCATTGTTCGACCATTTTTTGTCTTTTCATATCTTTCACTTCCCGGTACACATTCAGTTACTTTCTTCTGTTTAACGCAGTATGATTTTACCATTATACATATTGGTTAGATATTTTCAATACCTTAAATAAAATCCATCTTCTCTTTCTTCAATGTCATTCATTGGAAATATTTTTATCACCAAACCTCTTTTATTTTTTCTGTCTTGAATCATCAATCTGGTAATTTCAGACGGAAGAATTTTATCAGAACCTTCAAGACAATCTTTTTTTAATTTTATCATAACAGTTTTATTTGGTGCTGCTTTATAAATTTTCTCTTTTTGTATTTCACTTAATTTAACATTAACCTCAACCAATTTACTCATGGTATTTGGTTATATAAGTTTGGGTAACATAGTTTTATTCTATTATTTTCATTTTTAATGTAGGATGATGGAAATATTTTGACGTAACATCCTTTATTTTTCATAGTTTTATCTTTCATAAATTTTTTTGTTGAAGGACTCACATATAATATATCATTATTGTATTGCATTTGAGATGGAGTTAATTTAATCATTATTATTTTATTATGAAAATCTGCATTTTTAATTCTTAACGACTGTTTGTAATTTAAATATACTCTAACTTCTACTAGATCTGACATATATTTATTAATTAGATATTTTCGAAGTAGTCTATGATGAATCTGTGATTGACACTCACATCTGTTGGACTAAATTTTGAATTGTGTATTGTATCCAGAATCGATCTGCCTTTTTGTCTCTCCAGAAGATAGTATAAACACCAATATCCACACAAGACTGAATCCCTTTCTTGTATCTCATCACCAGAGTATTCAAGTTGTTTACCGCTTGTCATCATATATTCTTGAACTTCTGTTGGCATCATTAAACCAAAAGAATCGAAGTATTCACAGTATGTGTCCATATTCCGATAACATACCCAATGAGTACCAGGTCCAATCTGACTGTCAAGATTGACTATTCAACATTCTTTGTTTTTTATTTGTCTTGGCAAATTATCCCGACTAAAAACACCTCTAAAATGTTTAATCTTTAATTTTTTCACCCAATCTAACAAATCAAAGTTGGATAACGGTTTATTTATGAATTTTAAAGAATTGTTCCTAGTATAGGGATTGAATTGAATGGACTGTTTTTGCCAAGCAGAAGCCCTTTTCCTGAGGTCTTTTTTTTTTTTTCATTCCATAACCGATTGGGTTATCCCAAGTACCAACAACAGGGGGTGATCTCCATGGCATCAAATCATGTTTTCCACCACTTGTATTTTTTGGAATCATAATGGGATCTGGAACGTGTACCGGTAATGACCTTCTTGGACGACTGTGTTCAACATGCAAACCTTTTCCAGTCAAGGCATTCATAAGCAGAGGAATTCCAATACTTGCCAAAAGTGTTCCAAGGAAACCACCAGACTGAGTTTTTGTTGGTTTGATAGCGAGTTGTCGACCAGACTGCATCGCATTGACAAGATCAGCCATTTGTCTCACATTCAATAAATTTATAAAATTCAATAGTTGGGACAAGTTTTCATTAGGAATAAGAAATCCTCCTTTTTGTTTCTTTCCAAATAATTTATCAACACCGAGACTTGCTAATGAAGAAAGAGCACCTGTAGCCAATGCTGGAGCTGCCGTAGTTGCATATGGCAATAGTTTTGTTCCAAGTGAAAAAAGACTTGTCCAAAGAGAACCTCCATGTACAACAGCTTTTCTGATTTGAGTTTTTGATATAGAAATATCTAAACCTTTTCCCAATCTTTTTGATTTCATCAGTTTGTTGATTTGTCTTTTGGTTAACATGAGTTGATCACTTCCAGACAATTCATCATTCGACAACCTTATTGTTACAGCTGAATTTGTTTTCATGGCTTTTGCCAGTTTTTCTTTCTGACCTTGTGAAAGTTTCACTCCATGAGGATGATAAGTAGTCATATAATATATGTTTATACTAAATTGTATTTAATATAAAAATGTTTTTTAATTATTTTATTTAATTATTTAATTAATTATTTAATTTAATTTTTTAATTCAATTATTATTGATTTATTGAATAAATTATTTAATTTATTTTTAATCATTTTAATTATTTCAATCAATTGATCAATTATTGATTCTTTTTTCTTCAATTTTCTTCTTTTGTTTTTGATAATTTTTTCAAGCTTCTTTTTTTCATCTGGTGTGAGCGCCACTTCATAATAATCACAAGTATCCATATATATACATTACATAGATCTCAAAACAAGTTTACCATCTATCTTTCTCATCTCAATGTCCTGTTCATATAGGACTAGTGCATACACACTGTAATCAGCGTTTGTTCCCGCACTCAAAGTGTATTTGAAGTCAGTTTTGTCATTCCGTCTTTTATATCCTGTTTCTGTTTTGTCAAATCAAAATAAATGAAAGGGAATATTGAACCAAAGTTACCTCTGTCAAGCAAGGTGCTATCACTGAAGTCGTTGATGGTTTGAACGTATTTCAAAACATCTCTGAATACTCTTGATGGTTCTGTTGATGGTTTATAATGAACCTCTGGATAATCATTTCCATTACCAACTTCGAGATAACAATCTGTCATTTTTCGGTCATTTGCAACTGAAAATGTATTATAGAGAAATTTATTGGCTGTCTGAGACGAATCATTGGCATCGTTAATAATGAATACAAATACATGCCTCGGTTTGTTTATTCCTGTTGTAATACGGAAATTAGCTGTCTGTTGTCTTGTTGAGTTACCTCTCTCAACCATTTCTCTCATATAAGTCCACTTTCTGTTGTCAAGATATTTGCTCATGTATAGTTTTTTACCTTCATCGTTAAATGTGATGCGAGGAACAATTAGCTGAAATTTGGTGACTACTACACGACAATTATCAGAAGCCTGCCAAATTAAATTTTCATCACTTTCAAGTGTTATGTTCACCTCTATTTTCGAGTTAGGCACAATTTCATCCCAAAAGCTCTTGAAAAATCCGTATCTATTCAATGACGCTTCTTGATTTGCTTTACCATTTGCACCATTCAACAGCGCTTTACGAGATGCGAATCCTTTGTTATAATTAGCTTGAGCCACTCTGTCTTCAGCATGTCTGTTAGTGTCAATATAGAAGAACTCATTTGTTCCTTGACTTGAAGCGTAACCTTGTGAATACTCAAGCAATGATTTAATATTTGTAGCTTGGTTAGCATCTCGGCATTCATAAACATCGATGCCGTTCATTTTTACATTTATGGTGTTGATGAGAGCGTAAACTGAATTCACGATACCGTTTCTATCATCAGCAGCTATAGCAGATCCATCTGCAAGCTTTTTAACAATGAAATCAACACATAAACGGGCATTTAACCAATCGAAAGGTGTTGTTTCTCCACTGTTATCAACAACAAAACGGTAACCTGTTTTCTTCTGATGAGCATTGTTTGCAATAACGGTGTTTAATGCTGTCTCGAGTTCAAAGACCACATCTTCATATCGTTCGATATATTTTGATTCTCTATAGTTTGACATATATTATTGTGTTAGATAAAAGTTATCATTTAATTTTTCGAGGTCTACCTCTCTTTCTTTTGATCTTAATCCCACTCTTGATCTCACTCTCACTCCCACTCCCACTCTTTATCTTTTTCAAAAGTTCCATTATTTTATCACCGCCTTTTTCTACTGAATGTTCACCAATTGTTTTGGCTGCTTTTTTTTCAACTGTTTTAACAATGTCAGTCAGGTCACCTTCACCATGTTGTTCGTATTTCTTATGTTCAAACCGTTTCATATACTATTAGTTTTTATAATTCTGTCCCTCTCAAGAATATCTCAATATACCAATCTATCCCGTTTAAATCGATTGGAGCTCCAGAAGAATCAGTGACATAAAAGTGTATTGAGCTGATTGTATGTGTTGAGACAGGATTCCATGAAAGAAAAAGAGGTTTGTAAGTGAAAGGTAAACTTCTGACAAGTTCTGTGACTGGAATAACTGCAATAGTACTTGTGGAATTTCCATCAACGATGCTATCTGTCACCTTATCACAATTAATGTAAATTTCATCTACTCCGCGTGTTATATCTGGCAAGTTTGTTCCATATTCCGTGGCTGAAACTATTTTTGACTCAAACCCGATAAGTTTTCTGAATTCAAGATCTCTCAGATCAACTCGATAATTTTCATCAAGTTCAATCAAAATACGATATGTTGATAAAACGAAAAATAAATTAATACCGTACTTAAATTTTGATTCGTCTGTTTCTGATGGATTCAGTATATGTTCATTTTTTCTCAAGTACTCATGAATGTAACTGTTGATTTCATCATATGAGTACATTCCATCAACAAAAGTTATTGTTTCCCAGTTTGCACCTTTGTCATGGCTATATTTAATTTTATTATTCCCATAAGATTCTCTGATGTTATACCAACTGTATGTCATATTGATAGTCTTTACAGCGATTTCATATTTCATATCATTCGATAATATGATAGGAGTATTAAATCTTTTTGTGAAATCATGACTCTGACTGATACCGATTTTGTCTCTGTTTCTACTGTTGAATCGTAATGAAATTTCTGTCATATACAATTACATTAGATATTTGGTCATTATTTTATTGAGCTCCTTGTTTGAAACAATACCCAGTCTGCTTAATGTGTGCAATATATTTACAAACTCATCTCTGACATCTGCGCTATTATTACCAGCAAAAATAGACCCACCAAGTAACTGGAGTCGTGAAAGCAAGTCACCAATATTATTATAATGAATAATACCTGCTCCATATTGTCTTTTTCTCTTTCTAATACCTTCACCGAGTGTCTTTGAGCCTTCTTCAATGAGATCAATTCTTTTTCGGTACTTTTGTAGTAATTTGATGTCTTGAGTCAATTCATATATTTTTCCTTTATTATTGTCCCTTTCCTTTTTGGTTTTTGATAGTACTCCTTTTTGACGTCCAAGTTCTTTGGTTAATTTACCAATATTTGCATCATAGTCATTAATATTTATTGTTCCATTAATATGTTGATTGAGTATTTGTGATGGAGGATATAAATTATATTTCATTAATTTTTGAACCTCCTCAAGTGAAAAACCCTTATCAATATTTGACTTATAAGGTGATTTTGTATCAGACATCATTTCTGGTTTATAATCAATTGGTAATTTTGTTGTTTCCGTGGGTTCCGATGCAGGTAATGTGTTTAAAAGCATAAGATCTTCAAATCCACTTGTCAATGCTTTTTGATTCTTTTTCAACTGTTCAATAACTTCATCCTGTTTTTTGTCGACACTTTCTTTCACACTCTTCTGAACATCAATAGAGGGTTTTAGTAATTCTGATGTTTCATCATACAAGTCTTGTTTTGCGTTTTCATAAGTCTTGATAACCTCGCGAACTTCTTTTGTCTTATTTCCAGCTTCAATTCCACTTTGAAGAAGCCTTTTCATACGCTCTATATCCATACAAGTACATTGGATAAAATCTAATCTAAACTATTTACATATGGAAATTCCAAATTATGACATTTTTCAGAATTCAAACAAGTCTTTCAGACAGTTGTATCCATATATGCCGAAAGATACATTTAGAATGTTATTGGCTGGAAATTCTGGATCTGGAAAGACAACATTGTTTTTGCATTTAATTATGGAACCTTTGGTGTATTTCGATCAAATACATCTATACGCCAAAAACTTGGATCAAGACAAATATGTTTATTTGCAACAGGTGATGGATAAAATAAGCAAACAAGTTGGTTACCCCGTTTTAATTTGTAGTCAAGATGAAATTTTACCTGTTGAACAAATTCATGACACTGAATTGCAGCGACTGGTTGTGTTCGATGATTTCGTGACGGATAAAAAACAAGATCAAATCATCAGCTATTTTATTCAGGGTCGTCACAAAAATTGTTCAGTACTGTACCTAACACAGTCATTCTATGGATGTCCAAAATCTGTTAGGCTTAATTGTAGCCACTTCTGCCTTTATGATTTTCCATCTTCAAGAGAGAGAAACATTATATCCAAAGAACTTGGAATTGATAAGCAAAAGTATATCGAAGCAACTAAAAAACCGTATTCTTTCTGTTATATTGACAAGCCAATGAAAACAGTGAAGAGAAACTTTTATGGTGTTATATAATCTATTATTATATGGGTATATTTAATTCTCCACCAAATCAAGATGATACAAAAACTGGTAAAATAGGTCCAGCGGGTCCAATTGGTCCAAAAGGTGATAAAGGTGATAAAGGTGATAGAGGTCTAATTGGTCCAAAAGGTGATAAAGGTGATAAAGGTGATAAAGGTGATAGAGGTCTAATTGGTCCAAAAGGTGATAAAGGTGATAATGGTGATAAAGGTGATAGAGGTGATAATGGAAATGGATTTACAGTGACACAAAATGGGAATTATGATATCGAAAACAAAAAATTGACTAATGTAGCAGCACCAACTGCAAACAATGATACAGCCACAAAGGGGTATGTTGATAATAAAACAGCTGATTTCCTTAATAAAAACACAGGTGGTGTAATTCTTGCACCTGTCAGCATGAATAGAAATGATCTATTTGGCATACCAGATAACCCAAGATTTGGTTATTCAGCTGTAAATAGAAATTATGTGAACAATAATTTTTTGAAACTTAATGGAAGCGTTGCAATGACAGGAAACCTTGACATGGGGGAAAATCTTATCACCAGAATGGGTTACCCCAAAGACATTCTTGACGCTACAAACAAAAGCTACGTCGACTCAGAAATTGCAGGCTATTTAAAACGGGATGGAACTGAACCAGCAGAGGGTGATCTGGACATGGCCGGGTACACAATTCAAAATTTAAAAGATGCTGACAACAACACCCCCAGAAGCAACGCAGTTAACAAAAAGTATGTTGATAATATTTTTTTTCAGCATCAGGTTCTCAACGCAACCCATTTGCCTTTTTGTTAAAAGACATATCCAAGTCTTCTGCAGTTCAAAGTGTGGAAAACCTTCAAATTAAGAATTTTGACAAATCACCATATCACATAAACAAGTCATCATTGTCTTGGAATGTTAAAATAGTGGCAACTTCACATCCAAAATTCGTTTTGATCTTTCATCTTTGAGTAAAGGTCAGTACACTTTTGTTGTTGAGTTTTACTCACCCTCAAACCCTCAAAATGCAACAATTGATTTAACAATTAAAACTATAAATATGCGTAACGTGGGCCTACAGTTTCAAAAATCTTTTCTCAAAACCCCGCATGTTGATGGTTACATGAAAAAGCTTTTCCAAATTGAAAAAAGAAGTGGTGGTCAAGCGGCAATTGAGGTTGAACTTTCTAGCACAGCTCCTACATCTAACACCAAAACACATATCATTGTTTATGGAGCCTTTGGCTTTCATACCAATTTGTCTTACTTTGTCCATGACCCAGCTTATGAAATTGAAAACGGCAATGTTGCATTTGGTGGGAATATTGACATGAAATTAAACAAAATCCTCAACCTGCAGGACAACCCCACAAACCCACAAGACGCTGTAAACAAAAAGTATGTTGACACACAAATTGCCAATTTTGACAAATCGGACTTAGTTAAAAAGATGGAAGCGTTGCGATGACAGGAAACCTCAATATGACTAACCACAAAATCGAAAATCTTGGAGCGCCCACAAACGACAAACACGCGGTTAATAAAATTTATGTTGACCAGGCCCCTTTTCTTACACTTGCTGGGGGGCAAATGGCGGGGGACATTGACATGCACAACAACACGCTCGCAAACTTGAAAGACCCTGTGGCTCCAAGTAGTGGGGCAAACAAAAAATATGTTGACTCAACTCACGTTGACGCCTCCGGCCCGCAAGAAAACCCCTTCAAATACCTCATGGAAGACGTTAACGAATCTTCTTCTGAAAATAACATAAATGTGCATTCAATTTCAATCTTTTCATCCTCTCCTCACTAAATAAACAGAAACGCATACAATTTTACACTCATTGATGACAAAGATGGAACTGAACAATACCGTAGCAGAATTGGTTTCAATCTTTTCAAACTTCCAATAGGTTTTTATACCCTTGTTGTAGAGTTTTTTCCTCCGGAAATGCGGAGTGTTAGTGTTTATGCATCTGCCGACACGCTGTCATTTGGTGCACAAACCTCAAAAACATTCCAAACAACGGCGAACATCGCTGCATATATCAAAACAATACTGCACTTTGAAAAAAGACAGGCGGGTCAACGAGAATACCTTTACCTCGATCTGCATGGAAAAACTGCGTTTCCCAACCCCACTGGGCGTATGGTTGTTTATGGTGTGAATGGTACCGTATCAAAAGTTCCTCAACTGTATTTGACCAGATTTTCTTCTTAAAAGATGGGAAAATGAAAATGTAAACTAATTTGGATTTGGATGGACATGAGTTGTTTGAACCAAAGTTGGGGGGTTATTTTGATTTGAATGGTCAATCTATAAAAGATGGCAATGATCAACTATTTGATGGTTCAAATGGTGAATTAACAATATTGAATAATATTAACATGAATAGCTTTGTGATTGAAGAACTAAAATTAGGTGGAAATTTAAACTTAAACAGTCATGACATTTACAGTGGTGATACTCTTTTATTTCAAAATACCTCAAATCATATTAGAGTTCCACGCCCTTTAATAATTGAGGGATGATTTATGAAATAAAAAGTATAGAAACAAACTCAACAAATACAGATTTCACACAAATTTATATTCCGCATGTGTGGTTTCCACTCCACAATTTTTTTACCTCTTTAATTGGTTTAAAGGTTTATTATGTTGGGACGACTGAAGGTCCACAGACTGTTTCTGTACAGATCCGAATCATTAACGATATCTATAAATATGATTATACTTATTCTACTTCACCCACACAAAATAACCATTATGACATTTTTGATAAAACCAACTACTCGAAGGTAAATATTAATTCATCAAGAAGTGTTACTGTTTTTGTTAAGGGCACTGCTACAGACGTATTTGCTGTTTTCAAATGTATTGTATAGATTTCGCTTTGGTCAAACCTCGTTGGAAGCAACTAAAAAATAATCAAAAAGAAACTTTTATGGCGTTATATAATCTAATATTATATGGGTATATTCAATCATTCACCAAATCAAGATAATACGAGAATAGGTGATAGAGGTCCAAAAGGTGATAAAGGTGATAAAGGTGATAATGGAAATGGATTTAAATTGACACAAAATGGGAATCATGATATCGAAAACAAAAAATTGACTAATGTAGCAGCACCAACTGCAAACAAAGATGTTGCCAACAAAATTTATGTTGGCCAAGCCCCTTTTCTCAAAACTGCTAGCGGGCAAATGACGGGCGACATTGACATGAACGGTTATGACATAGTCGGCCTTAATGATATTCCAGAATTTGAGAGCTCAGCGGTGAGTGCTAAATTTTTGATGTTATCCTTATATAATTTATTATCTGAGACCATTCTCTGGAATACTACACGAGATATGGGACCACACTTTACAAAATAGATCGTGGTATTTCATCAGAAGTGGTTATGAACTCTCAAACAAGAAAAGTGTCTAAACTTTATGATCAAACACTATTCGGAAATCATGCGGAACAAACAACCTCAGCTAATCAACCTACATTAAGCACTACTGCAAACAGAATCAATAATAGATACTATCTTAATTTCAATGGTAGTCAACGAATGATAAGTGATATCAATTTAAATGTAGCAAGTGGTGGTCAGGACATCGTTAACATTTTCATTGTTTATAAATTGAATTCAATATCAGGAAACCAATGGATTAAATCAGGTCTATTCGGTCACGGTAATGGAGCTGATGGGGGTTATGATAAAACTGTTGGCTTTGGACCATCTGGGGATTTAATTATCGGTGGTACTGGTAATATTCCAGTGGTTATTGGAGCAAACTCTGTTACAACTTGGGATAATAAAGTGATACAACCCACATCACCATTTCAAATAAAAGCCAATGCTGGTGAATTAAATAAATGGTGTTGCTTGTCTATTCATTGGGACGTACCTTCTGAAGATAACAAATCCAGTGTTTGAGGTAATGGTAAGAAACTAAGCAATTTTACCGCAAAAACATCGTCGGGATCCAATCAAATGACATTTGGAGACCTAAACCCCAGTGGTGTTGCAGGGTTAAATGGTTCCATTGCTTTTTTGCATTATACAAGGAAATAGTCATAACAGATTACGATATCAAACTACATCATCATGTGTTATGTAAATACTGGTACAACATCGATAATGACAGCATCTCATTTGAATGAAATATAATGTGACATATTAATATAGATGGTTAATCCTCAATTTGCTTTAAATTACCTGAAAGAAAATTTCAGATACGAAAAAAGTTTGAATCAATCTATTGATGATCAGATTTTAAAAAGTGCTATGATTTACAAATTATTATATTCCCGTGAATTTAATGAATTGATATCAATAAATGAAATACTTGATTTATATGATGGAGAAATCGGTTTAATTGGTCCTGGAAATAGTTGCTCTACATATATATTAGAAAGATTATTTGGAAAGATCAAATGCTGTCATTTACATAGTGCATTTCATGATGCATATGGTCGTTTTTTCACAAAGTATCAAAAAGGTCGTGGATATTGCTATGTTATACCTGAAAACATGACTAAACATTGTTTAAAAAATTCTCCTCTCCTTGGCCATATATCAGGCTTTATTTGGAGCATTATAAATAGTAGCAAATATTAAAACATATCATTTGTTTATTATCAACTGGATTTTATCAAATATCAATAACATGATTTCAACCCAATATTTATTATAAATTTTGAGTGTTCTTTTCGAATTAGTAATTATTATTTTCTCATAAGGAAGACCAAGCATTAAAAATATTTGCTTAAGGACAAATTTCGTACTTATCATCCTTTTACGATTCTTATTCACTAAAGATAGGACTGTGTCTATCTCTTCGAATATTTTTAATATTTTACCAATATCTTTTAGAGAAATTTGAAATCCATTCTCACAACATATACTATTCATCACATTTTCAATATGGTACTTCCGATGATATACAGATTTTTGTCGTATTCTATACATATTCTCATAAAAGTCAACATACTCTCCACCACAATCATAACCATGGACGGAACCACAATTTAGACAAACATTTTCACCATTATCATTAAACATTTCCTGATCACTACAACACTACTAACAACTTCCACCAATTGCTGATCACAAAAAGGACATGTCAACTCCCCCATATTCTTTAATTCATCGTGAATTACTGAATTACAACTCATTCTATACTATTATTTGAGATATTATTTTTATAAACCATCGCGTGACTCATTTCCTGTTTTTTCTGAGAATTAACACTTGGTTGTTTTTCCGAGAAATATATAGATCATAATCCGATATCATTTGATTCCAAAACATATAGTTACAAAAATACGAGATCAAAAGTTGGAAGCCATTATATGGAAAGTAGTGTAGTAGTTGGGTTTGGTAACAGATCATTTTATGATCTGGTACCCCCAACTCCTATACTACTGTCGGTGGAGAAGAGAAACACGAAAATTTGGTTTATCAACGGAGTTGATAATGTAAATTGTAATTGACCACCGTGCGGGGGTTAACTGAAAGGATTCGCTCTGACGAAGGGCTACCGCTCGAACGTTAGACCTGCATTAGTAAATTTTATGGCTGCATTGATCGTAAGGTTATTTTCCAAAGCGCTCATCGCATTAAGTCTCTTTTTTCCCTACAAAGATAGAATTAACCGTTCCCAAATGTCAAAAGTTATTTGTAAGGCTAGTTGTTGGGACTACCAGGATTTCTACATTGGAAAAACAAAACGCAGATTGCATGACAGAAAAACTGAACATTTTAAAGCGATCACGAGTAGCTGTCATGCATCTGCTATCGCAGACCACGTCACGTCAACTGGTCACAACTTAAAATGGGACCACTTTGAGATATTAGCAAAAGGTCGGTCAGATACTCATTGCAAGATAAAGGAGAATTAGAGAATTGAAACCTACCTTAAATGAAAATGTAAGCAGCGAAAAAGCTGTATCTCTATTAGTTTGCATCTTTTATATGCAAATTATTTTTAGCTTCCGTCAAGGTTATTGTTAATTAGTTACTTATCTTAAATTTAAAACTTAGTTGTTACTTTAATTCCTAACAGTCTATCACTAGTTTTAAACCGAATGTCAAGCAACATCTAAATCATCTCAGTTAATTTTCATCTTTATGAACCCTTTGATTGACTTCTTTTGTTTTGTTTTTTTGTTTTCATTTTTATAATCTATTATTTATTCATATTATTTTGTACAGATCTTCATTACTATGCTGAACTGGAATTTCTGTATAAATAATGTATATGAATAAAATAAATAAATAAATAAATAAGCAAATAAATAAAAAGAGGAAGAAACTTAGGCTCGGCTATTACCCGGGCAAGAGTAGTAGCATTGTAAATTGAAATATCGTCTATGAAAAAGGAGGCTTTCTTCACAGGTGTATTTCCCCATTGAACCCATACCCCTACCCCTCCCCCCAACTCATGGAAAATTTGGGAGTTTACGGGCTCACCGAGCTCGATAACGTCACTCCCAAAATCTGATTTGAGTCCGATTTCCACCTGAGCGCGATAAATGGAGACCGAGCTCGACTCTCTGTTGCGTTGAATATGATCCTATGATTCGAACTCGTAAAGGATATATATATACATATCGAGGTCGCTTAACAAGGGTCGAGCTCGTAAAGGCTCTCGAGCTCGGGACACCCATACCGAGCTCGGTTTCCCAGAATCACAATGTGATCGGATCACAAGGGAGGATCGAAACCATGGTCTTGCCTATCATAAACTGGCATTAACAAAAGGAGAAAAAAACTAAGCTCTCGCAACAGAAACTTCAGTCACAGAGCGGAGAGCGGAAACGATGACAAAAACATAGCCGTGACTAAAGCTAAACGATCAATTCCAGGTGCTGCATAGCTCTCTAAGAAGCTAGAGTACTAAAGAAAGGATCGAAAGACAAAAAGCCGTGATAGAAGCACACCATCTTGCTGCAAATAACAACGGCCGGGCCCAGCAAAACAAAAATTGCAAGACAGATTATTACACGGCTCAAAATCCTATTCTTACAAAGATAACTGGCTGTACTGTCGCCGGAAGCACTTAAATGAGCCAAACCAAACTTAGATAAAATGCCTCAAAGGGCGTGAAAACCACAGTCGCTTAACAGAAAAAACAAGGGTTCAAACAAACAGACGTTGAAACTTGTAACCAGGAATGACCTTTGAGATCAAGTTTGCGACATTTAAGCACATGGCTCCATTTAGTCACTAACATGAAAATCCCTCTAAATCATCATGTTAACCCGCTGAAACATACAAGAAGCAAAATGGGTCAAAAGACCGAAATAAAAGCGACAAACATGTCAGTAGGAGACGTGAAGGCCTTCCACCCCCATTTTACGTCAAGTAGATTGCAAGGAAACTTCCCAATTCACATCAGTTACTGATGTTGACTGATGTTTGTGTCATAGCTAAACGATGAGATGGTCCTGGACTACCACATGCTTCTGAAACTCCTTCGGTGAATTTATGACACAAGTCTTGACCGTTCACAAGTTTTTACTGAAACGAACAATCGCCGTACATTTTTTAAGGGAGCCTTTTAAGATTTCATTCTTGTGGTATATCACGGCCAGTAGATCCCGCTTTAATCTAAAACTAAAGTGCATTGCACATCAAAATTAAATGAAATGGTTGTGAGCAGTAAACTGACAGTGTATATTGTCTTAGTTGTTCATTTTAATTTCAAAGGAAATGGAATGTGGAATTTTTCTGTCATCTTCAACACAAAGTGTAATAGTTATTGAGATTGCGGAGAAGGGTGGTTAAAAACAAAACGTAACAGTGTTATTGATATCTTCAACGTACAGAATTGAAATAAAGATAACGTGCTGATAAATGATTACTTATATACCGTGTTTTAAGCTATGCGCCTGAATTTTTGACAGTGCGCCTAGAAATTTACACCTGGTAGCACAAGTGTTCCCAAAGCCAAAAGTAAACTTTGAGCCCTGTAGTGGTGGTGCTTTTAGGGTAAAGTACGCTAAGCGGTACCAATCCATCAATTTTACCCCTAAAAGGTATACGACGAGGACCCTTGTCATTTTTATAGGGGTGTAACCCCTTCCCCCCCCCCCCTCCCCGGGGTAAATTCGACGATGAATTAGAAGCATCCTTTTTCAGCCTAAATACTCATTCGTAACTTTCATTCCTAAAGTTCTTTTTAAGGCCGCGTTACAACAAAATGCCTTTCTGATACAAAAAATTACTTCATTTTTGTGTGATTTTGGAATGTTTGGAAGAAAGAAGAATAGTTTCGGGAAAACTTGAAACTATGGAAAATTGCAGAATACTAGAATTAAAGGTGTGTTGAAGATTAAAACTTGAAGTTAATAATTAAAATACAAAGGCCATGCAGACATAACTGGTTTAAGTATCCTTTACTTTCTATCTTCAATTTCCCTTAAGCCATCCAAATCGAGCTCGATTTGTCTTAATCGAGCTCGAATACAGGTATCTCTTCCTCATTCCCCCCCCCCGGAAAAAAGGGTATCTCACGCACACCGAGCTCGATTCTACTCGAGCTCGAGTGTTGTTTTCACTATCGAGCTCCATAGCTGAACGGATCATATTACTTTTCTGAGTAACCGTACACGAGTACAGGGATCCCAGTACGAGTTGCAAACCAAGTACGGATACAACTCGAGCTCGATTACCGGTGTCTTCAATCATGCTACCACAACTCGAGCTCGATCTTTTTCATGCTCGGTTATCACAACTCGAGCTCGATTGAAGGGGTCGGTTCAAAGGTTCAGACTCGCAGACTCGTACTCGAGTTGTAGTATTCGTGCACGGGTCTCTATTGTTGCATCGAGTTGTCGACAGGAAACTGGTACCGAGCTTACTCGTCCCAGACTCCATTCTCGTTCCTCCAGTCTTCGCTCCGTACTGCGCAGGCTTGAAGAAACGAACTCTCGCGGGTCCTCTCGCGAGACTCTCGCGAGAGGACCCGCAAGCTGAACCTCAAACATGCGCAGTTCAGCCGGAAGTCCCATATTTGCTAGTCTCGTTCTCAGAGCCCACGTGTCTGTTGGTCAGCAACATCTTTCCTTGGGTCACTCGTTGGGTCGCTAATAATTGGGTCGCTCGTTTCCCGACCGCTGGTCCCAAATCGCGCGAAAATTCTTTATGGGATATTGTAGTCATTTGATAGTTTTCCTCCACTTCTTTAAATGGATTTGCTCCTATTTTTTATTGGACCGCATCCACGGGAAAGGTCCGCGTACTACGTTTTGACAAGCAACTTGTGTAGAGGTAAGACTATCGAAAAGTTACCTTAAAGATTAAATTTGGTACTTGTTACACCTTGGTGCTTTGCTAGCTATTTACGCTTGTTTGTTCATTGTTGTCGACCAGTCGCCTTATGTACAGGGAGATGTGTATTGGAGGAAGCAAACTGAAAGATTGACTTCCTTTCTTCATCTTCTAATAGTTCTATTATTTTCAATTTGATGGGTATAAAATACAGGTCACATTGCACAGGTCAGAGTACAGGTCACTGTGCTACAGAGAAATAAACTAAGGCGAAACCTTTTTTCCTCTATCGAAAATAACATATTTTTAGTGACTAGTGCACGTGTCACTGGCTTCCCCATGAGGTTGACCCCCGGGCTAACCAGGGGGGGGGGGGATTGCAAAATTGAGGAATTTCCCCGTGGGGTCGGAGAATCTTGCAATACAAAGTCCCCTGGGTGAGGTGTCTCTCAGCAGAAAATCCTCCTGACATCCTTTACAAACTTGTGAATTTCTTCACCCCCTAATCTTTGATCGTAAAACAATGCCAAGATTTCCCCTACCCTCGGGGAAAGAATCCCATCCATCTCTGTATTCCCCCACATATCTCCTTTTTGGCCCAGGGTTCGACTTCATGGGGAGGCCGATGACATGCATAAGGGCTAGGAGGCACTTAAAATGTTCTAACTTGTACTCTGACCTTTGGAATGTGCTCTGTACAGTGGAACCCACCATACGACCATCCCTTTAATAGAACCACTTTATTGTGGCCTGAAATACAAAAGCCCACTCATTTTCTCACTGGTAAACCTTGTTAATCCGACCACCCTGTTAACAAGATTAAATTTTCATAGCCCGGCATTGGTTGTTTTAACATGGTTCCACTGTAGTTTATGCCCATTTCATCGGCTTCCCCTTGGTGCCGACCTCTGGGCTAACCAGGGAGATTGTAAAATCAGTCTAGAAAACTTGATGAATTTTCCCAGGGGGTACAGGTTCAGGGGAATCTTGCGAGACAAAGTCTCTTGGGTGAGGTGGCTCACAGACAAAAATCCCCCTGACGTCCCTTACAAATGTGTGAATTCCCCCACCTCCCTAATCCTTGATCGTAAAACAATGTCAAAATTTCCCCTACCCTCAGTCAAAGAATCCCATCCAACTCCTTGTATTCCCCACATACCTCCTTGGTTAGCCCGGGGGTCGACCCCATGGGGAAGCCGATGACATGTGCATTAGACCCACCATTTTTCAACTTAAAAGAAATAACTCAAATCAATTAATATGTGTTCCAAATTGTACATTTATTCTGTTAAGTCATACACAGGTTATTACTTGCGTATGCAATCCAGTGACAACACTACCTCTGAAGCAGAACATTAAAGAGTTCTTAGGCCTGGTTCAAATGGTGAACTTCACATGTGCGCAATCTAATGCAAATAAGCGAGTCAAATATTCTTCTCATTTGCATTAGATTTGGCACACGTGAAGTTCAACATTTGAACGGGTCCTTAAAGCATAACGAAAGCAGTGTACGCCAACGCAGTAGCCTGTTGGTCATTAGTACCTATAGTTAGGACAAAAGCCACTAATTAATAAACAACAAGTCATTGCGTCTGCATATGTTGCTTGTGCTTATGCTTGCCTCATACATGTAAACCAGGCTTAAGAAAACATGGCAGGTTCATAAATTATCCAGAATCGGGGGATGAAGAGGACTAATGGAGTTTTCATTATTCCTTCTTAAAATGTTTTATTTTTCTTTTATTCCAGTCAAGAAATAACCATTATTCCAAAGAACATTTTATTCCATTATTCCCAAAAAACTAAGTCAATTATTCCATTATTTGAGTACAAAATTTTTGTTATCCCTATCCCATTATTCGCCTTCAACTGTCCGATTCCAGTAAGCTTAATTGTAATACAGATGTTTGAAAAAGTAGTATAGATAATTGCAAAACTCTCTCCTTATTGTGTAAAGCAGCTTTCATCATTATCAGTATTCAGTGTCATTTTTGTGCACAAATAACAAACTTTTCACAAGACAATTTATATTGGACTTAAACACTGACACTATGGATAATGAGTTTATTGTTTGTGCTTACTCAATTCCAAATGTAATGTTATGGGACAACTTTTCAACCCATGTCTCGATAACAACCCAATCATGGCTGAACGTGATCAATGTGTAATCAATGTGCAAATGCCAGTTTTTATGATCTTAAAAGAACCAAACATAAAGTAACTTTGCATTGGAAACAAACCTTACTAGAACACCTATTATTTTCTGCACTGAAAACTGCATTGTCATACATATGTAATTTGCTTCATAATGTTTTGATGTTCCTTGCTGAATTCATTTGCAGTCTAAAGGCTGATTTACAATTATGAAGCAAGCAGAAGAATAACTAGGTACAAAGATGTTTCTACTTGCGCTAAGCAAAGTATAAAGTAACATATAATTATGCATTTTGAAACAAGGAGTTGCATTTGCAATGTTTTGTCTGCTTTACCTTTCGTTTGCTAATGCATTACTTTTTACTTTTTGGATCAGTAAAAAACCATGACCACCTGTTTAAGCTGAATACTGTCAATGGGAATTTGATTTCTTGTACTGGTCAGTGCAGTGTGTACAAAACATTTATCACCGCCCTGGAATTAAGTCACAGTTACTAATTATTACCTAACAATTCTACAGCATTCATGTCTTTCTTTGCTTTCTTTCTGACTCTGTTCGTCCTTTTGTCTTTCTTCTTCCTTTTCCTCTTTTGTTCTCCTTCACGATGAGGTTCTTCTGTTTAAAGAAAAGTTTTTAGAAATTCTTTTTTGTTGACGATGTTAATGAATGTTTGATAATGTATCAGCAAAATCTTTGCTGGTGTTGTAGCTGCACCTGTTGTTGTACTTGGTCTTGTAGCTGCACCTGTTGTTTCACTTGTTGCACTTGGTCTTTTAGCTGCACCTGTTGTTGCACTTGTTGCTGGTCTTGCTGTTGCACCTGTTGTTGCACTTGTTGTTGCACTTGTTGCTGGTCTTGTTGCTGCACTTGTTGCTGCACATGTTGCACTTGTTCTTGGCCTTGTTGTTGCACTTGTTGCTGGGCTACATCTACCTCTTCACCTTGCTGTGGGGCATCTGTAGAAATACAGTTGCAGTACCTTTTTGACTGGGCTTTTAATTTGTCAGGCTAGAGATTATGAATAATTAAGTATTGGGAGCCAAAGGAAATTATCAATCAAGGTAGGTTGAAATCTTTTTCACCTACAACATCTACCTTTTTGTCAACATCTAGTACCTTTTCTAGTGGGCTAGTTTTGTGATTTATCATTTCAATTTTGTTAGTTTGGTTGTTGCTGTGATTTTGCCTGAAATCCATTGTTTTTGACGCAGTAGCAGTAAAGATTTGTTCATAATTTTTGTTCCTATAAGTATATGTAGCATGTTTCGTCAATTTTTTTCTTTCTATTGTTTCCTTTGAAGGTTATCTATGAAAAAAATTGGTTTGATTTTACTATACAGTGAGTGGGAGGGGATGTGATGTTCATTGCTGAGGGTGTGTGGTATTTAACTTTTTATACTTTGATTATTCAAACTGGCTTATTAGGAGGGAATGTATTTTTTATCATTTAGTTGACTGTAGAAGTATAATAATCTTTATGTAAGAACTTACCCTTTACTGTGGCAGACAGATCCTCTTTTGGGGGAAAATTACCTCTGAAGGAAACCTGCAAAAAACAACATGCAGAAGGGAAGTATGCTACATAGATGACTTATGGTTAACTTCTTTCAGTAATGGAAACATGTTCTGTTATCCAGCATTGAAAGAACAAAACCTGTGGGTAGCAGGGACGTGGTGTAGTGCTATTATTTAGCACTCAGGTTTGATACCCAGCCTCGGTGTTGGTTGTATGCTCTGTCTTGTATTTATTTATTTATTTATTTATTTATTTGCAGTCATGCTTGGACAGTCACTATCTGTCAGTTATTAAGAGAGAGTGGTTCTAAAGAAGGCAAACAGATTGATGTATAAGTACTCAGTTGACTGGAAACCAATCTATAATATCCTTGAATTAGATTTATGCATTAATTAAACTATTTCCCAGTTGCATTTGTTTTCTACTTTTACTTTGGCTTACTTCATTAATATGAGCTTGGCTGGAGATGAAGTGAAGACCAAATGTAAAACAGTCAACATTCAAGCAATCCACTATCAACTCAGCTTGATGCCAAAACCCAAACATTGTCATTTGCTAAATTGACTAGCCCTGCTGGTTAGGGTTAGAGTTAGGGTTAGTATTACTGTTTGTGTTAGTGACATCGCATTGGTAGCCATTCAACATGACAGTTTGACTTAAGGGATCAGGTTGAGGTTGATAGTGAACATACTTAATGTTCCAAATTGGTCCATTCAAGTTAAGTTATTAGGAGCTAAAAAAGAAGGGTATTATTCCAGTTGTCAATGCTAGTAATATCTTTTTGGCATAGTTTATAAATAACCTTGTCACCAATAGAAACAGTGGAGTCAGTCTTTCCCAAGTGTCGCGGCTCATCAAAAACCTTGTCACCAAGAGAAACAGTGGAGTCAGTCTTTCCCAAGTGTTGCGGCTCATGAAGAACCTCGTCGCCAAGAGAAACAGTGGAGTCAGTCTTTCCCAAGTGTCGCGGCTCATGAAGTCGGTCTTTCCCAAGTGTCGCGGCTCATGAAGAACCTCGTCGCTAAGGGAAATGGTGGAGTCAGTCTTTCCCAAGTGTCGCAGCTCATGAAGAACCTCGTCACCAAGAGAAACAGGGGAGTCAGTCTTTCCCAATTATAGCAGCTCATGAAGAACCTCGTCGCCACAAAAACAGTGGGGTCAGTCTTTCCCAAGTGTTGCGGCTCATGAAGAACCTCGTCGCAAAGGGAAACAGGGGAGTCAGTCTTTCCCAAGTGTCGCGGCTCATGAAGAACCTCGTCGCCAAGGGAAACAGTGAAGTCAGTCTTTCCCAAGTGTCGCGGCTCATGAAGAACCTCGTCGCCAAGGAAACAGTGGAGTCAGTCTTTCCCAAGTGTCGCGGCTCATGAAGAACCTCGTCGCCAAGGGAAACAGTGGAGTCAGTCTTTCCCAAGTGTCGCGGCTCATGAAGAACCTCGTCGCCAAGGGAAACAGGGGAGTCAGTCTTTCCCAATTATAGCAGCTCACGAAGAACCTCGTCGCCAAGAAAAACAGTGGAGTCAGTCTTTCCCAAGTGTCGCGGCTCATGAAGAACCTCGTCGCCAAGGGAAACAGGGGAGTCAGTCTTTCCCAAGTGTCGCGGCTCATGAAGAACCTCGTCGCCAAGGGAAACAGGGGA
Organism: Pachyseris speciosa; assembly: GCA_016490735.1. Taxonomy (NCBI): domain Eukaryota; kingdom Metazoa; phylum Cnidaria; class Anthozoa; order Scleractinia; family Pachyseridae; genus Pachyseris; species Pachyseris speciosa. Next base: position 37,514 of record JAEMWC010001204.1, on the reverse strand, counting down.
GTCAGTCTTTCCCAAGTGTCGCGGCTCATGAAGAACCTCGTCGCTAAGGGAAACAGGAGAGTTAGTCTTTCCCAAGTGTCGCGGCTCACGAAGAACCTCGTCGCCAAGGGAAACAGGGGAGTCAGTCTTTCCCGAGTGTCGCGGCTCATGAAGAACCTCGTCACCAAGGGAAACAGGAGAGTCAGTCCTTTCCAAGTGTCGCGGCTCATGATTAAACTTGTTTCCAAGGGAAACGGGAGTAAGTCTTTTTCTTAAGTGTTGGGGCTCTGTCGAGTCAGAAAACAGTGGGGTCAGTCTTTCCCAAGTGTCGCGGCTCATGAAGAACCTTGTCACCAAGAGAAACAGTGGAGTCAGTCTTTCCCAAGTGTTGCGGCTCATGAAGAACCTCGTCGCCAAGAGAAACAGTGGAGTCAGTCTTTCCCAAGTGTCGCGGCTCATGAAGAACCTCGTCGCCAAGGGAAACAGTGAAGTCGGTCTTTCCCAAGTGTCGCGGCTCATGAAGAACCTCGTCGCTAAGGGAAATGGTGGAGTCAGTCTTTCCCAAGTGTCGCAGCTCATGAAGAACCTCGTCACCAAGAGAAACAGGGGAGTCAGTCTTTCCCAATTATAGCAGCTCATGAAGAACCTCGTCGCCACAAAAACAGTGGGGTCAGTCTTTCCCAAGTGTTGCGGCTCATGAAGAACCTCGTCGCCAAGGGAGACAGGGGAGTCAGTCTTTCCCAAGTGTCGCGGCTCATGAAGAACCTCGTCGCCAAGGGAAACAGTGGAGTCAGTCTTTCCCAAGTGTCGCGGCTCATGAAGAACCTCGTCGCCAAGGGAAACAGTGGAGTCAGTCTTTCCCAAGTGTCGCGGCTCATGAAGAACCTCGTCGCCAAGGGAAACAGTGGAGTCAGTCTTTCCCAAGTGTCGCGGCTCATGAAGAACCTCGTCGCCAAGGGAAACAGGGGAGTCAGTCTTTCCCAATTATAGCAGCTCACGAAGAACCTCGTCGCCAAGAAAAACAGTGGAGTCAGTCTTTCCCAAGTGTCGCGGCTCATGAAGAACCTCGTCGCCAAGGGAAACAGGGGAGTCAGTCTTTCCCAAGTGTCGCGGCTCATGAAGTCGGTCTTTCCCAAGTGAGAACCTCGTCGCCAAGAAAAACAGTGGAGTCAGTCTTTCCCAAGTGTCGCGGCTCACGAAGAACCTCGTCGCCAAGGGAAACAGGGGAGTCAGTCTTTCCCGAGTGTCGCGGCTCATGAAGAACCTCGTCACCAAGGGAAACAGGAGAGTCAGTCCTTTCCAAGTGTCGCGGCTCATGATTAAACTTGTTTCCAAGGGAAACGGGAGTAAGTCTTTTTCTTAAGTGTTGGGGCTCTGTCGAGTCAGCCTTTTTTAAGTGTGGTGGCTAATATAGAACCTGGCCATTTGTATTTACATTTTTATCTAAAGAATTACTTTTGTTTTTAGTTTTCATACACTTTTATGTAAATAATTTACTTACAGCTTCATTTAGCTTTTATAGAGTTCAAACATCTTTTTTAGATCATATTATTTTTATTAATTTTTGAAATGGTTTTCCAAATAAAACTTACTGATATACGTTTGTTACTAAGATTGATATCTTTTATCTATAAAATTGTTTTTTGTGTGGGTTATTGGCCAAGCATGAGGTCAAGATGGTGTCATATTGGCCAAGTTTTTTTTTTGCACGTTTATGGACCAAGACGAAGTCAGGGTCCATAGACACGGAAAAAAAGAACTTGGCCAATATCCCGCCATCTTGACCGAACAAGCTTGGTCAATAAAGGATTTATTATATGAGCAAAGGACGCTACTAAAAGACAGTAAAATGCGGGATAAACAGGCTATCTCGAGCGGTCAAGATGGCTCCATCTTGACCTTGCGGGTAGCCAATGACAGCAGGAAAATTGATTCATCTTGACCGCTGAAAAAGCCAGTCATTTAATAATAATAATAATAAATTATTCACTGACGTGGAGGTGAATAGTGGCAAATATCCACCACTTTCACCAACACTGAGGTGAATAATAATATTATTGTTTTTAATTAGTATATACCACATAACCTCAATAACTAATGGGCCAAAACATAACTTTTTGTGTGAAAAGGTGAGTAACGCTTTGCTAATCACCTATGAGTTAACCAATCTGAGTGCGCAAAGAGCACTATTCACTTGTGTGGTATATACTAATATCTAAAATAAATATTACTTTTTAGTAGCATACTTCCCTTACCTCTGACGCAAGCAATGATGCAGCTTCTTTCTTTCCCTGTGAAATGTTGTGGACAAAAAATAAATGAGCCAACATTGTGTTTTGAGGAGTGGTTGATTAGATCAACCACTGATTTGCAGCTGTTAGGTCAAAAGGATTAAGGCCCGACCAGTTGAGTGCAACATCATCTAACATTGTTGGACGATGTTGCACAGCGTTGAACGAGGTGGCCAAACAAATGCAACATGTTGAATAAACACTTGATCTCAAGGGTTTGGAACCAAAATTTACCAAGACTTTTAGAAACAAATCTGTGCCATACCGGTATTTTCTTTGTTTGTCCAGTAAGTGGTGCAAGACCAATAAGTCTTTTGACCTCTGTCCTAGTAATTTTTCTCGCTTTCACTGGTCTTACAGTTTCAGTGACCCCTTTGCTCTTTCAAAATATGTGTTCCCAGTGTGGTTGGTTCAGTGGCCTAGTGGTTAAGGCATCCGACCAGTAATCTGGAGACCCAGGTTCGATTCCTGGCTGAGCCACATTTTCACTTAATTGCTTAGTTGTTGATTTCTGTTCCCAAATTAACCTGTGTTGAGTCTCTTGCTTGGATTGGAACTCAGAACTCAGAACTCAGTAAGCATATTTGGCAGTTGAAAGACACTAAAACAGGTTTTAGGATATCTTGGAAGATCTTAAAGCAAGCTTCTCCGTACAACCCCGCTTCCAATCGATGTAATTTGTGTCTGTGGGAGAAGTATTTTATAATTTGCAGGCCTGATTTAGCCACCTTGAACAAACGTAATGAACTTATTACTTCCTGTAGACACGCAAACAAATTTCTCCTCAAAAATTTCAAAACTGGCAGGTAATAACCCCCATTTTAATGTGTCCGTTGTTTATCCGAAACAGAAACCGTTGTAAATTTAAACTTTTCCGGTCATCTTAAGTACATAAATGTCAGTGTCACGCTTACTTCCATTGTCACGCGGATTTTAAGCGTCTATTGTTAAGAAGTAGAAACCGTTGTAATCTAATACTTTTCCACTCCTCCTGTATATATAGTTACCAGCTTTACGTTGTAATTTTACATTTGGCTATTTATCTGATGAGTGCCGTACAGGTTGTGCGGTACGAAACTATATAGTAATAAATATGCCAAGTCAAATCTTCAGTTGATCAGACTGTCTTCAAATATTAATGCTCTAGTTTTTCTATTGAGCACTCTGACAACAGTTCTGCAAACCAACTTATCTATATATATATATATATATATATATATATATATATATATATATATATACAGAAATTGTGCACAATCTATAACTCAGATCATTCAAATTGACGTAAGACACACATCAAATTTGGAAAAACATGCGGTTAGGTTTAATTACTCCAAACTCTTACCACAGGGACCACGGAGCCTTGGGGCTGGGCAAGCTATAGCCCCACCAATGATGGTAAAAGAATATAAATTTAAGGACTGGCTTTAATATAAAGCTTTTGCCACTTTGAATGAACGTTGTATCACATTATTGTAATTATGTTTTTAATGTACATTTTTGTGCAGAAAACTAACAGAATGGTGATAAAAATTTGACAGAATTTTCTTAAGATTGATAGAAACAAATGCACTTTTGGTGATTTCAGAAGCTCTAAATTTCAAAATTTTCCAGGAAAGCATGTCCCTGGACCCCCTAAATGTAGATAAGCTCACGCTTAGTGGTGCTGTTTGAGGTCATGCTAGCTAGCCACACCAATCCACTATATGCTCTGCAGTCCCTGTACCATCTGGTATTTGAAAGCCACCTAATAGCAAAACTTCCCCTCTCCCAAATTAATATTGAAATTTGCACTTAAGGTGGCTATAAATTGTTTCGTTATATTATATGGTGTAGGATCATAGCCACCTTAAATTATCAAAGTTGCTTTGAACCTATGGGACAGACCATTAGAAAAACTGGTGGGGGAGGGGGGTTGGGAAGAAGAACGTTTAGCTTGCACAAATTTTATCCTGGTCGATTGCCTGTGTAACAATTTCTATTTTCTTTTCTTTGGGTTTCTCAATTTTTTTTTCAGATATTTACCCTTGCATGAATTTTTTGTTGTCTCCCCCCCCCCTTCCCTACCCCAGCCGTCACTTTTCTAATGGTCTGTCCCTAATTATTGAACATTACCAGACTGTGGAAGTATTGATCCATCAAAGAATAAATACTGGTGTTTAAAATTAACGAAACCATTTTGATCCACCTTAAAACAAAACACGCCTTTTCTTCCACCACTGAAATGGGGAGAGGAGTGGTCTCATTTGCATTGTCCAAGGTTTTAGCTTGAGTGACTAATGTGCTGTAACACGATATTTTAATCTCAAAAGCGAGTTGGATGGCGCATGGTACATGTAAATTCAAAGAGCAAAATAACATTCATTTTTTCTGCAAGGCGGATCCCGAAAACGATATAAAGACTGCATTGCGGAAGGATTCGTGACTTTCAGACCCATGGAATTTAGCTCAACTTTGCGAGATGCCTGCTATATTTAAGCTGATTATTTTTTTTTTGAAAGACAACGTACCCGGTCTGTGAAATACTAATCCCAAATAGACTGGCAAGGTTCATAAAGAATTTGGGCCACTTCTAAGAGAAAAGTGTTATTTTTTCTCTGTTCGGTTTCAGAAAAAACGTTTGAATTGAAGTCCGGTCAAAAACATCTCACAGTGACAGTGGGAAAGGGCGCGTTAATTTACAATAGATTCGTTCAAACAATCCGCAACCGCCAAAATAAACAAGATCGAACGGCCTTCGAACGGTGGATAGATGAAACGATGTGCCCTACCTGGCTTCCAGTGCATGAATACTTTCTTCTTTGCGTCCCCCCCAAACTCCTGCATTATTTGTTCTCCGTCGGGAACACCACGGAACACTACGCTCATCGCATGTCCCCTGTCATACGAGCTAATGATTCTCAAACTGCAAGATCAAGAAGAGTGGAGAAATCTCAGTAAAACCAACATTAGGTAACTGACACACAGAGTCGGGTGAAATGGAGGCATCTTACCGTGAAAGGTCAAGACTGACCAAGGTTGCAAAATGTGTCAATAGCAACTGTTTTATCTCCTCATCAGTGTGATTCTTGGTGAAAGCAATCTCTCTGACTCTCCCGGCTTTTTTCAGCTTTTCCAATTCCTTCTTATTAGGGACTGCTTTCAGTCGTTTGTCCATATGGACAAACGTTCTAGTAAAAGCCCTACGGCTGTAGCGTGAGGTCTGATCTCTGCTGTCACCGTCGTTTCTTGACATGGCTTTGAAGTTAGAAGAAAGCGCGCAGATCAAATGAGAACGAGATAGCGTCCTTTCGGTGTTAAACAGAAATTTGATACCCAATTTTTTTACGCGTCACCTCTTGGGCGGCAAACGGAAAGAATGGTCCTATTGTTTTTTCCCGCCTTGTTAAAATTGACCAATTACCTTCTACCATAAATAAAGCTGGTGTTCTAAAAAAGAGAATGGATTTATTCAAACAGACCGGACAAATATCACTTATAATATGTTATGTTGTTCCTTTTCCGTGATAAAAATTGACTAATTGATTCTTTGTTAACGAAAACGCTATGTGACAATGAAGCTTGAAGTTTCCATAACATGTACCCCAAAATTTTCCTGCATTTCTACGTTTCCGTGTTTTTTTTCCAGTTTTGTATTTCCTTACGCAGCCCGTAAAGTAATCGATGAGACTGCGAATTTACGATTCTCATACACAATGAATCGCTTTGCGAATGTTTGCCGAATCCATTGAGTCCAATGTAAAAAGATTAATTGATCCAAAGGCATATTCATAAAGGGTCCTCTATATACATTCATCGCCGTTCTGCTATCACTGAAAATTATCTCAGAATCCCAGCAATTCAATTGTAGAAGAGCACATAACTCACAACAAAGACCATAGCCTTCGAGGAAGACGATGTGAATTTGGTTTGACACCAACACATTCGCAAGACAATTCGCGACGATTCATCTACTGTAACAGTCACGTGATTTGGAAAATCACAAATCATTCGGGAGTTAACAAAGAGCGCGAGTGACGCGCTATTAACATCCGGTATCGCTTCGTTTAAAGTCCGTTTTGTTTTTAACTTGCACGGATAGTGACCACTACAAGATATGGACTTAAACCTATTCATCGATTTGGAAAGAGGACCCGTTGCGGATCTGATCAGATGGCTTCAGATGCAGAGGTTGCTGCCAAATCCTCTGCATTGTGCACAGTGCAGGCGTGCCATGCAATTGAGCGAGAGAAATGACAATCACGTAGATGGTTTCTTTTGGTAAGTGTGATTTCATACATTTTAAATCAGGGTTCTCAGACTGGAAACACACTCTTGAACAACCAAAGCTTCCATTGCTAAATGGCGCGATAAGCGTAGTTTAAATTTTTTTGTGGCCAACATATGTAGAGTGTTAAGGTAAATTTCACATCGCGGGGAAAACTTACCTTTACCGGGATAAAATGAAGATAGCCAACAATACAGATATCGCACATGCGTCGGCGGCTGCTGTAAACAAGCACTTGCTTCTTTTATTTTAATGAAAATCGCTAGTTAAAATGCATTGTGCTTTCTTACTGCGCCAACATTTTATTCAGCTAAGAGATATTCCACTGGTACAAGCCCTTGAACTGAGGACGCGAAGGAAGGTCCGGCCAACTGTGTCAATTCATAAGCAAATCGTGAACACGATAAGACAAAACGAGGCCCAAATATAATTCGTTTTTTCCTCTGTTTTCATCCTGTTGCGACAATATTTTGCCAACGATTTGCAACAAATTGAACCTTACTGAACTTCCGCTATGTTTGTTTATTTCTCGGAATCAGAACAAAATGACCCAAAGTACAAAAGAGGGTACGCTTGATGTGCTTATGCATAATGCCATTTACAATTGTAAACGTAAAGGCTAAGATACTTGCTTGGATCGCAGTGTTGCTGCCAATGATTGTTGTTTGTGAAGCCGATTGAGACAAGACTGCGAGACTTAAGCTGCACCCACAACCACAACAACACATAAACAAGGTTACTTTGGACTTCTATGGAAAAGTCAGTGTAAACACCCATTTGTTAATCTACTTTTGCAGGAGATGCCCTGGATGTCGGAAGAGAAGAAGCTTGCGCACAAACAGCTTATTTGCCCAATTTCCTAAAGTGCCATTGGGAAAATTACTGCGGGTAATGTTTTCATTCACGCAAGACGATTCCCAGAGAAGAGTAGCACAAACGTTAAATTTAAGTCGAAAACTGGTTTCGCAGATCTGGAGAAGATTACAAGATTTATGTTCTGTGGATCTATACAACAGGCCCATCTTACCATTCGGAGGACCCGGAGCTGTAGTAAAATGTGATGAAAGCAAATTCAATCACAAAGCTAAGGTAACATTTTCCTTGTCAACTTGTATCAAACGTGCATTAGCATGCAAGGGCGTTCCTTGCCAGTTTTTACCTGTAAGCAAGGGTGCACAAGTCATAGGGGAAAAAAGGTTTGATATTATGATTGCATAGTACAAGTATATGATACAAGCTTTATGACCGGCAATTTTCGTATTTGCAGTTAGGGCAGCAATTTACCGACTTCATCTTAGACCGAGACAACACAACTGAAAAAAAAGTTTCATGTTATAAGTTTAATGTTTAATGTTATGAGAACTTACATTGCCTCTGGGTTTAAAAGTAGTAGGATTATTTCAGTATGATAAAATGGAACCAACAATTTCATCATTCTAGAAGAGAGATCCAGATCAAGAATCTTGATTGCGATGATGTAACGTCATCACGCTTTTGTAAACTTATCAGCATGTGATCTCAACCCATTTCCCAAGAGGAGGATCTTTCCTCCAGCACGCTGAATACAAGGAAAAGACAGGGGCACCCAACGAGCCAAATCAACCAAAAGCTGTAGAAAGGCATTTTTGAGTGCCTTATGGTGTTTGAAGTCTGTTTAAAGCGATGTTTTCATAAGCTAGAAGAAGTTCATCTGTTCGGATTCCCCAGCTGAAATTTTAATTGCCCGAAAATGTTAGGGAACAAAATCTTCCTTTGAGAAAATGCAAGCTGAAATAAACTTTCCACGAACTTCCTAGAGAACTATTTTCTTTTCTAAAATGCTAGCTGACGTTTTTGACTGCCAAAAACAGCACTTATGACCTTTCCGAAAACCTCAGGGGCTAATATTTCCCAATTTCGAATCTTTCAGGCCACGTTTTAGTTACGAAAATCCGAGTGCACTCTATAATCGACACCGAAAGCACAAGGCGAACTACCCTCCACCGTATAGATATCTACCGAAACTTGTCGTTGGGTGCCCCTGAAAAGAGGCTTCTGCTAGCAGGGAACTATTTATATAGTTCTCCGAATGTGTTTACTGCACACAAAAAAACAGTCGACCTGTTTTCCTTGCTGTTTTGCCCTGGGTTACCAGTTTTATTTTTGTTGTTAGCGAGAATCAGCATTGCGTGGGGTTTTCAAGAATGCTGAAGTCACTGTTGTTTAGATATCAGTTTTCGAAACCGATTTTGAAATTTCAGGCATTCAGTCGTCTGCACTAGCAAATTACAACATTTTTTATTTAGAAAAGAAGTACACTTGAACACAAATAAAAGTTTATTTATTTTTTGCCGTATCTGAAAAATCTCATAACGGCTTTTCATCAAGAATTCCAGTTGTCCCCAGCTCTTTCTTTCTTCACTTGTCATTCTTGACAAAACCTGTTGGAATTTTTATAGTGCGATGACCCTCAAGCTTATAAAGATTTTTGCGAATTTCAATAAGAAAAACTTGTAAGACAGTGCTTACCTGATACAACCACCGTAGAAATAAGGGAAGCTACGAATAAATCTTCCTTCTTTTAAATGAAGGGGAAGATGGTACTAAATGGAAATCACTTAAAATAGCGTATCAGGTTATCATTCCAAGGGTGCCATTTCCCCACACAATATTTCACTTTTCTGCTTTAAAAGATGATTTGGGCTAATGGGGTATGGTCTACTCAGTTCAACAACGTCATTGTCAAAATAATTTTTTTTTGTAATCATTGCCATTGCTTTACATTACAACAGGGGAAGGAGACCTGCACGTGAAACTTGGGTATTTGGAATCATCACGACCGAGTACAGTCCTGCGCGAGGATATTTCACTGTAGTAGACAGGCGAGACGCGGCGACACTTTGCCCCATAGTAGAGCAATGCCTTCTCCCTGGAAGTGAAGTTCATATGGATGACTGGGGGGCGTACCGAGGTCTCAGACACCTGCCTAATGTCCGCAGGCATCGAGTTGTTGTGCATGCTCGTCATTTCGTGCACCCTCGTACTGGCGTGCACACCCAAGAGGTGGAGTCATGTTGGAGCCAACTAAAGCTAGGCTTGAAAAGAAGAAAAGGGATAAGAAGGCATGATCTACAGTCGTATCTCGACGAAGTGATGTGGCGGCAGTGGAGAGGAGGCGATCACGTGCAAATTATGGCAAATTTTATAAGCATAATTCCCCAGCAATTCAACGTCAACAGACCAGTTTTATGAGCCTGAACTCTAAAATATGAGAAAAATATTAACTGCTGTTGCCGGTAAAGGGGCTATTCTTAAATTTGATTCAGAGGCAAGGGCACTTACCAAAAGTCAGAATTGGCCAGCCGGATCTTTCATTTTGAAAATGAAATAGGCTTCTTTCGAGTGTTTTCGCCGAAAACCCATCACTGCTGTGCATACGCTGTAGCAATAGCCTGGTCGGGCTTAACAGTTCACCAGTTACCTAGACTCCGGTTAAGCTAATCCTGGGTTAGTGTAGTGTTTTGACTTGAAGTTTCCTATATATCGAGCTGAAATCTTGCTTTCAAAACATTTCTAACAGGCGAGGTGAACCTCGGTTACCTTTTAATCCCGTGTTTCCGTTAATCGGCCTTAGAACAACCGGGCCCAGGTCTGGCGGACAAGTTCTGACCAATGGTAAGCGCCCTGAGCTAGGTATTGTCGCGTGTAACCCCATCCATAAGAGCCATTTACATATAAAACCCAGACTTTTTCAAGTAATTAATGTATGTCTAAGATTACTTAGGTTCTAAAAAAATAGTTTGATTTCTCTATTGGAAAGTTGTTGAGCTAGTCAAAACCGATGTGAAACGAATTTAAATCCATGCCAAAATCTGAGGTTACGGAAAAGGAAAGAATTCGGTCCTTAAGCGCGGGTCCGAAAGCGAAGTAATTTTTGTTTCCTCTCAACTTATCGGAACTGAGGCATTATGCCACCTACTTGTTTCTGTTACTTCCCCCTGCCCCCCCCCCCCCCACCCGCATCCCACCCCGCCACACACAATACCGTTAATAAGCGCATGTGCTAAACGGGGCATACGAGATCTATCCGAGACAGTGCTGTTCCTAGCCGTGCTGTACCCGGTTAACTGATAATCATGTTTACAGCTATAGAACGTGAAAGAAAAAAAAAATAAACACGCTAAAAACACAAGAAAGGGCAGTCCATTTTGCTATCGCCTCTTCTATCCAAAAATCGATGATAAGGGCGATTGGCCAAAGGCATCAGGTAGAAAGGGTTTTAATTAAGATTTCAAAATGTACGTTTCTGCGACATTACTGTTTCTTAGTTAAAGGCATATAGTTAATATACTGCAACTCATTATGTGACACTCTTTCTTAGCAATTTTTAGCGTCTTGTCAATAGCCAAACCTCGCAATTTTTCTTGTTTTGGTTGCAAGGCGACCGCTTGGTATTTATGGTCGAAATGCATATTGTTGAAATTAAAAAGATTTTTAATCTCTGGTTCTCGAAAGGACACTTCGTAGACGTTTTGCTTTTAAAATAAAGTCAAAACGGTGCCGATCATCCATAGTTTGGCATTCGAGTGGACATCCTAAATATGTTAAATAACATCTAAGTTGCTGTTAATAAACTAGTTCAGGAATCTCAGGCAGATTGTTTTCAGCTTAATGGAAATAAGTGCAAAGAGTTATAGGTTTTTCTAAGACTCGTGACCGCGCTTTCCCACCTATTACTATTCACGATATGAGTATCGAAGTACGAAAATTTGGTTTATCAATGGAGTTGATAATGTCAATTGACCACCGTACAGCCGAGATTCGATTAGCTGACGTTTCTAGAGTTAGCCCTTCGTCGGAGCGAATCGAGGAATTGTGGGTTGTGTATGGTTTATGTACAGAATATGGAGCTACGCTATTGGTGGTAACATGGTAACGTGAAAAACAGGAATAAATTAATTGAATGAAAAGTGCTCGTTGATACCGTGGGGATTTATTTTTGGGATGAATTTTTGCTCGAGATTTTTACGGCTTTCCGTGGTACCTTGATGTAGGGAAAGGCCGGAGATCGACATGTGCTGTTTGGAATGGCTAGGGAGATTAAAATGCCGAGCGACTGTTTTGGATGCGTCTTTGTCATCTTTCTCGACATCAAGTAGTTGTTCTCGGAATTGGTCACCTAGTCGTCTTCCTGTTTCGCCGATGTATAACTCTTTGTATAATGTACAGATTATGCCTGGGGGGGATGTACTCCCTATAATGGCCTATACGAGGAGGCTCCGCCCGAAAGGGGTACCTCATAGTTTTTCACGCTTCAGGTATATGAAAGAGATTTCACGAGTCGAAGTATATGAAATGGTAGGGAAATCGGTCATTGAGGCTTTTAAAAGGGCCTCTCATTAAAATATTTCAAGCACACGTACCTTATGTCGGTACTGTTTTGATTTATTGAACGCTACATGAAAATGACAAGTAGACTTCCTGTTTTAGGTATACGAAAGGGTACCATTTGTCAATGGAAGGTATACGAAAGGGGTAACTTTTCTGTCAATAATGGTATTTAAAAGGGTAAGGGGTTGGACCTCGGGACGGAGCCTCTTCGTATTAAAATTTGTTTAGTACCACCGCCACCCCCCCCCCCCCCCCTCGGGAATTTATGCAATAAATAACGTTTGCTGAGGTACACGTGAAACGATCAGAGATCTTAACAGATAGCTTAGGGCCTGATATTTTGTCAGTGTTTTGAAAATAAGGACAAATTTTGCATCGCGAGCGCGCGCATTTCAAGGTGCCAGGTTGCTCAGTTGTTTTGAATGCTCTTTTGACTGGAAAGTTACCTACTTTTTCCTGGCGTTTGAATGAAGTCTGGTGGTTGCGAAAAGATTCTAGCAGTTTTTGGGTCATTTTGCAGTATTTTAAAGTTATTAAGAACCATGGCTTTAACTGGGTCAGTATGAGGGTGAATGGAATTCTGTCATTCTTTCCTTTCGTGACGTCTGTAGTGCTGACTGTTGATCAAATTGCTGGGCGCGGTGATAGCCCGATTGAACCACAGAATCAGGACAGCCGCGTTTCTCGAAAAACTGGCACATTTCCTCTGATTTGTTGGAAAAATCAGAGTCATCACTACATAGAGGTCGAAGTCTAAGAAATTGAGAATGGGAATGGCGTTTTTGACATGAGATGCATGTCAAGATGAATACAACAAATGACTATTAGAATCGGTGGGTTTGTAGCGCACACTGGTACATAAACCGTTGCCACTGATAGAAACTTTCATATTTAGAAAAGCCAGCGAAGTTTCTGGAATTTTCCATGTATATTTTAGAGCCGGATGAAAGACCTTGAAAGGAATAAACGGAGGATGAATTGACTGATTTCCTCCTTGCTAGACTAAAACTGCGCCGATGCAGTCGTCAATATCGCGACCGTAGAGTTTAGCTTTAGGGCAGTTGCACTAATCGAAGAATTGATGCTCGGCGTAACCTACAAAAAGATTGTCGTAGCTAGGTCCCATTTTTGTGCTACACCATTGATTTGTTTGTAATAGTTATCAGCGAATGAAAAAAAGTTAAGTGTTATAACTAGTTCAGCTAGGCGGAGAAGCGTTTCCGAGCTTGGTTCCTGGACGGTGCGTTGATCGCACAAATACTGAACTGCTTGAAGACTTTCGCCGTTGGGAATGACGGTGTATAGAGATGTAATATCCACAGTGAAAATTATTTTTTCTTCACCGGTGAAATTGAGATCACGGAAAATTTCAAGTGTTTTTAATATAAGATGGCGAATATTTGACAATGGGCGCCACAATCTTGTGTAAATAGAGGGGGCAGGATAGCCGAGCGTTAGGGTGATGATTTCAATGCGGTTGCCCCGGGTTCAAATCCCGCTCTGGCCGCTAGCTGGTGTTCTTCTGGGTAGTCCCTGGTTCAAGTCGTCGGTCATCCTTGTAAATAGCCAACTGGTTTGCCTTCGGCTAGTTGGGATTCTTATCATGTTGAGTTTATTTGCATTATTTGTTTCTATCATTATTTGTGGGCCACAATGGAAACCACTGGGCTACCAGTAATTGTGTCACCCCTATAATGTGGTATTATTATTATTATTATTATTATTATTATTGTTATTATTATTGATTATTATGTAAATATTATTTTTATTGCTATTAATAGAGTTGTTTTTGTTTTTAAAAATATCATCATCATCATCATCATCATCATCATCATTATTATTATTATTATTATTATTACTATTATTATTAAATAGCTAGAAATAAGTTCTGTAAGGCAACTACAGGCAGAAAAGATAGGTCGACCCGGGTTGCTAGGTTTGTGAATTTTGGGTAAAAAATAATACACGAGGTTCTCGGAGTAGCCCAGTGATGATGAGATTAGCAGCAGTAGCCGGTAATTCTTATTTTGACTATAATGTCCTGAATCGTGTCCTTGACAATTTTTTGGTGGTCACACATGCCAAGTTAGTTAGCCTATGACCATTTCGAACGATCTTAAATGGAATGCGCATGTCAATGAAATGGTAAAAAAGGCTGTCTCTAGGCTTTATTTGTTAAGGCAGCTTAAGCGGGCAAACGTAGCCCCTGTTGACCTTTAAAGTTTTTGTCACATGCATCGTCCAGTGAGAGAACATGCTTGCCAAGTCTTCCATAACAGTTTCCTGGCTTATTTATCTGATGAGTTAGAGAAAATTCAAAGACGCGCTCTACGGATTATTTACCCGGACTTAAGTTATGCAGTGGCTCTTAAGAAATCAAACCTTGTCAAGCTTTATATAAGAAGTCAAGAATTAACGGAGCGTTTATTCAATGAGATCATTCAGAATTGCAATCACAAACTTCACCACTTGCTACCTAGGCACAGCTGTTCTAGATCCTTAAGACGCATGCGAAAGTTCTCAATACCAGTGTGCAAAACGCAGAGATACCAGCCAAACTTAATCATATGTAGATGTAACGCAGCTGCATCTTCTGATTTATAGGACCTTTCACTAGTATTTATACGCCAATGTTTCGGCTATTTCTATAGTTATAGCGTTCCTTTTTTATAATTTGTAGTTTACTCTTTGTTCATTGTAATTTGTATATATTTAGATTTTATCTATCTATCTAAAACATATGGACAACAAATTCCTGCCCTGCTTCCCATTTTGCCCTCCTTATCATTAACACTTTTTTTAAAATTCGGATGACGCGTCTTTACACCGTTTATAAATGCAGACAAAGTGCATTCAAGCTTTGGGCAGAGGAACCAGAGCGCACAGCTTGGGTAAGGGGGCATTCTGTTTATGTTTGAATTTTGGTGCAGCGGAAAACTGGGTCAACAGTGATTTTGACGAAGTTTAGGTTAGAACCGAGGGGGTGAGAGCTGGGGGGGGGATACTTTTTATGATGGCCTATACGCTGAGGCTCCGCCCGAAAGGGGTACCTTTTTCACGCTTCAGGTATATGAAAGGGAAGGGATTTCACGAGTCGGAAGTATGTGAAAGGGTTGGGAAATCTGTCATTGAGGTATTTAAAAGGGCCTTCCATTAAAATATTTCGAACACACATACCTTATGACTGTACTGTTTTAATTATTGAACTCTACATGAAAATGATAAGAAGACTTCTTGTGAAAGGGGTATACGAAGGTATATGAAAGGGGTACCTTTTCTGTCAAAAATGGTCTTAAAAAGGGTAAGGGGTCGGACCTCTGGACGGAGTCTCCCCGTATTAAAATTTGTTTAGTACCCCCTCCCCCCCTCCTCGGGAGTTTATTATTTTTTTTATTACTCCCCCTTGGGGCTGAGAACTAGTCCCCGTCTAAATCGCGGTTTAGAGTGGGACTCCGAAAACCACGGCTTAAGAGTAAGCACGGCCTACATTGCATTATTAAAACCGGTGTGCTACCCACGACTAAACCATTGTTTGGCAAGTCTAGCTATTATGTTTGCGTCAAGGTGAACTAGAAAGGTCGACAAATTTCTCTAAGAGGTTTTACCTGCATTGTTATTAAGTCGTCTTTTAGACCCCGCACAGCCCCGTTTCTAAGCAGGGGCCCGTTTCTCGAAAGTCCCGTGAACTTTTAGGGCCCGAAAAGCCATTTCAAAACCTGCGATCCACTTATTCTAAAAACCTGGCCTTTTACTATGATTTCAAGATACGAAAGGGAAGATTTGCAGTTAAATTTCATTTCTGAAAACATCTTTCTTTTTGGAGATAGGTAGGACAGTATAGCACCCCAAATACTCGTAAGAGCCAAACTTTGAAGGTCAACGATAACACCAAAGGACCAATGGGAGTCGTGTTTGGCCTGTTTATTTTATTCTCCATCAAAGTGGTAAAAAATAGCTGTTTCGGTGTTTGAGAAAAAAGTAGGAAAAAATAGCTGTTTCGGTGTTTCGTTTTGCTGTTTCGTGGTTTAGTAATGCCCCAAGGTCACAACTTAACAATACTACAATGCAAATAAAAGAAATTCTTAATTTCATGTTTGTTTATATCAGGATTGTGATGATGCCTGGATCAAAACAGCAGAGACAAATTCTCCATCTTGGCCATGTTACCCTGAAAGAAGGCGAGATGTGGGGTAGGAGCATGGCCAACATCAATAGATGGGTGGACAGAGAAGGGAAACTCAAAATGAAGTTCCTCATTTCTTATTTACGCTTTTAATACAGTTTAATTTTCAACAATAGAGCGTTTTCCAATTGAGTGTCCAAAGTAATGTCGCAATTGCTTTGGTTTTGCTTTACTTCACTCTGTGAGTTGTTGGCAAAACTCATGTCACTTTCCCAACCAATGAGAAACAAAAACAATCGTCACTTGCTAGCATGCATTTTCCCACACTTAGCGATGGCTGCATGTAATTGCTTTGAATGCTGATTGGGTTTTTTTTTTTCAATGGTTTTTCTTTTGTGATTGGTCGTAGCATTTACTTTGGTTTTGGTTTTACGACACTCAATCGAAAACCGCTCTATGCCTGCTTTAGTGGTGTTAATGACGTGTGATGAGCATAAGGTTAGCATGAGGGCAAACACAGGAAAAGGAAAGTAGGCATAACTTGTGAACTTGAATACTAGTATCAAAATTAATCAACATTATGCTTTAATATGCTGATCAGAAGTACAAGCATCTTTGTAGTTATCCTTCTGCTTTCTTCATGAGTGTGTGACTTCAAAAAACTAATTAAAGATTTCTAAACTTATGTCATGAAAACAAATACTTTTTGTTGTATCAGTGTTATTCCAAGCAACAGCCTTGACTTAATTATAACAGGAACACACTAATGGCATAAGTAAGAATATTCAAGATTAGTATTGGGTTAAGATTAGGGATAATATTACTTTGACTGTAGAAGTATAATGAAGGCAAACTCCAGTCAATAGATGTTTCAAGTTATGCACATGTCATTGGGAGATATGTGGGGGAATACAAGAAGGTGGATGGGATTCTTTGCCCGAGAGTAGGGGAAAATCTTGACATTGTTTTACGATCAAAGATTAGGGGGTGGGGGAATTCATAAGTTTAAAAAGGATGTCACGGGAATTTTCAGGTGAGAGACACCTCACCCAGGGTTCTTTGTCTTGAGAGATTCCCCGACCCCCTGGGGAAATTCCTCAAGTTTGCTTGACTGATTTTACAATCCCCCTGATTGGCCCAGGGGTCAAACCCACGGGGAAGCCGATGAGATGTGCATTATCTTCACCATTTGAATCACAATTAAGCTTACTGACAAATTCTGCCTTCGTGATTTTATTTTTTGATTTCTGGATTTATATACAGGTTAAAAGTTTTATAGTTAGTGGTGTCACTGCATTTCTCACATAATGAATAAGCTTGTGTATGTGTTGACAGAATAAACGTACAGTTTTGAACACTTAATTGTTTTAAGTTTGAAAAGGATAGAATTATTGTCCCCGCAGGATTTTGGCCCAGAGGCCAAACCCCGAGAAGGCATTCAACGAGGATTTTCAAAATAGTGATCAATATATCTGTAGTATGGG
>JAEMWC010001204.1:0-10000 GCA_016490735.1 Pachyseris speciosa | reverse complement strand
TCGAGGCGAAAAGGCAGCCAAGTCGCGCTATATTATTGGTCCTTTGTCGACTTTCACAATGCTCTTGATAGGGTTTATTGTGTAGAAGTAGAGTATTACTCAAGTTGGTGAGAGAAGAAGACATTTGTCGCAATTGGCGTGCAACACACTTCGTTATAAACGGAATACATCCTTTAGGTGGTGTTAAATCTTGACTGAGACGTGACCAGCTTCGTTATCACTGATAAGGGTACGCTCATTTTTTTTCCTATTTGGTACAAAGTGAATTAGATATGTGCGCCCATTTTGAAGAGAAATGCGAAGTGCAAGAATGGCACGCGGGTCATACCCTTGTTTTTATGCCAAGGAAGGTTCAACCTTATAGCGGAAGCTAAAAGAAATATGTGCATGTCACTATGATAAATTTGTCTAAAATAGCTCCTTTTTCCAAATATGCGACATTGTTTTTGTGTCAGTATTCTTTTCCCGAACGTGGCTATTCTGAACTTCCTTTATACATCTTAGATGCTCTTTCATCGTGAATGTTCAAGTTGACTTATTTTTAAACATTTTTTCCCCTTAGTGCTTGTCCGGGGGTGTTCAATTTTTCGTTATGGTTAGGAAAATCGGCCTTCTATAAGACACTTTTGCTTCCGCTGTCGAATAATCGAGGAAAAAATTCGTAGACACCAGCAAACAACACTAAAATTAGAGGAAATAATAAGATATGATGGCCAAAGCGGAAGTGTTCTTCGATGGAAACAACCGGGAAGCTTCGGTTGAAAGACTGATATCGTTGTCAATTTTGTTTTGACTTCGGTTAAAAAGGAGCAGACCAAGGGACGCCACTGAGGTAAGCACCTTGTTCACTCATTCATATTCGGAACGTGTTTTTGCTCCCACGATAACAGCGTTCCATGCTTGATTCTGAGGTCTATTTAACAATTTCGCGGCAAGCTGCAGTCTCTATCGACTGGTATATAGTTAGCCAGCCACAAGTCAATACTAAAAAAGAGCGAATCGTCTCACTGCTTCAGTGCAACCCAGTGACCGATTTATTCAGCTCGGAATTTTTTGCACATGCTACTGAGCAGGCAGTGTGTCGAAAATAAGACCACCTAGACGCAGCCAATCAGTCGTCGAGTTTGTCCAACAGTCGGTCACTGGGTCATAATATTTGATTTTATTTGTGGCAGGTACTTAGGAGCTGTGAATATCTAATATATATATTATTATGTTAATTATGCGAGGTAACATCGACTTGCTTGAAGAATATTGGGCTCCTTATACTTAAGAATATATATTTAAAACGTGATGGAAAATCTGGACTAAATTATTTTATTTTAGCTAATCAATTTCAAGAGCTGATGGAACATTAATTTTCTGAGCGAATTTGAAGGCGTTTTCCTCTCATGGACTATGTCAGTGAAATATATCGTGCCTTTCGCCGGTGATAGCTCAACCGCATGTACACCTGTAACAGCTACCTGTTTCGAGCCGAAAATAGTCTACAGCTTGTGACGTTATAACAACTGTTCAGCGCATGCGCTTCAGAACGTCCATCTGAAGTCGGTCAGTGTGTTTGGAGACTTGTCTCTGCTGTCAAGAAGAGAGAGTGCCTCCCACCTCCCCACCCACAGAGGACTGATAGAGTAACTTAAAACAAAATAATAGGTTTATATCTGTTGTGGAAGGTATCTACTGACAGAAAACAAATTCAAGAGATCTGATCAGTTCCTGCAAACATAACGGAAATACAACAGATGTAACAGATGATATTCGAGCCACTAGAATTTCTTTCAAATGAAGAATGACCCTAGCAATTGTGAACGCAATTTATGTAATTGCGAAAAGAAGCCTGAAAAAAATTCAGAACTGAGTTTTTTTGAGCCCGGGACCTCGCGATACCGGTGCGATGCTCTAACCAACTGAGCTATGAAGCCACTGACGTTGGGAGCAGGTCAATTGTGTGTTCATATGTTCCCGTGAAAGAAATGACTGTCAATGATATATGAAATGAATCATATATGAACTGCGGAAATGAAATTAAATGAAGAAAGATCCTCGGAGTTGTGAACGCAATTTATGCAATTGCGAAAAGAAGCCGATGTTGCTGTTTGTTGTCCAGTTTCTGTTGTTGTTTTTGCCGTTGTTGTATTTGTTGTTCTTCTTTGTTCTTAGCGTCTGATTTTAAGTCCTCCCGCTATTCACAACTCTTTCTATTTGTAGTAAAACATCAAACATGGTGGCAGCTGAACCTGAAAACAGCCAGCCGAAACCTGAGGGAAAGCCCGAAGGCACTTCGGAACCAAAGACCTTGTTCCCAGAGATAATGACCAACCAGGAAGCCTTCCTGATGTACGGCATCTTCATCTTTGCTCTGGCTGTCTTCTGTGTTGTTCTTCTGGTTCTGTTCATCACGCTGAAGAGGAAGTGAGTGGTTCCATATAACAATAATCCTGCGAAATCGCGCGGAATATCGCATGATACTTAGTTGGCTAAAATCAGGGAATATTCCGCAAAGCAAAATTTACTGAGTTTATTGCAGAAAAAAATGGGGAAAAAACCGCCATTTTTTCTCTCCGACGCAGGAAATTACGTACATCGCAGGATATCTGTCGAGTGCGCGCCACGTATATCGAGTGCAACATGACCATATTTGGAAAGTGTTACGATATGTTGAATAATAAATGCGGATATTCGGGTGAATGTGTCACGTGGATTGGTGCGCAAATCTGTCGTTATATATCGACAACAGAAACATATTCATGAGATACATTAACTTAACTGATAACCATACTGCCACACTGCCTCGCCTTTTGGAAAGGTTAACCGTTTCTTTTAAGTGGCTGGGATGGCTGAAAACTATTCCTTTAGTCTAACTTTGTGTTTGGTGAGCTCTATAATTCAATACTGATACTTGTACATACTCTGACAGTATACGCAAATAGGCCGCTAGATGGCCCCTTAGATGGGTGGTTGGCCAGTTTGGTAGTTTGCTACCTAGGCACAGTAAGCAGGTAGGTATTGTAAACCAATGAGGAAGTTTGGTGGGTGGGTAGGGAGGTATAAGGTGGTAGCCAGGAGGTAAGAAATGAGGAAAGCAGGCAGACAGGTAGTCAGAGAGGGAGCTACAATCTTGGACAAAACTGTTGAGAAAATTGCACTTGGAAGCCTTTGTACGTGCAAACAGTGATCAACTGAGTTTGAAAGCCCCCCCTCCCCCCAATTCAATGTTGTTTGCGCCTCCTAACCACTTCCCTGAAAAGAGGGAGGGGGAAGGGAAGTTACTTTAGGGATATTGTTGACCCACACATATTGGAGAAGGATTTTTGGGCCTCAGGAGGCCTATTTTCTCAAGTAGTTTCGTCCAAGATTGTAGCTAGCTAGCAAGATGAGTACTGAAGTAGGTAAGAATTGAGTTAACCCAGGTTTATAGCTAGGCGGGCAGGCAAGAAGGTATGGAGGTGGGCAGGCAGGTAGATAGGTAGGTAGGTAGGTAGGTAGGTAGGTAGGTAGGCAGGCAGGCTGGCTGGCTGGCTGGCTGGCTGGCTGGCTGGCTGGCTGGCTGGCAGGCAGGCAGGACTAGGTAGTGGGCAGGTAAGATAATGTGTTAAGTAGGAATTTACAAAGGTGGTAGGCTGATAGGTGATTTTCGTGGTAGCTAAGCAAGTGAATCGTTTGAGTACTGCCAAAAGGAAGGTGGTTTAGAAGTAACGGATCATCTCGCAAGACTGACACCTTTATGCTTTCTAATTACAGGATCAAAAAGATATCCAGCTCAATGGAACCCATGGGCATGAAAGTTCACCATGGTTAGTTAGATTTTTGGTGTTTTTTATTCACCTTTTACTTGCGAAATGAATTAGAGTATTAAATCGGTATATAACGTTATAGAATCACACAAATACACACGCCAATTCTGACCTAAAGACACTCTGGTGGCAATAGTTCTTGTATGTTTTCTTGTGTTTTTGTTGGGTCATTTCGTACAATCGTCTTTATGGAGGGTGGGCAACTGAACTAATTTACACTGAGGCAAGCAGTTCAGTTCAGTTCAGTTTATTTAGCCATTTCAATTGTATGTATATATATATATAAATATCCAAATTATGAAATTTGAAATAAAATGGCGAGGAAGCTCATAAAGAAACCACTGGGCTTATAAGCTATGAGCTCCCTCAAAATGAAACAGAATAGATAGGCAGACGGACTAACATTCACATGCAGTTTCAGGTCAAAACTGCAGAAACGGAGACTAAACGAGAAATTCCCTAAAAAAAAGAAGAAAGAAAGAGATGGGAAGTAGTTTTATTTAGCATAGAACGAAACATAAGCAGTTGTCATCGATTTTCCAAAGAAACAAGGGCAAGACCGGAAAAATTGTTCTTTTTTTTATTTACAATCCATCTCCATCCCCACCATTCAGATACTTCATTTTGCAAATAGCTTGGCGCTGGTAAAGAAACTTTCAACCAAAAGGTTCCATTAAATTTTTCGTCGCTTAGTCAGTGACTATTGGCTGACAGAGAAACTACCCTTGGACGCGGACGGTCATGATGAAGCACTGGTCTCCTTCAAACCGACCGTCTGATACAAACGAACTTGACCTTTCATGTTATTTTTGATTTATAGCTCACTTTTGACAGTCCTATTTACTAATGTTCTTTTACAGGAATATGAGTGAAGTATACTGATGATTGCCAAGTACCTACGTGTTGTATTATTCACGAAGTTGTCAGACATTGGTTTCTAACTGCTCTTGTAAAGTATTAATCGTCAAATAAATGTAGTGTAGTTTTTTTTTCTCAGTAACATATGCTGGAATTTTGCTACCTTGGAAAGCCCGAAGTGGCGAATGCCACCATTTTTTTTTTTATTATTATTATTATTTTAGAAAGCATTTTGCGACAAAAGTGTTTTGATTATATTATTACATTATAAAGCATTTTTGTTACGCACAGCTTAGACAATAAAGGCATAGCCAATATTTCACACTTCAATACATCCTTTACATATAACCGAGATCTGTAGTAATCGGTTCCAAACAGTGTACAACTGAATATCTCAGTCTAGCACCAAATAAACTCTTGTTAACATCGACATTACTCCGTCTTATGCATCTCTCGTTTTTGTCTGGTATTTTTATGTTTTGATTTTGTTTTGCTTTTTTCATATCGGAGAGCGCAAGATCTTTTTATCACTGACTTAAAGAAGCAGTCGTATGAAGTTGATCTGAGATATCTTTGTTTAAGAGGGAGCGGTGCTCTTTATTAGACCTAAATTTCCGTTCCAATCAGGTTGATTTGAAACACTGACAGCAGTTCAGCAGACGGACCACGGGCTTGTATTAGACAGGGCTTATTTTTGGAATAATTTTTGCGTTTCAGGTTTGGGGGGATTATATTTGGGAGGGCTTCCTTTCCGAGGGGTCTGTATTCGCATCCCTCGCATATTGACGGTGTTCTACGAACTGGCGAATGGTACCAGAACGATCCGTACATTGCATGCAAATTCTTAACATTTTATTCACGGCAACGGTGGTCGAGATGTTATACGCGACCAAAGAACCAATGTGCGAAACCTCTACAGACGGCTGAAACGCCTCACAAACGTATTTAGGCTGCAGCGAGTGATTTTACAATGGCTACTCTTTTATAATAGTCTGTGATGAAAGTCCAGCGGCATTATCAATATATGTTTCATTCAACCGAGTAAAGGAATTTCCTTGAAAACAGGAAAAAAACAGTAACACGAAAATTGCAACCATCCAATTATTTACTGACGCCAAACAAATCGCCTTCTTAACTATGTTTCCTAAACAAACCAGAACGGATTTACATAGCCGAGTACGCTCTACACGACGTCATTAGATGGTTTGCGTATCGCTGAGTCACTAATGTTATGCGTAAACTGCCATGACCAAGCAAAAACTCGCCTCTCTAGGGGACAAAAAGCAGTGCTTGAAAATTAAAGCACGGAAAGGAAATGCCGTTGGATTGATAGTGTTTAAAAACCGCAGCTGTTTTAAATAGTCTTTTTTGGTCATGTCAATTGTGGCCTAGAATAAAATAATGTGGATTAAAAAAAAGGCTTTGGTCGCGGTCTGTAAAATAGTGATAAACAAACAGTGATAAAGAAAAGCGTTCCTCCAAAGCTTGCGCTATAATGGTCACACAATGCGATTTTATCTACAGCAATTTTATTTGGAACGAACTGTCTTGAATAGCCTTGTTCGGATTAATTCTCATCCAAAGGAATTCGGGGTAGTGTTTAGTTATTGACCATAGATGGTTCGTTCCCAAAAATCTCGGAATCTAGCGGACTTGGTGGAAAGTGATTTGATAGGAAGACAAAACATTTTGTAACAATGACGTTAACTTGCGTCACGAGTAGCTGTGGTGAATCCATGACTCTGCAAATACTTCATGCCACAGCATGAATGATTGCGTGTCTAGCATTGTCACAAAAGTCATCCCTATTTTGTAAACAAATACTAGGTGACCACTCCACGTAAACAACCCCGGCGTTACTCACAATAAAATAAATCTCGGTTTCCAGGGCAAAGCATTCACGTCAACTGAACCGCTTGCTAAATGGAGCATAGAGTGACGTAAGAAAAACAAACAAAACAACTGCTAAAACCTCGTTTGTTTCGCAACCTTAACTTGGCAGCCACGAAATACAACTCCAAGTGCAGTCAATTTTAACTTCATGTGAACATCTTTTATCCTGTCGAGTGAGGCAGGATGTTCAATGGACGCACATAGCCGTTATCAAGTGCCTTTTCAATGAAAGGCGTATGTTTATTTCGGAAAATATGGTTTATGAGGCCCAGTCTCAAGTGGGATCACGTGGTAGGTCTGATATCGCTAATTGTTCGGCATGAGGGCGGTAAACAATAGCTTGACGATAAACTAATGCTCATTGCAAAGAGCCTCATTCGCTAAGAGTTCCCGTGAGGTTGAGTTCAAAACAAGATTCGTCTAAAAGTTTCACTAAGTAAAACAGGTGAGTTCGATGAAAACTTTAAATACATAATTTCAGTCTTTCTGCCCATTCCCTTCAAAATTCTATACTTGCGGAAAGTAGGAAAATTCAATAAACCTGGCCTAATGAAAACTATGTTTACCTTCATGAAAACACGACGGAGAGATGAATTTTAGCGAAGACTTCCGATCGAAGATATCGTCACCACGAAATGACGGATTCTTCATTAATTAGATCAGTCTTCAGTTTCGCTTAATAGGTAGCAGTAGATACGAAGGCCTTTGAAAAGCAAACACTCGTAATCATTCTTGAAACTGTACTCTCACTAGAGACGTGCTAACCACGATCCCTTGACCGTAATGTCGATATTTCTGGGATCCACGTTTACAGGATCACTGGCCGCACTAGAATTCTTAAATGTTGGGTGAAAGTTTGCTCAAGGCCCAATTCTTGTTCTGTTATACCAGGTCAAGTATTTTTGGTAAACAATTAAAACTACTTGCGTTAAATTAAAGCGAAAAAAATGCGAGGTTATGAATTCATTTCACGCACTTGACCATCTTTATACCACCGCTCACGGTTCTTACAGCTTCTATAAAAACGTTTTTGCGGTTTTTATGATGCAGCATAAGCGTTATCTTCCCTATCTTTGGATATCTAAATTGAAAACTAGAGGTTATTTATCTCTAAATGATGAAGACAAGTAAGTCGCCTAAAGGAAACCAAAAGCCGGCTGTGACGATTCCTTGCCTACATGGATCTCGTAGTTGTGAGCGAAGTTGTCCTCTGAGCGCTGCTCGATAGCAGCCGTACAATTTTCGGAGTTTTCTTTACCACTGTTCGAGTACTTTTCAAGAGAAGTACTCGAATATTTCTCTTGCGTTATTTTGTATTAGTCTGTCGGTTTTACCAGCCTAGTTCCTTGTACAAGCTTTGGCTCAGTATTGGTTTAAGTGCTTGTTTTTTGAATGCGCGGCTTCTTCCTTTCCGTTTCATTAAAACAAAACAAAATCAGAGAAAGCCGGGTTTGTCGTTAGACAACGAAGAAACGTCGGATACCTTTGGAATGCAAAAATTCACAACAAAAATGAAAAAAACAGAAATGTGGAGGGAGGACGAATATTGACCAATTGCTTCCCAGCAGCGCGTTCGAGTATTTACATGTTGGCAACATTTGCTGTTACAATATGGAACAGGTGCCTTGTAAAAGATTTTTAATTCTATACTCTGTATCCCCCTGTTATGCGAAGTCTTTGTCTTGGCAAAGGAAAACAGTTCCTTTTTTAGCCATTGAACGTTCTTACCCATCTCACAATTCTATTTTCGAAGGGTACAAATACTTGCTTTCTTTTTGAGCCGTGAACAAGATTGAACAACAAAGATTGAATTTGCTTTGTTGATTGAAAAATAGTTGCCTTCAAAATTTCACTTAAAAGGAAATGTTTCACTCTTCAAGAAGATTAAAATAAGCTGAAAAAATGAAACATACATGGTACCAATGTAGAAACCACAAAATTCGGACATTATAAGACTCACTTTCATTAATTGCCCTTCTCCAAAGCCAGTGTAATTTTCCATTACGTCAATTGCAATTAGTCAATCAAAAACTCAAATTTTTCAAATAGTTTCTACAATCCTCAATGAGGCATTTCGAACTCTCCATTAAAACAAAATAGACAAACTCCGTCATTTCTACCCAAAATAACGGTTTGGTCCCTCATATCGCTATTGGACAAAAGAAAAAGGTTTAAAAATAACTGTGTATATTTTTCTTTGAATAAACAGTGTCAAACTCGGCCAGTCCTGCTCAGTGATGACATTTTTCCGTTACGTAACAAAAGCCGATGTCGATAAAAATGTATCAGTAACTGAGAACTAGGTCGGGCATTTCCAAATACGTCCCTATTCCTGTAAGACTTTAGACTTTGAAACTAGAGTTCACCAAACGAACTCTTTTCCGTGTCAATGCAAGTTAGCCAGGGCTTATGCCAACATTCTTTTGCGGACCATGCAGTTCACTTGGCCCGACAATCAAATATGCCGGCGCATTCACACAAATGGGAGCTGGGTTTATTTTAAAACTACCTATACGGTGTTAAACGCAAGCGATAATAAACGTACAAACACATAGACGTCAAACTAACAAGTGGTAAAACCTACGACTCTGGTAACTGAGGTACCGAGCCTGATCTTTTAGCTTTGACACCAGGCTTCGTCCAAACTCTGAACAAACAAAATCTAGGTCAAAACTCATTATCGCTTACCAGTAATTCCTTGATGGAATTGGAAGATTCCGCATCATGAACAAAACAGGGCAAACCGTCGCTAGTAACTTTCTTAAAATCCCCGGTTACCCTTTTTTATCCCTGGCAACTTAAGAAATTTGGACTAATCATTTCGAGTAACATTACGCGGATACGAAAGCAATACTATTGTTAAAGAAAGCCGCGAAAGAACTCAAGCTGACTACACAATGCAAAAACTGTTGGAAATTCACTGACTTATGCCATTGTGCTTTGTCTGTTGTTAGCCATGTTTCCTGGACGTCATCTTTTGGATCACCATAAACCAGAGCCGGAGAACTCGACGGCGGAGCCCGAGTCTGAGCCCAAGACGATAATGCCAGAGATAATGACCAACCAGGAAGCTTTCCTGATGTACGGCATCTTCATCTTTGCTCTGGCCGTCTTCTGCATTGTGCTGTTGATTCTCTTCTTCAAACTGAAGAAACAGTAAGTGTCGCGCTCAGCTGTAAGACAGTAACTGCTTCGAACATTCAACCAAAAACTGTTGCTTATAGTATTTCTTCCAGTCCATTCCGCGCAAGAATGATCCGTCACGATATGACCGTGGACGTGAAGCTTTCATTTCGCGAGGATTGGGAAGTTTTGTGTTGCTTCTGTGCTTTAAGTCCACGAAAAATGGGCAACTCATTTTTTTCAACATAGCGGCAAAGCAAGTTGCAATACTTTGTTGCGCTTATTATTACGCGCAACAAATTCTCGTGTACAAAGAACTGAGACATCGTTTC
>JAEMWC010001203.1:217500-228148 GCA_016490735.1 Pachyseris speciosa | reverse complement strand
TTAAAACATGTTTTGGAGTGGGGTTTTTTGCAAAATTTTGCTGCAATCTTTCGAGACTGCGCTGAAACTTAAAAGTCAGGCTATCTCCTTGGCCAATTTGTCACCCTCAAATATTTTCTTTGACATTAACAAATTTGAGAAACATTTACTACCGATGTACTAGTGGTAAGAGCCCGCAAAAGTTTTATTCTTTTAATTCGCTTGTCATCTAGAAATACCGTTTTGAAGTCATCCTCTTCTGTTATCTATACTGACTTTTTTCGCATGCAACGCATAAAAATCGTGAGTGGCTTCATCACGGCATTCTGGGAGATGCTCTCATTCTCGTTTTCAGTGATAGTCATTTGCCGAATTCCTGTTACAGGTGAAAGGACAGCCATCCAAGACAGGAAACTCGTCCAATGTAAATACAGTGAAGCACGGGTTTCCCGTCCCAAATAAATCTGTCTATTTACTGTCTAAAATGACCAGAAAATTGGCCGGAAAATTTGCTAAGGACAGACATGACCTTGTTGGCAGCTTTTTATCCTCAATTTATATCAGATATGAGTATAACACAGTTTTAGCATCCTCGAGACCATTCCAATAAAACGCATTGCTTTCTAGTTTGTCAAAACTGAGTAAATTAAAAAGAGAAACTTTCTGATTTGTTGTCTGCTCCCTTTTCTTGGGTTTTTCGTGTTTTGCAATAGTTGAATAACTGCTTTCTCTATATGAAATTGAATTGAATTGAAAGAATTGAATTGCTATTTGTTGATATTTCTTTTGATTTTTTTCTATTGCTTTTCTTTGTTTCCTTTCTTCTTTCTAACTGTACGATCGACCCTGACTGTTCGACCAAGAGAAAGGGCGCTGGAAAATATAATAATTCTAGTTCTTAGTTTATTACATTTCTATATTAGTTTTTACTAATCCTATAGAAAATTAAAAAAAAAAAAAAAAAGGAAAAAGAAAAAGACTCTAAGAAACGTCTTAAGTGAGGTGGCACTTTGAAGTAATGTATTGTCGCCATGAATGATTGCCTAAAGTCAGCTGTTGAGGGTGAATGGAAAACACCAGAGGATAGTGCATTCCAAAGTCTTGCAGATCGTGGA
Organism: Pachyseris speciosa; assembly: GCA_016490735.1. Classification (NCBI taxonomy): domain Eukaryota; kingdom Metazoa; phylum Cnidaria; class Anthozoa; order Scleractinia; family Pachyseridae; genus Pachyseris; species Pachyseris speciosa. The sequence continues at coordinate 227,054 of JAEMWC010001203.1, read as the reverse complement.
AAACAAGAGTACGAGTAGCTTGGAAGATATACTTTGAGCCTGTCGATAAACAGCCGCATGACTTCTACTGGATCTGTTGGAGGTTACAAACCCGAGTGGTATATCAAAGCCAATAAGTTTATTGTGAAATTGAAGAACAGCAGAGCAGTGTTAACTAGTCGCCTTTGTTCTAATGTGCTCCAGCCAAGAGAGTTACAGTAAAAACCCGCATACAAGAACATGTGGATTAAGAACGCCCAGGTTGAAATTTGGTAAAAAAGGAGCATATATATAAGAACACATTCAGCCTGAAAATTGAAAGTTGTTCTTATATATAAAAACTCTTCCCTTTTCAGTTTAATAGAACAAACAGTGTCTGTAGCTTTACTGTGGTATTGCACTAAGATCTCTGTATAAATGCTAGTAATTTCACTTGTTGTGTATAGCAATTGTACAACAACTGTATTTGGAATTAAAAGTCTTATAATTACATGAAAAATATGCAATAAAATGAATGTCACCATTTGTAAAAGTTTAACTTTCTTTCAAAGTTATGTATTTCATCATAGTCAGAAATCCCTTACATTTTTTTAGAAGTAAAAAATTGAGAACACTTAAAAGGGCTGATTTCACCTAAAAATACCCGATATGTAAGAACCCAATCAGCCTGAACCCCGAAAATAGGTGTTCTTGTATGCGGGTTTTTACTGTAACTAATTCAGAAGAGCGGGTGCGCTGTAGGAAGCTCCCCGTAACAAAACGTGCAGGATTTCTCTGTACCTATTCCTTCCAACTTGTTGATTGGCTTGTTTTCATATGGACTCCATGCAGCTGAGGCATAGTCAAGTTGTGGCCTAACATAATGATAATAATAATAATAATAATAATAAAAATACAATGACAATGACAATGACAATAATGATAATGATAATGATAATAATAAAGTCATTGGTAACCTGTGTAAGAGCTGGAACACGAAGGTAGTGGCTACTACAAGGAAAGGGATGGAAATCTCCGAACCAATCAAGTTCAATAAAGGGTTACCCCAGGGAGATGCTCTTTGCCCGAGGTTGTTTAACGTTTGCTTGAACCCAGTAGCTTGGAAAATCAGCGCTACTGAGGGTATAGAATGTCTATGCCTATCAATCTTAAGGTTGCAGATGTCCTATACATTGATGATCTCAAGATCTTCGCTGCATCGGATAGTAAACTCAGTCCGGTTATGAAGATGGTCAAGTCGCTTATGGAGGATGTTGGGCTCGAGTGGAACCCCAAGAAGTGCGCGGTGGCTCATGCGAAAAGGGGCGTGCATGTGAGCGATCGATGATCCAGGAGGAAGAGTGGATGGGTCGACCAGGATACAATGTTTGGATGAGGGAAAACAGTACAAGTTCTTAGGAGTGCTGGAAAATGTGATGCAGAAGGAGAAACTGGTTCTGGAGTGCGCAGTAAAGGAGTACCTCCCTCCTTTGTCGGTTATTTGGGCAAGTCCGTTGTCCGATTAAAACCGGGTGATTGCGTCAAACCAATTTTCTTACTTGTTTTAGGCTACCCTATGTGGACACAACCGACAGAAAAGCGCACAGGATTGTAGTGGAGAACGGAGGAAGGCACCCGTGTGGTCCGAATGCGTTGCTATATCTGCCGAGAAGCAAAGGGGGAGGGGAATACACTTTGTTGAAATGGAATATAAAGCCACGAAAATCAAGAGTGCTGTTAAACTCTATTACAGCGAAGATCCCACGATAAGAATGGTACGGGAGTTTGAAGAGCACGCGGCGGAAATGAGACCGAGGTCCGTGTTTAAAGAGCGTCTTGGAGCTTGGTTTCAGCTCGATCTGGAACAGTCGCAGAAGATCAAGACGGATGTGAGGAAGTGTCAAATTGAGAAGGTAGAGGAGAAAGTAAGGAGTCAGTGATGGCAAGGAAGTCTAGTTAATTCCAGTTTGGAGGATGAGAGTTTGAGAGCTAAAGGATGTTTCTGGTGGTTGACAGAGTGGAAGGGCTGTCCAACACACACAATCGCTGGAGTTTTTGAACTGTATGAGCAGCGGCTTTACGCTAATCAAAAGACACATACAAGCTTGGAGGGTGGAGTGAAATGCAGATTATGCGGCAAGGCCCCAGAGAGCGTCGCCCACATATTGTCTGGGTGCAGTGCGCTTGCACAGAGCAAGTACCTCTCTCTACACCACTCAGCGCTGCAGGTACTTTTCTACGAGTTGCTGCATGATGATAGGTGAAAAGCCCCCTTGGTATGCACGCAGCAAGCCAAAGCCCGTCTACCAGCCGGAGGACGTTCAAGCAGGTTGGGATGCGTCCGTTTATGCAGAACATCAAGAGGTGGGATCCAATAGAGTGGACGCTCACATCGTCAATCACAAGAGCAAGCAAGTTATCACACTTGAGATGAGCTGGCCGTGGATCGACAACCGAGAGAAGAAAGATGAGGAAAAGACCTTGAAATACGGTGCCCTGCGCAGGGAATTGAAGCAACAGTTTCCAGGTTATGAGGTGCAACAGCATAACATCATTATAGATGCCCTCGGGAGATGGTCGAGGAAATTGGACATCACGATGCATAAGATTGTAGGAAACAAGAGCATAGAAGTATTACGAAAGATGCAGAAGGCAGTACTCTCGAACACACTCAACATTGCCTAGACTTTCAAAGTTGCAACTTGAAGGACAAATGACTAGAGACAGGACTGCAGGCACAATTAGGTTTTAATGTGTTCTTTTTGTATATCTTTTTTAATATGCATAGATTTTTTATATATATATTTTTTATATATGAATATATTTTTATTTCTATCTTACTGTTATTAGTAGTAAGTAGACATATATATTGGATACTTAATTGGACTGCATGGCTGATGTTAAAAGTGAAATGGTTGAAGGGTTTCCCAACATGATGATAATGGTGATGATGATTCATACTGCGAAGGTTCTGTAGGATATTCAACCAGTTCAAGGCATTACCAAAGTTCATGTTCACATGCTACAAGCATCTCCGTCTAGCTCCTTGCGCGGAGGGTTTGGCCATATAGGCGTTGTCTGATGCTTTTCAGCCTAAAAAATATCAAATACTGATATTCTTTTTAATACAGCTCCAAAACTTTGTTGTTACATTACAGCCTCCTTATTATAAAACCATCAGCACACGAGTACATTGCGCCAGCTCTGGTAAAAAATACATACGGACATGTCATGGAAGACAGGAAAGGGTTAAATGATCATTTTTGTTTGCTCGATCGATTATTTGCTGTAGTCGTCGTAAATATTTGTATGACTTCGTTATGTCGATAACCACTTAAGGCGGGGGTAAACACCGTTTTCAGGTCGCTTAACATGGATTTAACGTTAATAACTCGTTCGCGTTTCAAGCAATCAAAAATCCCGCCGCTCATTACACAAAGCTATGTTGTGGGATATTTTCTGAATTTTTTGGTGATGTTTGGGTATATTTGGGAAGAGATAATTTTTTTTCAAAGGATTAGTTAAATTGAGGGAAATAGGAAATATTGAAGATTTAATGAAGATTTAAAATTGGGATTTGAAGTTGGAAATTGGTAGACGGACACCAAACAGATCCCTACCAACCTGCAGTGCCCTTGTGGGGTGGCAACGAACTGGAAGTGTTTCAAAACATTTTTACTCCATTGCAATCCCTTCTTCAAACTCCTTAAAACTTCACACAAATTTACGTGTACCCCCACCTTAAAGGCCCATTACGTACGGTGCCTCCTAGTGCTACTGCACATATGGCTTACTCATTTCGGTGGGTCTGAGAACGCAAGTATTTTAGCGCGGTTTATAACTATGCGAGAAAAGCAAATCTTAGGAGTGCTTTTGCGGTTATCCACAAATTTCTAGTTTTTCCACGCAGTTAAATTTTAGCGGGTTCTGATTTTTGAAATTCTTTTACGGAAAAGTTTCTGAAAGGGAAAAAATTCCCGCAAAAAATTTACTCCACTGTTGTAGCGGAGTGTGATGATTTGTTTTTGTTTTTTAGCTTTTTGTTTCAGTTTTTCGGTTTTAGTATTTCGTATGGTCCTAGTGTTAATTATCTAGTGTTTGTTCAACATTGTAGTGTAGTTCGTAATTAGAGCTGTATTGTAACTTAGTCCCTCATTTTAAAAAGCTTGTAAGTTTATTGTTCTTTTAGTGTTAATTTAGTATAGTGCTGCAAATGTAGGAATGTTGTAAGATACCGTGTTTTTGAATAAGTATGCATGTAAAGTGTTAATTGTAAAACATTTAGTATTCATATATAAATGTAAGCTAAAAAACGTGGTCAGAAGTTGAAGGTTCGGTCCGGTGCGTATAACACACGAAGGAAAAGGTTCTGGTTTGTGAAGAAGAAGTTTAGGAAGGAGATTGAGAAGAGTGCTTATTCACTGCTAAAAGTCGTTAGCAGGGGCGAGGCATCTTTCACGGCTAAATTCTCTTGTCGGGTGCCGCCTAAGCGAGAGAGGTGCAGAGGAGAGTCGTAGAAACTCAGCTACAAACCGTTCTGTCCACACGGCGTGCGAGTGAGCTGTGGTGTGTCCTTGGCGTCCGTGGAAAGAAACGAAGACAGCACTGTTAAAGCAGTATGTAGTTAGGAGCGAAAGTGGAGTTTCAAGAAAAAGGAGTTTGAGAAGAAGTAAGAAGAGGTCATTTGGCAAAGTTGCGGTTCGTTCGTTGTGTTTGGTTGGCGGTGCGGTTACGCGTCAGGAAGGTGTGGTCAGTTGGAAAAGGACAGAACAGAACAGGACTGAGTGTAACATTATATAGTGTAAATATTCTTGTAAATACTTAGATTTAATTGTAGGATTGAATTTAGTACGTTATTTTACTTTAAAATATTCTTGTAATTTATTACTATTATCTTTAGAGGTTACGTTGTCTTAGTAGTAATTTTTTGCCGTGTTTACACTTTTTTTTTCTGTTCAATTAAATATAAGTTGTTTTAATTCATGGTGGTGTGTTGTGTGATTGTGGGAAGGAGTTTGTATGTCACGTTTTGTTTTTCCCTCCTATTGCGGTGTGTCTTAAGGGAAACCGCTGGACTCACGTCACACGGAGCTCCAAGGGTGAGAAAATATAGTAACCTGTTGATGCGAGAAATTTTGGTTTTGCTTATGACGTCGCCAGACGTCCGTTCATCAGTGCGTGTAAGCCAATGTGAAATGTCACACTCCAGCGAGAAAACCCTGTGCCACGCTTGGATAAATTTTCAAGCAGAGTAAGCGATTTTTAAGGCAAGCATTCTGCCGGCAGAATAAGGCATTTTTTTTAACATAATTTGGGCAGAAGAACGGAAACAGGGCAATTATACGGGAGAAAATAAGACGCGTCTAAACGCAGGGAGCCTAAGCTCTAAGATTTGTGTTGACTTTTGTAAGGTATACACCTTCGTGCGTCACGAAATTTGAGCATAGGTTTAAAAAGGCTGTTAAAACATATTTGTTTCAAAAGGTATTTTCTAGTTAATTTATTAATTTTTTTAAACAATATTTTTAAAAATTATTAAGTAGGATTTGTAAATAGGATCTTAAGGAATAATTAGTCGTTGATTATTTTTAGAATTAGGATTTGTTCTTGGAATTGTTATTGCTTTTATATTTTTAGTAGGAGAATTAGAATTTGTTTGTAATGCGCAGATGAAAATTTTAAATTGACATTTGCGCAATATAAGTCAATAAATATTATTATCATATTATTACTTTTGCGTAATAGCGAAGTTATAAGGGTTTGTATGGGGAAAAAGTAACGAATTTGAAGGTAAAATTAGGAATGAGTTTTCAATAAAATTTTCTCACTTGAACTCCTTTTTGGTTCCTTTTGTGTCCTGCGTGGTTTCTAGGTCGATTTGTGGCGTCGAGTTTCTTTTCCAGCGGCTTCTCTATCTATATATACCTTCCCAAGGGAGGAGAGTGTGCCAGAGAAAGCGGCCGGTGTCTTATTTTAGATGCGATTTAAATTAGACAAGTCTTATATCTTAGGACAGGGGTTTCAGCTGTTCTTATTTTGTTCGCTGGTCTTCAAGAGGACGTGAAAGTCCTCCTATGAATGCTTTCGCGTCTTCATGAACTATAAGTGCGCATACGCAGCATAAACAACAACAACAACAACAACGTATATCTTCCTTCACGATTAGAAGGCGTAATTGTTAGCAAAGCTTTGCAGAAGATGGCCGGAGGAACCGAAAGTTTGCAATGAATTCAGCATTTTCCATCTGTAACATGTCATGATCGCACCAGTCCGTCGATCGCTTTCTACCGAATCCTCACGGATTTCTGTTGTATTCTTTGTATGCTACGCCGATTTTTGAATGCAAGATCTCACAAGATTGGTTAAAAAAAAACACTAAATAAACAAAGAATGAAAACAATGGAACCTAGCCCTAAAACAATAGAGGTGCAGCCTATAAAGACCCGGTGAAATTAGAGGTTTCAAAGTGGTGCAGCCCTACTGGAGTAAGACTTCTCTGGCGGTGACTGGTTTGAAATTTGAAAGTCGTACTTGTCCTTGACCTCGTACTCGTACTCATATACATATACATATACATATACATATACATATACATATACATATACATATACATATACATATACATATACATTACGTGTTTAGTTACATAATAATAATAATAATAATAATAATAATAATAATAATAATAACAATAATAAAAATAATAATGGGGGTGGCTGTGGGGTTGCCAAAGGTGTCACCCGCCCACCAGAGTCCGGGGTGACACCTTTGGCATGTGTTCGCAACCCCACAGCCATCCCGGTCAGGGTTACGACAAAATACCATGATATGACAAGCAGAAATACTAGATTTTCATGCCGCATCGGTCGTCGCGCGGATAAACAAAGGCCGCGATTTCCAGCGAGGAACCAGGCTGGAATCGAAAGGTATGCTACTGGAACAAACTCTCCCCAAAACAAGGTACCAGAGGAGAACCACGCCGAGGATACACCTCACAGAGGCCTTCTGGCTACCAACACCGAAAACCGCCCCAAGTGAACTCGACGAAAGTGGACCCGGGATGAGTATAAAGAAATTATGGAGGCATATTATACCTCCATTACCAACCCATCAGAAACTAAAACAACCGTTGAGACCTGTAACATCTGGAGAAGGCAAAACCCCACTAAACGGACGTACCTTGATTTAAACAAGCTTGCTAATGTAAGAAGAGACATTACCAAGAACAAAAGGCTTACTGATATCGAGCTAGATGAGATCAAGGCAAGGGTCACGCAGACTGAAGTAATGGACTCTAGTGAAGAAGTGCCAGAAGCACATGACGAACAAACCCAAAACGTCACTACCATCACGGAAGGAGGCGAACCTACAGCTAGCCAGCAAAATACAAATAGCATAAGCGCAGACGAGAAAGTGCAACAGATGAAAGCTGACATACTGACAAAATGGGAAACTGTGAAAAACCAGCCTATTGCCCAAAGGCTTAGCCTCCCAAAGATAAGAACAGATCTCCATGTACGTGACACAATTAACACTGCAAACGAGGCTATTAAGGAAATGAAAGAAAATTATAACAAGCCAATTACATTAACCGAAATCAACCAGATTGCCTATGTGACTGCTTTAATCATCACAGAACAAATTGGCCTGAGGCCAGCGAGGGAAACAACCCGAAAAAAGAAAGCGCCCTTATGGAAAGTACGAATGGAGAATAACATCAGAAAAAAACGCAGTGATTTATCCATCCTCGTGGAGATGGAAAAGGGCAGCAGAATTAAGGAAAGAAAACAAAAGCAAATGCTGAAACGTTATAACATAAAGAACCCGTCAGACTTGGCAATCGCAAAGGAAGTATTAAAACAACAAATCCAAGCAAAGGCGCAAAGAATCAGAAGATTCGAGAAAAGAGCTAAATTCTTTAGGCAGAATAAAACCTTTAAGCAAGATGCCAAAAAATTTTACCGTGAATTGGGCAAGAAGAGGATCGATGTGACCGAGCCACCTACTCTCGACGAGGTTGAAGAGTTCTGGGCTAACATCTGAGAAAACGATAAGACTCATAATGAAAATACAAAATGGATCAAAATGCTGGAGGATATGCAAAAGAATTTAGAAAGCCAGTCATGGACTGCAATAAACGCCCAAGAGGTCACAAGTGCCATAAACACAACAAGCAACTGGAAATCGCCGGGTAAAGACAAAGTCCCCAACTTCTGGCTAAAATACCTCAAAAGTCTCCATGAGGATATGGCAAAAGCATATACGAACATAATTGAGAACCCAGCAGAAATGCCGGAATGGCTAACCGATGGCCTCACGATCCTTCTACAAAAACAGAAGAAACAAAAAACCCCCAAAACTACAGACCCATCACACGCCTCCCAACCATGTACAAGGTACTCACATCCATCCTAGCAGACAGAACATACACATTCTTAAGCGAGCATCAACTCCTTCCATCTGAACAGAAAGGATGTAAGAGAGAAAGTTATGGCTGAAAAGACCAACTCCTGGTTGAACAAAATGGTGCTTGAAGACTGTAAGACCAGAAGAAAGAACCTATCTACAGCCTGGATTGCGGCGTGCGGACGTTGTTTCGTGAGCTCTGTAAGCAAGTGACGCTACTGTCCCTTTTTTTGTCTAGATTAGCTCGTAAATTGTTTTGTGTTTTTTCTACATTCTTGGTTTAACTCTATCCTTAAAATGGGGAAAAAAGCTAGGAGTTCCAAGCCGGAGGGTCCCGAACAAGACAAGCAAGATCAGGCGGCCACTGCCGAAGACGAAGATGAGTTTGTCACTATGGCTCAAGTTCGTGAATTGTTGAAGGTTCAAGAGTCTATGATGAAGACTCTTTTTGATTCTGTAGTACAGTCGCTTTCAACGAGAGTAGACGAGGTTGTGAAGTCTGTACAGTCGATAAAGACTAGCTTGGAATTCACACAAAAGAACATGGAGGAACTAAAGCCAGTTCGAGCGGAGTTAATCGAGACCCATAAAGAAATCGAGCGGCTGAACACGGACTTATCGTCCCAGTCGCTTTCGCTGGAATATATGGAAAACCAAAGTCGCCGTAATAACATCAGAGTTAACGGAATCCCGGAGTCTTCACGTGAAACTTGGGAAGAGGCGGAGGAGAAAGTGAAAGATGCAGTTAAAACCAAGCTCGGTATCGACATCGACATTGAGAGGGCTCACAGAGTCGAACGAAAGCACAGACAAGGAAAAGAGTCAAGTCAGCCACGTACTATCGTATGTAGATTGCGCGATTGGAAGCAGAGAGAACAAGTGCTACGCAAAGCTCGCAAAGTGAAACCAAGTGGCATTCATATCAGCGAGGATTTAGCGCTGGCTACTCTTAAAAAGCGGGAGCCCTTGATACCGAAGTTGAAAGCTGCCAAAGAGGCTGGAAAGGTCGCTTACTTTGTTCTGGATCGCTTGGTCATTCGAGATAAACCGACGACTTCAGTCAGATGAGTAATACGTTAGCTTCATTACCTTTTAGTCACTTAGATGATGAAAACTTTCGACTAACGCTGTTTGAGCTGAACAATGGCTCCATAAATTTTGATCCCGAGAGGCTTGATACTTTAAAATTC
>JAEMWC010001203.1:95000-210000 GCA_016490735.1 Pachyseris speciosa | reverse complement strand
CACTGTTAACTACGTTCCCCACTCTTTTCTATAAGCTCACGGGTTTTTTTTACCTCCCTTTCAGGTTTTATGAATGAAGGTTTCCATGCCCAAGATATGTGAACTTGCAAAAATAAATAGACGTGCCGCATGTATGTCGGTCTATCGGGGCTGAGATGTTAAAATCAACACTTGGCTGGCTAGCCTACAAGCACGCAGAAATTATCTCAAATGCGTTTTAGTCCATAAATGTCTTCAGGGAATAGCGCCTTCGTATTTACTTTCAGAGTTTATGCACGCGCTCCTTTTCCATGGATATAACACCAGAAGCCGTGATTTGTTGCGCCCTCCTTTTGCAAGAACTACTAAGTATCAAGGGAGCTTAAGAATAACTGAACGGTGCTCGGACCTACAACACCCTTCCGAAAAACATTAGACAAGTAGAGACTCTCAGCGAATTTAAAATCAAACTAAAGCGCCATCTTAAACAGTAACGTCTGCGCTACATGTAATTGATTGTCTATTTTTTAATGTCTTAATGTCTTCGTTTTGTGTTGTGTCAGGGCTCCATTTAAACTAGTCCTGCTAAATTGGATGCCCCTGGATAAATAAATAAATAAATAAATAAAATTTCTGAGGTCGGAAAACGATAGGGTGGACGGGAAACGTTTTATAATTTTTTAGGCGAAGACTAAACGCTGTTTTGAAATTTATGAAGATTTGCTGAATAGGAAAATTTTCGCACTGGCCCGAGAGAAGACTGGGGTGAGTCTTGAATGACGTCATATGGCGGCAATGGCGGCGGCATGAGGTGTGCATATCCGGTTGAACACCACAATCGAAAGGCTATTTTAGCTTCCTTGATGCCCATTTTTAGGAAGTAGTTTCCAAATTGGTCGACTCTTGAGTGTTTTTATTCATCGGTCTTGTTAATCAAGGAACGTGGAAAGCAATTCCGTTGAGAGGAATCGATGTAAATTTGTCCAAAGAAGACTGTGGGTGCGGTGAATTGGAAACCGTGTATTTCCCAACTTCGCAAGTTGGAACTCATTGAAGATTTTGGGATTGGAGTCGTTTGGTCGAACACCAAATCGCCGAATTGTCTTGTAACAATTACAACTGATTGTCATTTTCTAGTATGAGGTGAGATTGCATGTTCGATTGCTTATGATCTGCTTTTAACTTGACGTGACAAACAATGCATCACCGAACATTCTCAATGAAAATGGACAGCATTCTTGTCGAATCGAAACCATAATTCACAATTCCACTTTCATGTTTGTATAAGTCTGATTTGAGTTTCCCATTGGCTTTTTATTCGTTAAATCGATCGTTGTTGTTTTGAATTCAAAACATCAAATAATGCGGATTCTGGGTTTTATTGTTAGAAACTGGTGAACCTTTTTAGTGTAATTCGGTATTGGTATGTCCGTAATGCGGTATTTTGAACGTACAGGGGAAGGAAAACTTAAATTTGAAGTACTCCCTCAGGGCATTCATTCTGTAAATTATTTTGGGATTGATTTGATAGGGGGTTTCGAGGACGTAATATGGAGAAAATTTAAATGATGTCTGCCTATTTTTGTCAAGATTAGTACGATTTAGCTTAACATGTTCTCAAGGATCAAGTTGTCGATCCTTGGTAGTACTTTGAAAAGTCCTTTGACGGAATGAAAGCTTAGTTTTGAAACGTGCAGTTGACGGAATCATGCGAGAGAAGCTGATGTAATTTATTTGTCGAACGTCTCAGTTTTTGGGACTACTGAAAATATAGTAAATTGTTTTTAAGGATGTAAGCCTCGAAAAGCGTACACTGAATACAACATGGTTGTTTTCCTGTTTCGTCGCATATTTTGGGTGGTATTTCTATTATTGGGTTTCCTTTTGTCAAATCTTGTAATCTATATTTCATAAACTTGTCAGTTTATTGTTGTGGCAGTCGTTTGGTGTTATCAGCTGATGAACGAAAATAGCCGAAGAGCAGTTTTGTAAACATTTGCTATTTGGCCGTGGCCGTGGCTGTGGCCGTGTTTGTGACAAACTCAACGTCGAACGCAATCGTCCAAAAATGTAAAATTATTCATTATTTCAGTTACAACAAAGAGAACTATGACTTGCTCCAGTAGTGTCTATATGTTTATGTAACCAACTTCTTCCTCTCACTAGAACGCGTATTTGTCCATACAGAAATCGAAGCAGAGAATTTTCGGCAGGCCGGTCGATCCTATTAGCGATAGCAGATGAGTTCACGACTTCTGTCAATCGATGCAGGGATATTCTTAACATTTGGCAAATAACGCTGAAACCCTCTCAACAACAGCAGTCGACTTTTGAATGCAAATTTGTTCAAATCAGGTCGATGACTTGCTCAAATGCATTTACACCGCCGTCCTTGGCAAAGACGATGCGTCGATCCAGGTATATTTGTCAAATCATAAATCGCAAGCTGATCTTGGCCTGTTTTGTTTGCGTTCCCCTCGTCTTTCCGCACTCTCGGTTTGATGTTTTTATGTAATACGTGGACCTCATGGAATTTGGTTGTGTTGAGACGTGCTGAATAGAATTGTTTTCGTTTGATTTCGTGTTGTGCTTATGAATAGCCATGTATTGCTATGTAAATACGCAGAATCTATCTTGTCAAATTTTGTTCTGTCTGGTTTGGAAACTGAACTGAATAGATGCCAAATTACCTATTTTTGTGGGGTTCTGGCTTGTAAATGCAGAACTAAGTGAATTCTTTACAGTTCTTTTGTATGGATTTGGCAGAGCAGGACTAAATATACCGGTATTGTAGTTAGTAATGTTTCCACGAGAGAGGGAAAATACATTGTACCAAAGACGTTTAAACAATTTAATATGATAATATTATTGTTGTGCTAACAAGAACTACAGTACAATTCTACCAGTGGGCTCATCTAGGTAATCAATCTTTTTTTATGATTTACAGAAATCAAAATAGTGCTTAGAATATCTAATCTGTTGAAAGTAATGAGACACTATATTTGTGTTATTTGAAAATTCATAAATAGTTGACTGCAGACCAATGCAAATAGAGTAACAAGCCATCCCAGTTGCAGGATAAGCAAATCTGTGTTAATTCACAGACTTACAGAAAGTGGCCTGCAGGATCAAAAGTAGACATGAATCGTATGCAGTTTAGTTATGGGCATTGATTTCAGTCTAGAAAACCGTTAGAAAACATGTCTTGGTATGTAGTAAGTTGAACGAAATCTTGTCCCAAATTGCATGCAACTTTGGGTTTGGTGTCCTCAATAGTTGCTACAAGTTGTTACGTGTATATAAATTACATTGTGTGGGCACAAAAGAGTTAAAAGGAAATGTTTACTTTTGACGTTTGTATACAATCTTGAATCTTGCCATCTAATGTAGCTTCACTTGGTACAGCTCAAAGAGTGTTTGTAATCAGATGTTTACAAGAGCTATAGTTTTGAAGAACATTTTCTTGGGTATTTCTCTTTCAAAAGCTTACATCACTTGGCCCCCTCCTTTCTACAACAGAATGGTAATTCCCCAAACAACAGTTATGGATTGTAAATGGGTAACTGAAAAAAATACAATGGGACCAACACCACAAGTGCATGTCAGTCTGTAGTGGTTAAGTAACCAATACTGATGTGATTCAAAGTGAAAATGGTCTTGACTCATCTGTTATCATTTCCGCGACTCCCAACACAAGGCAGCTAGATAGACTGCGAGCAATCATAAAATCATACTTTTTTCTTCATTATGCAAATTTGAGGAGAGGATGAGGAGAGTTTGTAGGGGAACGTAGAACAAATTTTAACAAAATTGAGATTTTAGGCTAAATTGGCACCATCTCTTCATGTTGCACCATCTCTTCAAGTTTGAATTTGGGACAATGACAAGCCGTTATTTATCTATCAGGTGGAAAAGAGTTTTATCTGTGTTGTGAGATAGGTTTGGTAAAAGTTTGATCTATTAAACCTTCATACTTGCTGAGAATATACTAGGTGATCCACCTCATATAATACTTCCTTTACATAGCAATTAGCTCAGGAAAAGATTTTGAGGTACAAGTTCAACTTGAAAGCTGTGGAGCTAACTCTGCGGGATAGTGTATTAAAAATGGTTCTGCAAATGAAATGTGGGAACGCTGAATATGTCAGCAGGGACTGTTAAATCACTCTTGTTAATTCTGTGAGAACTCAGTTCATACCACCCTGCAGCTGTCAATCAGAGAGGTGTTGACGGCAGCAAATTGGAAGATCAAAATTCCCTCTGCAGTCTCTTTCTCCTTCCTTCCCTTAGTGCCCGTGCTCTAATGCGTGCTGTGGAAATTAGGAGAAGAAAGTTCAGTGTATTGTTCACAGTGCAGCAGCAAGATTTCCCTTTTGATTAATGTTAGTTATTCTTTTCTCACAAAGGCTTTCACACCTTGCATGCAACAATATTTGCTTTGAAAACATTTTGATATTGCCCCATGCACATTACTGGGAAATATGACCGTGGGACAAATCCACATAGCTCCCTCAGTGGATAACTATTGTTTTAATTATTAACCCATTGACTACTGAGCATTTTGCTGAAAAACACCTTTTGAAGCTCGTTGAGCTGTTTTCTGGCCAGATTCCAGCCAAAAAGAACCAAAACTGCCCAAAACTCTGTTTGCTGGTGGAGTTTATATTTTACGCCCTTTTGTTCCTGATGCTTGATATTAGCTTTCTACCTGGTCATCCTATTGTAGAAAAAGACACTTGTACATTTGAGCCTAATGGGTAATATTAATGTAAGGTGTGGGTTATTAATCTAGTGTTGCAGATACACCTTTGGAAAACTTGTTAACCCTCACTTCTTTCACAAGATCATATTGTTTCTTGATCCTTTTGTGTCCCATGTTGCACTTGTCTTTCTTTATTTATTTATTAACTTTACAACCAAAAAAGCTGATACAAAGATGTAAGATTCAAAAATAAACTTAACAACATTATGGTGACAAGATACATGAACAAGAAAACATAAAATGTAAGACGAAATAAAACAGCAACTTGGTTGAGGGTCTGACCAACAGGACACAGGTCCCATGCAAAGGTCAGCCAAATAAGAAATACGAAAGCTAACATATCGAATATAATAATTTTAATTGAAATATAATTAGAAAAAAAAGAGTGTAATCAGTAGCAACAAGTCAGATTGTAAGAGCGACACTTAGAACAGTAAGTTTTCCATGTGCACATTCTGTCTGTGTCGAAAGTAGTGTCCAGCTTAGAAAAGTAGTGAGAGTAAATCTGGTTCTTAAAGGATGGAAGTGACGTGCAATTACGTATAGACAGAGGAAGACTGTTCCACATAAAGACAATTCTATTAAAATTCAGTAGATGGTTCATCTGCTATAGCTATTTTTCTTTTAATTGTTAATTTTTTAGTTGCCCAGGGCACCCATTTATAACAGCTTCAGCTGACGGGTTTACCCTGGTTTAATATATTATTATTATTACTACAAGAGAGGACCTCTTTGTGTAAGGCTTTGGCTTCCTGCGGTGTCCTTACCATTCGCTATTTTTACGTTAAAATGTGCTTATCTTATTATATCTCAATTTGTGATATTGTTGTCATTCATGTGCTTTGTTATTTTTAGCAAGTATGTAATTTTATATAAATTTTTATTTGTGATTGTGGTGAACAAACAAGTTGAAAAAAGAGTTCTGCTTGAGGGAGGCCCCTAGAAATCAATAATGCAACATTGATCATAGGACACTGGCATTACGATGCAGGTCTAATGTTGATTGTCAATCCCTTTGCAGTGAACAATCCATTGCCCAGGCGAGGGCATCTGTTATGCTCTACAACAATGAAAGAAAAGAATGGGAACACTCTGGGGGCTCATCAGGAATCTCTAGAGTCCATGTGTACCACCATCCGATCAATAACACATTCAGAATAGTGGGTAGAAAGGTTCAAGATCACACGGTATGTTACCAGTTGAAGGATTTTTTACAAAAGGGGTGTATATTGCTTATTTTGCCTTAAAATCCAAATCTCTCTAAACTCACTCTACTCTGGTATGCAGACTGGAAATGGTGTTAGAAGTGAAGTTCTGCACTTGTTTCGTGATTGTGAGAATGAATATATGAAAATCATATATTTTAACTGCGGATTGAAGAATGAATATGAGAATGATTATCACAGTTACTGTAAAAGCTCTGTTAACCCCCCTTTCTAATAAGCCCCCTTCCCCCATTTGGAATTCGTTTTTTCTATGAGCCCCCTCTCTAATAACTGCCCCTATTTGGGACATGAGATACTGTTTGTTGCTCTTTATTAAATAATCAAGTTTCACTGCAGTTGTTTGAGTTTGGTGAAAAAACTATAATTATAAGACGAAAACATCGTGTTTGAGATTCAAATAAGCCCCCCCCCCCCCCTCATCAATGAGGCCTGAAATGAAATAAGCCCCCAGGGGACTTAATAGAGCTTTTACTGTATGAACACTACATGTACGTTAGTTAGCAGTAGTAAAAATAAGGCCTGAAAAAATTCAGGCTTGTACGGGAATTGAACCCACGACCTCTACGATACTGGTGCAGTGCTTTATCAACTGAGCTTACAAGCCACCTGGGAGCTGGTCATGTTGTTGGTTCATAATAGAAGAATTGTACACTGTAAATGAAAAATGTAATTTAGACGACAAAATTGTGAGATGAAATTATAACAAAAATTTCCTTTAGTAAAGAAATTTCATAACAAGTTACAGTACCGCCTGAAAGTATTGACCCCTTTTCCGCGTCTTTGCCGCGTGACCTCCTCGCGACTTTCCCTCGGTATTCCCGCGGCAGGCCGCTTTTTTGCCGAGGGAACTTTTCGGTCAGGCTCCAAAGTTGCCGCGGGAAAGTTAACCGAGGTAAAACCGAGGTAATAAAATACCGCGGTCGAGTTTGAATAGGCGTTTGTTTCCTTTGTGTTTCAAGTGACAAAGTAGCACCTAAAAGTTTCGGCAGGAAATCTTGAACAGGAAGGACAGTCATGGCCGCTACACATAGATCTATCAGCTTTTTTGATACATGGGCAGAAATGATTCTGTTGTTAGAATCCGACCATAAATAAAAATTTTTGGAGAAATATTTTCATTGTATATTATTTTGATATTAGCGATTGTCGCGACTATTTTGAATCGAATCTTCGAAGCGCATTTATGCTCGGCGCGCTCGCGTGGAGTTCGGCTTCAAAGTTTTATTCATTTACAGTGTGTGCTGTGTCCGGCAACCGGACAGGAATTTTGAATTAAGCTTATCACAGATCCAAAACGTTGTTAGATTGACTCGAAGTTATTCAGAACTAAGATATTAAGGGAAGCGAACAAATTACCAAGAAATTCTAAGTAAGGCAGGCCGAGATTTCAAAGAACAAATCCAAATTCAATTGGTCGTTCGTGCGTATCGGCGTTTTATGCAAATTCGAGCACGGCACGTGACGACAACACAACGTGAGCTCCAGAGCAAAGATGGTTCGAACATCAGAGTATGTCAAGTTAAGAATTTTGTCGTTCTATGGAAGAAATTTTAAAATTTCTCAAGTTGTCCGCGAATTAAGTTTAGAAGGTCCGAAGAAAAGGCCAGCCGTGAAGAACGCCTCAGCCGATCCAAATGAAATCAGCACGCGTCGTCAGAAAAAAAACTAAAATTAAAAATTTTGAGGTTTTACCTCATCAGGTTAAAGACATTTTAAAGATATACCTGCTTACATGTTTTCAGCTCGGTAGCATGCTTTGTTTTGAAAATAAAGCAGTCTGAATTTCCATTTTTTTTACAATGCCAGACATCGTAGTTGCGTCTGAGAAACATATCACGTACGCGAAAATATCGATTTACGTTGTGTTTTCGAGTTCTGAATAACCAATATGTTAAGAGAAGTGTCTATGCGAATGTTTTGAAGTTAACCAGAGATAAAAAATCTTTTGCGAGAGGAAAAGTGAGCTCCAGATGTTTCCAATGGATTTCCGACCGCCATGTTGGGGTTTCTCACAGGAACACGGTGCCAGCATGGCGTCTCCATACTAAAAACTATAATTTTGAGTAGTACCCTTTATCGAATAACTCGAGTTCGGAATATCGCACAACGCTGAAACTTTGATGCGTTGTTTATTTATTACTCTTCTACACTATCTCAGTTTCTTGACTTAATTTATTGAAAGATAAGCGATTTTATTTTTTTATTTGCGTGATACTTGCGTGACGTGCAAGTCAAGAATTGGGACAAATGCCGTACTTCACATGTGAAATACGGCGTTTAACCAAGGCAGGCGTTTAACCAGGGCAAGCCCCTTAGCGTTTCAAAGACTTCGATTTTACATTATATAGAGGCCGGTTCAGAAATTACGAGTACATACGCAAATCGCGCACAGCGTTAGTTTTAAGTCCGTGAATCTTCGCACCTTACAGTCCTTCCGCTTTTTTGACACCTGGATTTAATCGTCATTGTTCTTTCCCCGCGGCATTACCTCGTCGTTTCTCCCGCGGTATTCCCGTGGCAAAATTGTACCTCGGTTTTCCCGCGGGGACAATTTTTTATACCGCGGTGGACGCACGGCCACTACCCGCGGCATAGACGAGGTATCGCCTCGTCCCGATGGGTCAATACTTTCAGGCGGTACTGTATTGTTAATTACCACTGATACTTAGATATATATACTGTATAGGCGAGAGACATATGGGCATACAAAACAGGCAAATCAACTGAGTATTTTTAAACCTTTTTTATTTTAAAATCTACTCAAGGTGGTTATAAACTGTGCATTGGCAAAAGGATTAAAGTATAATGAAGCAACACCAACATTTCACCAATGGAGAGACCAAAGACAAGTCTATGGTTTGAATTTTCCAAGCAAGGAAGATGCGCAGACTTTTGGACAGGCTGTCCATACTGCTTTGGAAAACCTCAAAAGTGGTAGCTTGGGTAGGTCATTAGTAAAACAGAACTGTCTACACGATTTGCAGTTAGCATGATATTTTTAAATACTGGGATGAAATTTAAAACCAGGCTCACAGTCAGAATTGCCTTTTTGCAACAGTTGATCATGTGACCAGTTATCATAAAACTTGTAGTTAGAGCTAGTTAAAGGGTTTGCAGAAATGGAAAGAGCATTTTTCAGTTAGCAAGAACATCAATTTTTAGTCAATGTCATACAACAGTGAGATTCTGTAGTGGTTTGAATAGGTAAGAAAATACAATGTACAAGGTTTTGTCTGGATGAAGGCCTACCCATCCAAGTAAATTTTCCTTGATTATTCCCTCCAAATAGAAATGGTTGCTATATTACAGTTGTAAGGAATAGGAGGAACATCCTTACAGGGGGAAAAATTCAGGGCTGTATTCTGTAAGGGGGAGATGTTACGGCAGTTTGAAAAATTGGGAAAAATACAAGGAGTTGTATGAAAAAGCATTGGAGTGTGACTG
Organism: Pachyseris speciosa; assembly: GCA_016490735.1. Classification (NCBI taxonomy): domain Eukaryota; kingdom Metazoa; phylum Cnidaria; class Anthozoa; order Scleractinia; family Pachyseridae; genus Pachyseris; species Pachyseris speciosa. The sequence continues at coordinate 200,589 of JAEMWC010001203.1, read as the reverse complement.
GTTGGCAAGGCCTGTTATTCCCTAACAAATCCCTTTAATTAATTGGTGGTTTCAGCATTTCTTCTTGACTTTCTTTTTTGATTGTTCAGGGCTGTGCTCTAGTAGCGCCTGGCGGGGCTGGTAACTTAGTTTTGCCTTTGGGCTACAAGGAAGTCTTCTTTTTTGCGCACAATAATATATTACTATGCTGAGCACTCTGAATTTCAAAGGTTCAGAGTTCTGGGCTCTCAAAAACTTTTCTTAGAGCACAGCCTTGTTGTTATTTTCTTTCTAGTAATGATGCTTAGGTACAGTACTGGGCAAAAGTAAGTTGACAGTCTCTTTCGAGTCTCGATTCTCAACTTGATCTCTGATCCTTGATTCTCGTTAGAATCAAGGGTTGAGAATTGAGGAATGACCATCGAGAATTGAGTCTAGAAACAAGACTTGTAAGAATCAAGAAACTAATGTGCTTGTTGCTTGACTGATTCCTTGACAGACTAATTGCAGGGCTAATCTCACACATGCAACTGGGAATATGTATGAAAGATTAACCCGCTAAAGTTTCTTGGAGAATGCTGTCCAGGAGTATCTCAAGTTCATATACAACCAAGGCACTTTAGTCCTTTTTCGAATCCAGTTACTTTAATTGGAAAAACATTACAGCGAACAACACGGTTCAACTGTTAACAGTCCCCGATTTGTGACCTCCTTTGCAAAAACATTCCTCGTGATATCCATTTGAACAGCTGAATTGAACACACAGCAAGCAAACAGATAAGAAACAACTAGACAGGCCTTTTCTTTGTTTTAGTTTGCAAATTTTGAAAATAAAGCTGTTTGTTTGTTCGAAACGGATTGGTGGAACAGCTGAATAGATGCAATTTTTTTTTTAAATGGTAGGATAGAACGGTTAAATGGCAGAAGAAGTGTTTGATCGAATGGCGGAACAAAATATATCAGCTGTTTAAACCAAGAGATTTTCCAACAAAAAGTGTGCATAGCGATTGACAATGGAAATTTTTGTCACAAATAAAGTTGCATTTTGTGAAGCCGAAAATTGTAAATTATTATTATTATTATTATCATTAATTGGATTAGCCATTTATTACTTTAAGATTTCAACGTTGTAATGTGCATTCGATCATATCTTTATTGCATGTTAGACTGTGCAATATAAGAAATAAACATTATTATTATTATTAAGCTGTACGTTTTCATCTTTCGAAATAATTATTTTAAACAAAAATAACACAATCCCAAAATATTTTTGAGTGGCGCCATCACGTCTAGCCATAATGTAAACACAAGTTTGCATTGAGAAATAGCAGAATGAAGTAGTATTTCTGGGAACACAGGAGAACCTTTTTTTTCAGTTTGGGAAATGGAGTGATAAGGTGGTGCTTGATTCATGCAAACATATCATTTGCCTGTCATGTAGGCTCGATTTCCGCCGCTCACTCGGGTCCGGGCTTTCCTCCCCGAGAGAGAACGGCTGGACGCGTGACCCGGCGACCTTGTCTGTAATTTATGCGTCTCAGATGTCAACGGATGTGACATCAGACTCCAAATGTTCCTTATTTAAGCCATGTCCTCAGTGGAAATATCAGCAATACGAGCATAAGCATAAGAAGAACGCAAGGTTTTGATATTTTTTTGTTTATGTTTATGTCACGGCTGTCCTCACCGGCGCATAAGCTTATGCTTATGCTTGCGTCGCTAGTGAGGACCAGGCTCTTATTTCGCGCGCAAATACGCAATGATGTAATGGATGGCGAATGTGCAAGTGAGGATACGCTCAAAAAAATTTCAAACGAATACTGGATGCGTATTCTGTGGCTGTGAGCTTCCTGACTCTAGGAAGAAAACTAGATTAAATGGAAAAGTGTCTGATTTGCGAAACAGAATTTGCAATATAATGCATGTCCCTCTCTCGAGTGTAAACATGGACAGTTACCATCTGCAACGAGCGCTGCTATCGAGATGTTAAGCGCCTTGAAAAGATCCGAGAGGAGATTAAAATTCTCCAGCATTCATTGAAAGAAAAGTTTACAGCAAATAACCGGCCGAAGCGAGGCGTTCCTACAGACTCGTCAATCTCGCCAAGTGTTGCTGCGCCGTTGAAATCTCTTCGCCATGTAACGGATGAAGGAAGGGAAAAGGCCGCAAAAAGCTTGTCATTTGGAGAGATTCGACCCAAACCAAGTGCCATGCCTGTTCAGTTACCAGTAGTTTGGCCCATTGGTCCCGTCCAAGATGCGCCTTTGGTGAAGGAAACGCCAGAAGTCCACTGCTAGGGAGATATTTGTGAAGTACAGGTAAGCGCTAATTAAATTTATTTGTTTACAATTTATTTGACAGAACGTGCAAGTTATCCTTCTTCCCTGTTCGGCTCAAATAAAATTATAAAAATGTTCTTTATTTCAGGCAATTGCGACTTATGAATCAGGGAGTAAATCGGAGTGTTATCAAAGGATCTCCATCGGCTCGGTAAAGCTTTGGTGCGAGGAAGCAGTTATAAATCGATCGCGGACGCAGTTATGGATAGTGCTGAACTCAAAAAAGCCATCGAGGACCGAATTTGTTCTGATGTTAACAACGAATGCGAAAAAAAATTGCGCGAAGAACGGCCCTTCACTGTTAAGAGGTGCAACAAAGGACGGCGGACAATCTATTTTTGTAAGCGTCACTGCTTAGCATAGCACGCCATCGTTTTGTTGAGGAAAACGCCTCTGCTGAGCCATACACGACCTGAAACTCCCCGCGTTCTACCAGTTGCTTAGCCTCATCGCTCTTCAGTTCATCCCCGATGAACTCCACACTGATTCCAAGAGACTTAAGGTACCGTTCCTGGATCTTGCATAAGGGAAGCCAGAGGAGAAATCACAATTACGATTGACTTCGCATTGGTTAGCAAAGGACTAACTGCCAGTGTCGAAACACATCGGAGTGGACTGAAAAATCCGGGACTTTCCCGACCCAGTTAGTTGAATAACAAAGACATCTCGGCCACTTATCAACTTTTCCAGTGCCTCTCGCTGTAAATCTTTTAAATTCTCAATGTTAAATGTCGTCAAAACTCCCTCGTAAACCACACACATCCTTTCCACGTTGTCCGCCATTTTCCACAACTCTGTTCTGATATGATAATTTATGCGACAACATTGCCAGACGAAAATCTGCAGGCGGTAAGCTCATTGGCTGAAACCAACAATAGTTAACCGACGCGTCCAGCCGCTCTCTCGGGGAGGAAAGCCCGGACCCGAGTGAGCGGCGGAAATCGAGCCTACCTGTCATGCTGGTTGTGTTCTTGGATCAATGAAGCCTGACACAGGATAATATAGTAGTATAGCACTGGAATGTCTTCAATCAACCATCACTTTTTCCCTTCACATGAAGGCTTTGTTCATCATCTCATTTCATTTTTATTTTTGATCAAACGGTTCGCTTTTACTAAGAGGAAATGTAGAAATACAAGAAGCATTATGTTACTTATCTGGGCGCTCGCTATGCACATTTTTTTCAATGTTAACATCAGTGAAATTTACATTTGATTCAAGATGAAATTTAATTGCATGGTTAAACTCCCCATTTCACTTTTATATTTTAATGCTCAGCATTGCCTGGTACTAATAAAAATTAAGACATGGGGAACGATTTTTGTTTTGGAGTAACTGCAGAATACCCTGTCACATTGACGTTGTCACTGAAAAACTGTAAACAGTGCTCTCAAATTACTTTACTTCAAGCAATGCTCGATATGGTGTGATAGCCGCTACTGCATTCTTTTATGAAACAGTTCCTACTGTTGTTTAAACGAGGAGTAAATTGCCTTCTTGAAACTTGAATTAAGTATGAATAATAGAGAATGTTTCACCTAGGTGATTTTTGCGGGAATCAAGTGTCAAGAATTGAGTCAAGTTTCACATGAATTGAGACTTGATCCTCAACTTGATCCTTGATTTTCGATCCTTGTTTCTCGATCCTTGATTTTCGCAAGTAGTGAGTTGAGACTGTCAACTAACATTTACCCAGTACTGTAGGTGCACTGGAAAAGCTGGATTGAAGTCCATTTCATCATTTTTTCAGGCTCAATCCCACAGCAACAAACAATACAGCAACAGCAGCAGCAACAACATTACATGCATCCATCTCATATGAGCAACGGCAGAGAATCAGAGGAAATGTCTTCACATAGTCGGGAACAGCCACACTATGATGCCTATGATCATCAGTATTCTCGTGGAAGGGTACCCTCTTCTGCTCCAGATCGCTCTCACCACAACCAGTATGATGCAAGAGATAGAGAGAGTCCTATTGTAAGTCATAACAGGATGTGATCAGTATTGGCATTGTCACTGATGAATCTTTATGCTGTTAATCACTTGAGCTTAAAGGAGCTCGGTCACTGTCTTTGGATTTTGAAAAGTTTAGCCCCAATTTTTCAAAAAGGGCATTTGTAATAATAATAATAATAATAATAATAATAATAATAATAATAATAATAATAATATATTTTACTATAAAAGTTAACGTTAAAAAACAACGACGTTTCGACTGATCAACGGTCATTTTCAAGTTGAAGGATAAAATTGTTTAACATGTGCTTATATAATAATCAATTGTAAAATGCTAATGAGGTACTGACTAAAACTCTAAAATATTTGCATAGAAACAATACGAGAAAATCGCTGCAATAATGGTAAGAACGCTAAGGCGAAAGAGACAATATTAAAAGTGAATAATTAGGTAAAAACTTTTGCGCGGATCAAATCACACTGTTTGTTCAGTTTTGGTTTAAGTTCACGAATAAAAAGCATTTCAAAAATCAAACAGTCTAATCTTCTCTGACACTACTTTAAAATCTTGAAATTTGTTTCGATGGTCTCCTGATCCTTTCCATGCTCGTCCTTTGTGTGGTTGCTGATTGTTGATCACTTATGTTCCTCCACACGTTGATGTAGGTGTCGACTCGTGAAGCCGACATAGTCTGCATCACACAGACCACACTTATAATAATAAACAACGTTTTGTTGATTAACAATTGGAGGTTTGTGTTCTTTCGGTTTGAATTGTCTTTTGATCTTCTGACTTGTGTAAACGGGCTGGACAACGGCATCAATCTTTCGGGTGAGATCACCGAGTTGGTGTCTTACCGCATTTGCTGATTTTTGGTCTTTGAACGGTAGGACAATTCTGATAGGGGCATCATGGTCATCGGATAGTTGTTGTTTGGTACAAACATCCTCGGAGACTTTCATTTCAATAAAATGTCTGATGGTATTCTCTACGAGAGTTCTGGGATAATGCAGGCGAGCAAAAACAGTTTTTAAACATTCGCATTCTTGATCGAAAAACTGCCAATTCGAGGAAAGTCTAAACGCACAGTTTAACATTGTCTTCAGCAAAGAACGTTTATGCTTATATGAATAAACGTTCTTTGCGCATGTTAAACAATTTTATCCTTCAACTTGAAAATGACCGTTGATCGGTCGAAACGTCGTTGTTTTTTTAACGTTAACTTTTATAGTAAAATCCGTTTCGAAAAAATTTGTTGATTCGAATAATAATATGTGACCCTCTTTGGGAAAACGGACACTAACGCTTTTCCGTTTAAACGACAAAACCGTTTACTATCCGTTTAAATCCGTTTAAACTGTTCATGCCAGCGTTTAAATGGTTTGCTTTTCCGTTTTAAAAAAATTGCATCCGTTTAATGCTTTAGCGAAAATGTTTAAACGATTTGCTCTTGCGTTTAAAAAAATTTGCAACCGTTTAACGCTTTACTAGAAACGTTTAAACAGTTTTCCCATCCGTTTAACGCTTTGGGGAAAACGTTTAAATGGTTGGCTTGTCCGTCTAACGTTAACTGTGGAAGCAGAACTATGAAGCTTGCGGTCGCTCGGTACTCGCCGATACGTAAACTGCAGAACAACCGTATTAATAATTATATTTTAGTTCTAATATGTCCGTGTTTATAGAAAGCGAGTTATCGTAGCATCCTTAGACAAACGAATAAAAAGTTAAAATATCCGTTTGTGAAAAGTATTGCATTGAGAGCCGACGAAGCCATTCATTCACAGGAGTGTGGCAACTGCGATTCTGCCATCGCGATCTTGATCTTGTTCGTTCAAAACGGTGCACTTGATCTTCTTCACGGATTTGGGGAAATATCGAATAGCGTTGTTTTGGTTCCTGTCTGATAGTTTTGAATCTTTCCTCAGACAAGTTGTTTAGCTCAAAGAACACATGCCGGCTAAATAAAAACGATACTTGCGAACAGAACTGATGTGGAGCATAATTTATTTCGAACGGCCGTTTCTGATGTATCTTTACGAACACGCCGCTTGAAAATCAGAAAGCTTTTTATTATTTCCAACGCTCCACAGTTTCTGATGAACAAAAAGACGCTAAAGACAGCGCGATGTTTTGTTTTGTTTTGTTTTGTTTTTTCTCGCTGCCTTTTGCAAAAACAACCGGTGACATGTAGTCTTGTGACAAATGAAACAATGAATTCAATCCAAAACCGTGTTTTTTATGTTACAGTGATAATTTTATCTCTGGTTCTACCGGGCGCAATGAGACGACTGAAATGGCAAAATACTCTGTACTAAACGCTGGATTTCGTTACAAGAGTGTTAACGCGCCGTTTATTGATGAGTAATTTATTTACAAGCATAGTTCATAGAGTGATTGTTTTCTGGCATGCGCCGGCGAACGTGAATTTATGGCGTAACAACAAACAAAAATGCTTCTACAAGGCGCACAAAGTTGATTGAAATGGCAAAATACTCAGTCTAAATGGTGAATTTCATTATGAAATGGTGCTGATGATGCTCCTTTTATTGACGAGTCATTTCTTTGAAGGCAAAATTTCTGAAGTACTTCTCTATTCACTGCACGCCGACAAGCGTGAAATTGTGCCGTCACAACAAAGAAACATGTGATATCTCTGGATTCAAACAGCTAAAACTCGGTCTTAAATGGTGAATTTCGTTATTTTCATTTGACAAACTACAGATTTTTCCTTCGTTTCGTCCCACTTAACAAACAACAGGTAGCGGATGTTTATTCTTACGAAGGGCTAGCCTGCTTTGACCAGACCGCCTTTGGTCTGGTTACGCAGGTTAACGAAGGGAGCAAGATAAAAATAGAATGCGCGCGCTCATTTCATTGTCATGTCATTCTTTGCCTTTCTCGCTCTCTCGAGCATTCCCAAAACACGAACAGTCTTTTACGACGACCTCGATCTATCCTCACTTATAAGGCGATGGAGAGGTCGATTTGGAAGGGACCGGAAACATGACGACCTTGTGGGAAACAAAAACAAAAGCCAGGTGAAAACGGTCGAAAACGTTGAGCACAAGACAGCATGCAAATTGCACATTTGCCATCCGAACCCAGTGGATTTGTTTTGCATCACAGGCTTTTTCTTACCAATCGAGAGTTTGTGATTTTGCGTGGTTTCCTATGTACACCAGGTTATTTTTGTAAAATTGAGCAGTTAGCCGAACCTTAGACAACAATATAGATCTACAAGGAAATATCCAAAAATGCTGAATTTTTCAGCAGAACTTCATTTATTCCATTAGTAAACAATGGTGTATGTACAATAATTACCTAAGCGTCATTAATAATTCTCTTACAGGGTAGGGTTGAATTTGAATGAAAGAAAAAATAAAAATACTAAAGCCAATTTATACATGCACAGTGATAGAATACAGCCGATCAAGTTCGAAACAATGATTAACTCTTGGCACTGGTGCAGCTAAATCTTCAGTTCCAGGCTTACAAAACTGTCTTATTTCGCGATACAAATAGTTCCTGCGTTCGCCACTTAATCCTTCTGGGTTGATCTTTTGGGGAAGAACTGAGACTGGTGGGATCACGGCACCATCCTTCAGTAGCATGCATGCTTGCTCTGGAGATGACAAATATTCTCGGCAGTAAACAAAGATGTTACAAAGCTTCAAGCCTTGAAGGTGCTACTGTAGTTTTTAGTCGATTTCCCCTTGAGTCAGCCGCGGAAAAGGACAAAGTGTGGAAATCTATCAAGAGCAAAATTAATTCTAAGTGTCATCTCAGCAAACATATGAATAAGCATGCTCAGGTAGAAAAGGAAACTTAAATTAAATATTGTTACAGTTTTTACTTGATTTTGCGACTATTGTAACCGTAGTAGATGTATAGCCTTTGAAATTAATTTATTGTTTTCTTTCATTTAGTGTACTAAGTTTAAATAAAGTTGAACTGACCTTATGTTATCTTGCATTTATCGGAGTGTGTTCGGTGGTTTCAATGGCACAAATTCAGCTGCGGTGAGGCAGCCCTCCTGATCCATCTTTCTTCATTGACTCCCTTATTTCAACGGCCCCGCTTGTTGCGTGACACCGATTCAATTTTTTATTTGAAATGGAACTTCATACAAAGTAGGGAAAATAATTGATTTTTATTGAAATGGTATTTTTCCTAATTTAAGTTAGCGGGACCTTGGGCAATACTAGCTGCAAGGACGCAGATGCTGCTGTTAAGTTTTTATTGTGGCGCATCATCTTTAGGGACGCAAAGCTATGCTTTGGAACAAAGGGTCCAAAATGTGTAATCTTGAAACTTCAAAATTAGCACCAGTAATCACACGATTTCGAGCGCAATTTGGAATAAATGACCACGAGTAAATTTTTCAAAGGTAAACAATACTGGCTCATGCAATTTTTTTTAAAATCGAGAGTTTGAAAGACAAAGCGAAGAACAAAAGCACGTGAATTGTGAAATATCAACTGGCTGCGAGATTGGCAAACTTGGGCGAAAGAAAAAGGCCACGGCGAAAACACTGAGTCATACGAGCCAGGAGAACTCAATAACTTACTCGAGCAATTTTATGCAACCGTACGTAAACAAGTCGGGAAAGACTACGAGACAGACAGTTTAAGAGTTATTGATACAGCTATCGACCGCCACATGAAAGAACGATACAACAATTCCATACTAAAGAGACGAGCAGTTTTCAGAATCAAAACGACAGAAACTATTCACGGCTGGAGTGGAAAGCCACGCGGCTCCGTCAAAGAAAGCAAAGGGAATCGCAACGGCCACACAATCAGCGCAGTCTGACCACCAGAGAGGAAATTATTGTGGGCAAATTATTAACAAGTTGATAAACTCATAAAGCGAATAATTTCTCGCGTATTGCGTGATTCGACCCTGACGCCTCCTGTCTTTTTGACAAGGTCATGGCATTGCAGTTAATTGCGTATGCAAATTTGTTTCATACTTCAAAACAAAAGACAAAAACATGAGACGTTCATTTTTCAAGGAGGAAATTTTGAATTAAACCTGGAGTCTTAATTCGCGCTGGCTATGGTTTCATGATACTTGATAGTAAAAAGAGTTAGTCGCGCCTGTTGTACGTACGTTTTGGAAATGTCAAGGTATAATATTAAATACACCAGTTGTTTTCTTCCTGAGCTCGAGGGTACGGTTCTTGTTATTGAAGCGTGTCTTCCAGTAACCGTTCAGCTAGGTTTTTGAGAAGTTGGCAGCAAAACTGCTCTTGGTAAATAGCGCTTATTTCAACAAACGTCAGGCAAGAGATTCATCGTAACGACCAAAACAAAATGAACGAAACAAGCGACGCTTGTTTCGGTCGCTTTGGTGGTTTTGCTTGCTTCGTTTTGGTCGGTTTAGTGGTTTCGTTTCGATGGTTTCGTTTTGTTGTTTCGGGTTTTCGTACAGGCCAAGCAAGAAACGAACGAGTGAATTAAGTTCATCAAATACGGCAATACTTTTTCAGATTGTAGCCCTGTTATTTACCAAGTTATTTCAAGTTATCATGCTCCATGTTTACGCTGTAAGCTTTTCCTCAATCTCGCCGACTCATCAGTCTTGAAACTTTTCCAGCTGTCCTTTTGTGGACTTTTCGTCAACCGTTTAACGGTTTAAGCTATTCGTTTTTGGACTTTGGTCAACCGTTTAACGGTTTGAGCTAATCGTTTATAATTTTGCTTCACCGTTTACCGCTTTAAGCTCTCCGTTTTTGGACTTTAGTCAACCGTTTAAATTTTTTGCTATTCGTTTTAACAGTTATGGAAATCGTTTAAACGCTTGCCATAGCCGTTTAGTATCCGTTTACAATCGTTTTTCTTGACCGTTTAATGGAAAAGCGTTAGTGTCTGTTTTCCCAAAGAAGGTCACATATATCACATTTATATTGCGCATTTTCTATGCAATATTCAAATGCGCATTTCAACACTGGCCGGGGAACTTTGCCAGACTGCCTATATCGCAGTTTACAATTAATGAAGTTGAGTTATGAGTGCCCCCGTAATGTCAATATCAAATTAAGACAGACTCTAGGGGTGGTCACTGCCAGAGTTTTGTTACGTCCCTATTGGTTCTTTTACATCCCACAGAATCAGAGAATTATGAAGAGTTGTGAGACGGGGCCTACGGTTTATCGTCCTTATCCGAGAAGACTAGAAAGTCTAACCATTTGCAGATGTAATTTCAAAGGCAGCACTTTCTCCTCAATTATTTTAAGACCCTGAGTGTTGGTACAGCGGGGGTTTGAACCCGCGACCTCCCACACGGTAGTCCGGTGCTCAACCACTGAGCTAACCGGTCGACGGTTAATCCATTTCAATCTTCTCCATCCTTCACCATCCTCGCCAGATTTGCCTTCATTTATACTTGCCTCTTTGGTGCCTATCTTCCCTGACAAATTGTTATTTCACTGTTTACCATTATTTAAATGCATTTTTTAAATTTTTTTAATAATGACCCAAAATATTGTGACCGAGCTCTTTTAAAAAGTGACCAACAACAGCAAGCTTTATTTGCATGACCATAAAACATTACAGTATTACAAAAGCAAATTAAGGTGCTAAGAGAACAAGAGTGGAACTAGTTTGATACCAGTTTGTTTTGTAGATCAAAACATGAGGAAACAAACTTAACTAAGTGTATGTTAATAAAATTATCACTACAGTTCATTAATTCTACAATTAAATCTGTAAATAGTAACTGCTTGTTTTAATATTTCGGATTCTATGAACTATTTTATCTTAAAAGGCATTATTTTCTAATTGATGAATACTTGGGGCAGTGAAACAGAAAGTGGATTTCATCTTTAAAATCATTCATATCACAAAAACTGCAAAGTCTTTCACATCTAGGGATATTATCATATCTAACGGTTTCAATTTTAAGTTTATGATTTCTTATTCTGTTTCACTAATGTTTTTCTATAAAAGTTTTTTTTTCCTGAAAGCATCACTGTTAGATCAAAGATACAGGTTACAGGAACAGCTGTGTCTTCAGGTTGTCTAAAGCCATCTCCCTCTATACAAGGAATCCCCATCCTAAGAATTATTTTGTTTAACCTTTCCAGAAATTGTGTCTTGATATTCTAATTATAATTAATTTTTTTTATTTTGAGAAAGGGACAAATAGCTCACCAATGATTTGGCATTTGCTGTTGTACCATTATTGTACTGTCAACCAATCAAGATTGTTAGTATTGATTTTCACTGTGAGCTGTATAGAGCTGGAAACTGTTATGAGCCACCTTAAAGATTCGGCCAGTTACAGGCTGTAGTTGTGTAGAAAAATTTAAATTTGTAAGATTTAAATGTAATGTTTTGGATTTTCTTTAAATGCTTCCCTTAAATGTCTTCTTTCTTTAGATTGTAACCGTGTTCTACTAAATATAACATTGCTTTCTTACAGCAAAGTGCAGTTTCCCTGTCATTGTCTCCTGGACCACAGGCAGTTATGCAAAGTGAGTTAATCACTCACTAACTTAATTGTGGAGAAACATACATCAGTGAAGGATTGTGGGATAGGTTGGGTAAACAAAGAACAGTATTTCTTATTTCCTTGAGTTTGTTTTCTCACATTTGGGGAATATTTGCTTCAAATTTCTGATTGTCCTATTCTACTGTTTGTGTCTGTTGTGGTAGGCCAGAGTACTATGTGTGTAGCTTTGGTTATGGTTTTAGGCTACTCAACTTTAAAAGCAAAGCTCTCTTAATTAATAATATGCTTTTTGTGGTTTCACCAGGATAAGATGTGATGTCCATAATATTTTCAGATGTGTCTACAGCTGTCCCTGGGGTCAGCAAAACAATAATCTTTATTGTTCTTATTGACAGGTGTGCCAGCTCCTCCTCCTGTTCCAGCAGCACCAGCAACCCCACCTGCTCCCCCAGCTCCTCCTGCCCCACCCGCTCCCCCTGCAGCACCTCCTCTTCCAGGAGTGGGAGGAGGTGGACCTCCTGCGCCTCCAGCACCCCCTCCACCTCCAACACCAAGTGGGGGAGGTGGAACATTAGCTGATCAGATTGCTGCGGCAAAGCTTAAGAAGGCATCCAAGGTAAGAGTTGAGAAGTGTTGAGGTCCCAGGGCACAACCAATGTATAGTCTATTATGGTTTGATGTGTTAGTCCTTACTAATCTGTGCCTAAACTCCAGGGACAAGTGGCTTCTAGAATGAACTGTCTGAAGATAATTTAAAAGAAGAGAGGGAAAACAAGTGAACAATCTAACATTTACTTGCAGGTGTTTTCCACCATTACATTCTTCACGTAGCCCTCATTTCTTTTCATGGTAGGCTTGCTTCAGAATTTCACCTAAAACAAAGTTATGCAATGTATTGCTGACTTGCTTCAGAATTTCACCTAAAACAAAGTTATGCAATCTGAATGGCATTGAGCAGCACCTTTATGTGTTGATTCTGTTGTGAAAATTGTCAGTGTGAGGAACAATAGCTATTAGTATGTACTTTCCATCTTTTAATGGTTTTGTGGTTTCTCTTATTGCATCAACCATTAGGCATTATACAATGGGCGGTGTAAACCTCGTGTTTAGATTGGTCTAGATGAGTTTGCAATTTAAGTATGGATGTATGAATGATTTCATGAGCTGAAGAAAAACAATGACTGTATAAAACAAATAGATTCCATTTAGCAGTGTGCGTTTACTCTGACAACACACGGAGGACATCAAAACGTGGTAACAAAATCATTCACGCTACTTGCTTGTGTCTTTAGTGTACTTCATGACCTTACCACATTTTGATGTCATCCTTGCATTAACAGAGTACATGCACATGACCAAATGCTATTTGTTAAAATCGTAATCATGTCCCACTCATGAGAAGAAAATCTCTGGTACCCAGGGAAGTTGTTGTCATGAAGTACAGTGGGTTGACCTTGTTTGTTCTTTTTCAGGCGGAGAATGAAGGTCCAAGAACTGATAGAGCCAATTCAGCAAGTCGTGGAGGCAAGGCGATTGGAGGTGGTATGGACATGATGGCTGAAATGCAGAGGAAGCTTGCCGCCAGGTTTGTTCCTCTGATCTTTCCTCCAGAATGTAGGTGATTTGCCCAGAAACAAAGGATAATACATGTAGCTGTGTTAGTTTCATTCTGTTTATGATAAGACGCCACAAAGTCTTAGTCCTAGTCCTTACTTAAGGTGATTCCTCATCATTTAGCGTGCACTTGTGCATACGCACATTGAAAACATGGCAGATTTGCTTTGAAATTAAGCTCTGTCATTTGAAATATGGTTATAGCTCACCAATGAGCATGGGCACCCACCTTTTTTTCCAGTCATTTTAATCAACTGATAATAAGCTTTGTGTGAGAAAAGCCTGATCTGATTCCTATTGCTGAAAACTGAATAAAAATTAATAAGAAAAATATCAGATACACTGTGGTCTTTTCTATTTGCAGTTTAGTGACCATGTCAAGAAATTTACTTCAAATTTTTAATCACAGTTTCAGTCTTCTGTCTAAATCAAACTTTTTTTTTTTACAATACTGACCTTACTTTACAAGACTAACATTACAATCACCAATTGCAATTACAATAATTTACAACTTACCTTGCAAAAGCAACACTACTTACAGGAGGCAGGATGGCCAAGTGGTTTGGGGCGCTGGATTTCAATGCGGTTACCCTGGGTTCAAATCCCGCTCTAGCCACTAGCTGGTGTTGTTCTGGGTAGTCCCTGGTTCAACTCCTCGGTCATCCTTGTAAATAGCCAACTGGTTTGCCTCCGGCCAGTTGGGATTCTTATCATGTTATGTTTATTTGAATTATTTGTTTCTGTATTTGCTCGGCCCCACTAGCCTTTGTGCTATAAATACTACCAAGGGTAAAGAAAGGACCATTATTATTATTATTATTATTTTTTTAACATACCTTTCTTTCAGCAAGAAATGATTCTACTTAACTAAATCAAACTTAAAATGTTTATTTGTGTCCACCATAATGTAAGGATTGTAGTTTAATGCATGTTCTCATGAGTTTTGTTTCACAGAGATTTTACAGTAACTGAAATACGTTCTTACAATAAGCATCAAATAATGCCAAAATGGGGCATTTTCAATGCCTCACAGCTCCTAAATGAGCATGGGCACCCCTCTTTTTTATTTCAAAATTGAAGTTCTCGTAATTATAATAATATAATAATATTTATTTATTTATATGGCGCAAATTCAATTATACAATTTTCAAATGTGCCTCACATATATGAAATCAAATCAAATCAAATCAAATGTTGGTTTTTGTGGAGAGGGGAAAACCGGAGTACCCGGAGAAAAACCTCTCGGAGCAGAGTAGAGAACCAACAAACTCAGCCCACTTACGACGCCGAGTCCGGGAATCGAACCCGGGCCACATTGGTGGAAGGCGAGCGCTCTCACCACTGTGCCAACCCTGCTCCCATAAATTATGATAAATATTCAGTGGACAAAGTTTGAACAAAAATCTATTGTCACTTTTATTTCAGAGGAATTACCTTAAATTGTTATTAGATGAAATATGAAGTATATGGAAATAATTGTTGTAAACAACTCTTTGTAATACGAAATGCACAAGTTTGGAGTTGACATGTATTTCTGGACATAAGGAGAAGGAGGAGCTTTGTCATTGCTCCCGTACTCATGATGAATCCATTAGCTCACAAGACATCTCAGATACTGTGAAAAATAATAGCACATAAAATTTTGTATTTAATGAATGAATGCTGAAGTTTGGAGTTGACATGCATTTCTGGACATATTAAAGTAGAACAAGGAGCTTTGTTGTTACTCCTGTACTCATGGTAATTATCCATTGCATCACAAGACATCTCATACCATGAAAAATGTAATATTGTATTTAATTATTTTCTCCACAGGAAAGCCAAAGAAGAGGGGAGGGATATTGAGGTAGGAGTCATCAAGGGTCTTGGCTGTACTTATCTATCACATACACCTTATACCGAAATGGCGGCAAATTTATTATTCTTTTGTTTGTATGTTAATTAGCCCTCTTTGCCTCATTTTCACTTGTTGATGAGGCAGGAAGGGCTAATTAACCTGCAAACAAAAGAATAATAAATTGGCTGCCACTTTGGAATAAGGTGTATACCATATAAGCCTACATTGTCAAAATTACTAAAGTTGGCTTATGAAATACATCAGAGAAACATTTTCCATTAAAGTGTACCTAACCCCAAAATATTTTTAAACTTTGCACCTACATGTATTCCAAAAACATTAAGTCTTTATTTCCAGTTTTGAACTTTTTTATTGGCTTCAAAACTTGCAATAAATTAAGCATCATTTGGTACGTGACCTAGTCAGAAGGGGCATGGATCTATTCCTGATTTGACACCACAAACTGCTTTGTGTGCATGTTTTCAAAGACTTACCACAATGCAAATTTGTTCATGACATCAAATTATTAATAGACCCATGCCCCTCACTAGCTCGGTCATTTGACAGATGATGGCTAGATTTTATAACTTTTAAAGCCTATAAAAATTCAAGACTATTTTGGTAAAAAAAAAGAGTGCAAAAAAAGCAGAATGTGTGTCAAACAGGTGTAAAGATTGTATTTTTGCAAGAAAAATATTTTGTGTTAGATGTACTTTAGTCAGTCTTCTTAGATGTAAGACCATGGACTCTGGAGACTGAATAGTTATATTTGTGTTCCAAGCTATTTTAACCCTTTCACCACCAAGGGGGACTTCATAGATTAATACTCTGGCTAATGCTAGACGATCTTAGTCGTCAAAGGGAGGCCTCTTGGTGATGAAAGGGTTAAGCTAAATTTGTGAAGCTGAAACCAATTCTGAAATGGAAAAAAATCCTTTCAAGTATTAAAGGGCCATTGTCATGCTATTGTACCATCACTATAAAATGCTTAGAACTGCCAATTCATCAGTGGAAATCTTAAAATAATGGTCTAGGTTTGCTGCCAAAGACTGTAGTACTGCATTGACACTATAAACTGCTGTTTTCCATCAAAGATGACATACATACATACAAACATACATACATACATACATACTTTATTACTATTCCCGAGGGGGGTTTTCAATACTAACTTACAATTCTACTTTAAAAAGTCTAAAAATCTTTAAGTCTAAAATAGGTAACCACTAAAATATAAGATAAAAAAAATTGCATATACCTTAGTGGACGATGGTTGAATATCAATGCATTAAGCTGAACTGATGAGCGTCTTTTTAAATTTATTTTTAAATGTACTTAGGCGTAATTGTTTCAGATCATTGTCCATGTTATTCCATATCTTAATTGCTCTGTAATGGAAACTTCTCTGTCCAGTCTTCGTTTTACATAATGGAATATTGAGTGATTCCCTGTTCCTTGTGACACGGTCGTGAATTGCGGTGTGCTTACAGAAAAGATTGCTCAGGTACAGTGGTGCAATCCCGTTCAAGCACTTGAAGGTCATTATTGAATCTCTGTAGATGATGAGGATGGTAGTGGATTGAAATTTGAAAAAACTTGCAGTTTTTTCAAAATTTCAAGCTATGCATTGAAAAATCACCAAAAAAATTATTACAGTTAGCTCTCCCTGCTAAAATTTCATTGGAATTCATCTTGCTGATTCTGTAGGAGCATTTTTTGCACAATAACAGGAAAAAGGCAGTAATTTTGGCAGAATTGAACTAAAAACAGCAAAAGTCCTGGTGACAGTGCTCCTTTAAGCTCTGTTCTTTGGTTCCTTCCGCGACCTTTAAAATCTCAAGGGAGTGTACTGAGCCTCCGTATGTCAGTGTTTGGAAATTATTAATTATTATTATTGTTGTTTTACTCCAGCCTGTGAAAGAAGAAGCTGAAACAAGAACAGTCTCTGGTAAATAACAAAACAGTAATAACTTTACATACAATGGTTAGACCAAGTTCATTTATTATTTTTGGGCTCTCTACCCTTCAAGGCTTATTATCAGTAGATGTACATTCTCCACACTATTTAACAATTATTCACCGAAGTGGAGGTGAATAGTGGTGGATATTTACTGAGCCACGAAGCGGCGAGGTAAATATCCACCACTTTCACTGACACTGAGGTGAATAATTGTTTTAGTATATACCACACAAGCTGAATAATTTGCAGACCAAAACATTACTTTATGTGTGACAATATACTGACAAGTGGCCAGTATTTTAAAATGCGGCGAAAGCTGGCCCTTTCTCTTTAAAATTCGAGACAAGGACCTGGGGTCTGTTGAATAGTTGTGACATTATTCGTGTGACATTATTTGTCAGAGAACTACCAAAATTCGTTAGTGTGGCTGGCAGCTATGCTTTCTGCCGGCCTTCTCTGCCATGTTTCATGTTTCAGACCTTTTGACCGTGCACAAATGTCTAAAATTTCAGACCACAGCGGGAATTTTGGAACCCCTTCAAATAGTGAATCCTCTTCACGAAAAGAGGGAAAACGACTGAAAATGAAATATGGGCAATATAAGCTAGGTAAAAATGTGAAAAAAAAAATTGGCAGTTAATTTTCTATTCATTGGCACTTTAAGGCCTTTTTTGCTTTGGTAATAATTCAGCTACCTCACAAGACCCACATATCTGATCAAGTGGTTATTAGTTGTATTGGAGGAGAAATGAGACACTGCTTCTGCATAAGGGGTGTGGGTCTATTTCCCAGTTGACGTCACAAACTGATTTGCAGATCATGGTAAGTCTTTGTAAACATGCATGCAAAGTAGTTTGTCGTGTCAACTGGGGAATAGACCCACGCCCCTGCTGACTCGGTTGTGTACCAAAAGATGTGAAGATTATCATAAGTTTTGAAGCCCCTAAAAAAGTCCAAAGCTGGAAATAAAGTCGAAATGTATTTGGAAAAGGTACAAAGTATTTTATTAGTGGAAAAAATAATTTGGGGTTAGATGCGTGCACTTTAAATCATTTTTTCTTAACTTTCAAGGTGTTACTTTGTATGCTGTTGTTTATATTGTAAATAAATTATAGGGTGTGAATGTTTTCAACAACAATGAAAAGAACTTTATTAATCAAGAAAGAGATGACATACAGTACAGGCCAAAGAGATTGCAGCATTACACGCATGCAAAACGTGCATAACACGTGCATATTACACGCATTGACCACTCATTTTCCATGAACCAGGAAATGTGTGTAACAGACTACATGCAGTAGAAGTGATATTGTGTGGAAATTTACTCATGGTCATTCAACTGTTAATCATAAGAACAAATCATTGACAGTGTGTGTAATGAGGACATACCCAATTCAAGATAAGAGTGCACAAACCATACCCTATTTCAGACCAAAATGGTCAAAATCATACCCTACTTCAGACCAAAATGGCTAAAAAAACCATGCCCTTTGGGGCTGCGCATATCTATATAACCCATATAAGAGAGTACGCCCTCCAGATCTACACGTATTAGTGCAAAATGCAACCAGAATTTACTTCCCAAAGCATCAAGACAACATGTGAGAAAGTTCCAGACAGCTGTTATAAGTCGAGGAATGCTCATAATTAATTATGCTCATAGATTGTTCGTGGTTGTTGTGTAAAAGTTGGGCTTTTATTTGTTAACAATTTAAATTTTGACACATCTGAATGCTAAGGTAACAAATATCACAGTGTGATACATGTTTTCGATTAAGCACAACATGGTGAGGATAATGATGACCAGCTCTCTCCTCTGTCTCTGACGATTTTAAGGTGAAAAGATTTTGAATCTTCACTGACAGCTAGTCTGTAAAAAAATATAGCTCATTTATTTCATCTTTGTTCTGAGCTGCTACACTTCGAGCAAAATAATTTCGAACTTTGGCTGACAAAAATTCATGTTGCATTACCATATGCAGATGAGGGGATTGCTTTGTTACTATTTTTGGCATCTGCTTGCGTTCTACTACGATTGAAAAGGAGAAGCCACATGCAGTCATTCAGCAGCCTGCTTTTTATTTAATGAAGTTCCAATTGTTTTTGAACAGACGAGTGTGTGGGCAACTTGCACATTAAGAGGGAATCAGAGAGTTTCTGTGTGAATCCGTATTTCACTGAATTGAAAGAACCAGAGCTGAAATTCACATTTTGTGTGGGGATAAACATGTTGCACAAGTTTTAACATAGATGAAAGCATGGTTTTCTTAAAGAATTAAGTTCCAAGTTAAGAAGAAATTCAGGCTGTTTTATATTAAAGAGAAAAAGAGAGACTATTTTTTATATTTATTGTTCATAGATTTTAGAGCTGGTCCACAACTTGTGAACATTGAAAATTGTGTGCTTTGAATACAAGTTACAGTAGTAGTAACTTTTTCTTTTACAAAATACACTCAAATACATGTATGAATAACAAAGGATTTTTCTCTCCCCCCCCCCAATTTACACTTATGTGTGTATTAACAAGAACATAAATTTTACACATGTGTCATTATGCGTACCTTACATGCATTATACATATAATGTTACATGCATTTTATGGGCGTGTAAGTGCTGCAATCCCTTTGGCCTGTACTGTACATTTTCACATTAATTTTAGCAAATGAAGCTAGTCAAGGCAGGCAGTATGGTGACGCTACATACATACATTGATGGTACATTGTTCATCACTGGGCCAATAGGAAATACCTTTGTTTAATGGGCCATGTTCTAAACGAGTAAGGGCCTGGGAACGAGGTTTTAAAATTTATCGATTGGAAAAAATTGTTTCCACTGCATGAAAGATCATCTCAAAAATGGTCACCTAACCAACTTTGATGCTGTTCAGTTGAATTGGAGCTGAAAAAAATGTGTTTGAAAATTGTGAAAATTAGAGACTTTGTATGGTTTGGAGGGACACACTTTCCGAACCAGAGACATTTGTATGGGATTTTTTTAAGTTTTAAATGCATGTTATCTGCGGCTTTTCAACTGAACATACTCAAACTTGCTGAAACTGCTTATTTTGAGATACCCTTTCATGTGAGAATCGCTTTAGTTCAATTTCATTGATTTTCAGTGAAGTTTGGATTCGTTCCCAGACCCTTACTCATTTAGAACATGGCCCATTCTGTTTGAAAAGTTCTGTCCCAAACAATAATGTTTTTTCAAAGACTGAGACAAACTTTGCATTTATCCAGGTACTTGGTTTTAAAAAAATATATGGAATTATTGCATAAATGAATGATTTTTAATAAGACATGCTTTGTTATCTCTCTTTAGCAGCACGCTCAAATGTTAATACTGCACCACCAGCTCCTGCGCTTGGAAACAGCAATGTTAAAACAAACTTCTTGACACCAGCCAAGCCAACAAGCAATGGAGGAATGAGGTATGAATATATGGCAGTTTGCACTAGCACATATTAATCCAGAGGAGTATTAGCAAGTAAGCAATAATCAGGGTTTGTGGCTTGGACACACCCTGTATCTTCTTGATGCTGTTAGAATGTTGGAGCCAGTTTCATTAATCAGGAAGTGAGAAAAGGCACTTTGTGAGTAAAGCATTTCAGGGATTTTAGGGACTGCAAAATAGTTTTCATATTGTTAATCTGTATTTTGCTTTCTTTAGCACTTCCACACTTCTAGAAGTGTGGGATGTGGGACAACATCTGGCTTAAGAAATACAGCTGTAGGCATCCATAGGCCAGTATTGTACGTTTGTGGCCTGGTAATCCCCAGTCATTGCAAGCTTCACTTGTGGCTAAGTAACATTTTAGCCATGGTGACATTTGAGCCAGAGGCTGGCCAGCAGTCCATCTGCAAGAAAGATTTCCATCACAACTTACACTGTCTCATTACAAGGGAGCTTGAACAAAAATGACAGCAACACCAAGGGAAATGTTATTTTTTGAAACATTATTTCAAAAAATACTTTTTCTTTTTTGTAACTCTTTTGCGATTATTCCAATTTGTTTAACTTGGAAAAAGCTGCTGAACTACCCAGGAATTAATTACTATAAAGGGTGTTATAGTATGGAAATAAAGGAAAATAATTTACTGTCATGTGTTCATGTTCTTGAGAAAACCTAAAATTTGGTTCTTTCACAATTTGTTGTTTTGCAGAGGATGCAAAAAATTGTACCAAAATGTAAAACTTATGTGCAGAGCTATTGTTTTTGGTCATTAAACCTATTGTTTTGTAGCGTTCTTGATGCCGATGCTGTCTTCTTCTCCTAAAATGACAGCTGAGGTCAGCATCGCAATTATTTTTAACTATGAATTAATTCTTTGAATGAAAGGTACAATGTAAGCATCTTTTTTTTTTTTTTTTTCAGGAAAAGCAGCAAGAGTGAATCACCATTAATCAATGAGCAGTTGGAGGAATTAAAATCAGTAAGAGAAATTTTGAATGAAGTTTTATTTAGTTTATTAGCTACTTTTGCCATACTGACATAGAGTATGACACATGTGAACATACCGTAAATGACTGATTGAATGTTGCTTAGCACTGTTAGTAGTGTTTCAGTCTGAATATGTAGACCATCCAAACCAGTCTTTCAATATCCATCAATCTTATAATAATCTTGAATTGAAAATTCAAACCAATTTTGATTTTTTTTCCCAGGGTACTTCGAGCATGTTCAAACTTTAAAGAAAATGTTATTCTTCAAGGGCAACAATATTAACACTGTAAACAGTGTTGACTCAGTGAATTTAGAATTGCCCGTAAAAGGAAGGGCAGCATGTTTTACATGTGGGAGACAAGTCCTTTTAAGAGCTGTAGCATGGAAGAATTAGAAGTAATGCATGAGGTGCACGATTTGTATTAGCTTGGCAACCTGGGCATGGGTTCTGTCCTTGTGTACCGGTTCACAAGAACCGATACAAAAACCAAACAATACACAACAGCTAACCAATGATTCCTAAACAAAGAAAGAACAATGGTTATTCCCTTGTGTACTGGTACACCAGGACAGAACCCTGGGCATGTGTTTCATCAGGAAAGCCCAGATTCACTGGGAACCAGAAAACAAGACAATTAGCTGTGAGTTTGAGCTATCTTCAGAGCAACATATTCAACAAAGCCCAGCCTCTTATAATGATGTTAATTTTGATGCCACCATTACATGGCTTAATTTGAAGCATTGTATGAGAAGTTCAAATCATGGACATGAAACCCAGCTCCTTTCTGACAAAAGAACCTAGTATCTCCAAGAGGAAGAACTGGGTACTAGTTGACATTTTCTATAAATAAACCCTGGTAGAGCTCTTACACTGTACATGTGCCATTGCTCCACTGTGTCCCATATTCAAGTCCCAGACTTTGCATGGTACCTGCAAAGGTTGTTTCCTGGCTACTTTTTCTCTGGTTTTCCCTCCTCAAAAACTCACATTTCAGCATTTAGAATTTTAATTTGTGGAACAGATCATAGAGACATGGCCAACCTTTTGACTGACTGGTAATTTTGTTCCACAATTTCTATGTGTAGAGTTAGGAGGAACAAGAAATTCTGCGAGAATTAGAAGCGGCCTTTTTGACCATCCGAGCCGGATTAATGCACAGGATAAGTTCAAGTTGATCGTAATTCAATTTTTGTCACCTTTCAGTTGGCATGACAGTCAATTTGTCACTCCGAATGATAAAGGATTTAAAATTCGACCATGCGTTTAAGGAAGATTTTGGTGGCCTAGAGGGATAGGATGCCCTTTTTGCATTGTAATGAAAGCTTAGGGTCTGTGGTTCAAGCCTCCGCCAAGTGAAGTTTTTTTTTCTTTGATAACTTTTTTTTTCTATTCCTTTTCACTTGTTTTTCTTTTGTCAACACTTAAGTTGTAAACCTATTTTGCAATTTAACACGGAAAAGTACTCAACTGATTCTATGGATATTCGCTACGCGAGAAACCAAAGTCAGCTGAAGCTTGACAAAACACTGGCACTTCGATTTGTTTGACAATTTCAAAGAAAGTGAACAATTTGGTATAAATCTGCGTCTTCGATCCGTTGACCAGTGTCTCGATGATAACCGATATCTCAATACTACTAATGTATGTTCAAACAACGCCACGCAAAAGAGCTGTGTTGGTTGATTTAACTTCCGGTAGTACTTCCGGTATTGCACCATCACTCTGAACTCGGTCAATATTTGTTTATCTTTAAAACTGGGTCAAAAGCAACGCTCAAATAAATTCATTTCCTATAATTCTGACTAAACATTTCTTTTTGAAAGGATTTCGCCATTTCCGACTCTGACCCCTGTATTTTATGGCCACCAAAATCTACAAGTTCAGTCGAAAAACATCTACGGTCTTCCGAATAGCTTTCGTTAAGTCATCTGTGTTGTGAAATGCTGCTCAAAATAAACGCTTTCAAATAAATTCCTTTCCTACTGGATGTACGTTGGAGTAATTCTATTCTGACAACACATTTCTTTCCTCTGTAACCCTTGAGCATTGAAAGGCTTTTAAAGGGATGATGCGTGACCGACCTAATGACTTTATTTACTACAAAATTCTTTAGTAACCGCAAGAAAAGTCTCCTTAGCGCAATCGGATAAGGGACTGAGATTGGGATCCGAAGGTCGCGAGTTCAAGTCGCGGCGCCGCAATTAGAATATTAATTTCTTTACTTATGTCATTGTTTCTTCCTCTGGCCGAGAGGGGCACGGGCCTCTCGGCGGACACCATGACAAAAAAATCTAAAAAAAAAAAAAAAACGGGTAATTTAAGAAGCAGCTCGTCGCTAAGCGACGGCTGTTTAATGAAACCTTCATTTTGTGTCAAAGTTTTAAGCCTTCCTTACTTTCACACATTGTTTTCTTTTGCAGGTATTACTTGCTGAATTTAGACAAGAATTGGACGCTGCAAAAAGGGAAATAATTGAAGGTAAGTCTGTTGAAAAAAGATTTAACTAACTAATGGTGTATATTGATTTCGTTTCATTTACATTAATCACTTTTTAGCAGTTTTCAGTTGGTGCCGAAAGTGATTCTAGTTTTATTTGCTTCTGCTTAATACTTCACTTTGTGATTAATTGGAAAAATTTGCTCCACTTCCTCAACCAATAAGAAGCGAAAGCAAAACTAATCATGACTTACATATGCGCACTTTGTGATGGCTGTATATAATTGCTTTGTATTCTGATTGGCTCATTGTGCTGTTCGCGTCTGCTGTGATTGGTCGGATTAATACACCATTTTGCTAATGATCAGTTCCTGGTGAATTGTGGGTAGATCCAGTCCTTTGTGGGGGCAAGCGGCCATTTTAGGATATAATGTGAAATTGTAATTTTGACCATTTGCCCTGACAAAGGACTGGATCTACCCACAATTCACCAGGAATTGATCTTTAGGAAAATGGTGTATTGCTTTGGTTTTGGTTTTACAACACTCAAATGCAAATCACTTGATTTAAACGGGCATGGATTTGTTTTAAGACTGTCCTAACATAGCATTTACTCTCTTTTTGTCTTGCAGCTGTGAGGCAGGAAATCTTGCGGCTTCGGTGAATCGCTCTCTGCTGTGTATTGTTCGATTGCAATTGAATGAGGGGAGAAACCCTCTGATTAATGGCATGGAGTAAGATGTTAATTCATCATGCCGACATAAAAAATATAGCAAGGATAAAAATATCAGAACATAGGCCATAGGAAAGTGGGCTAAAAGGTGAAATGGTTCCTTCTTTGTAGCAAAGTATTCTGACATACCGTATTCTTTGCAGGGTGTGTGAAAACAGATTTATTAAAGGTGATTAAAAAAGAACTGTATTAAAATAATGCATAGCCAGTCAATATCTTGCATTTGACTGGCTGTGAAGAAAACGTTATCGTATTCTAATAGTAGTTCTTCTGTCATTGTTGTTCCTTGTTGTTCTTTGTTTGGCCATCATGAACTTTGCATAGTAATTCACTCCAACATAAATTACAAATGTACAAATGTTCAGCCAACTTGAGGATCTCTTTGTACTTGGTCAAAGTTCTTTTCATTTTTTTTAGTTACAGGTATGAAATGTGAGACCTCTGTTGCTAATCATAGCATGACGCATGAGAGAAAATTGAGTGTAAATCTCATGCCCTAATCTCTCTGTCACTTATTAATGAGAGAAATGCAGCTAACTTTGAGCAATTGTAGAGAATTCAGCACATGGATTGTTTGTTTTACTCTTAAATAGAAATTAGGTCTGAATGTAAATGTTTTTTTAATACATAGCATGATTTATTGCATGTTATAACATTCCAGCACAGTTAAAACTATCTGTATGACCATAAGTTGTCATGCTAGTTACTTTCCAAGAATATGACTGTCATTTTTGAAGTCTTCTATTTCAATTTTATGACATGAATCAAATCTTGCTAGTTAGATTTGCACAACCAAATATAAAGGGACTTTGACGTGACAATTTCCAGTTCACCCACCTAAAACTTTGGTGACCATTTCATTATATGAGCCAAGTGCTTTGCTAGAAGTTGTTTACTTACGCTTCATGAACCCTTATTTGCATCATTAGCTTAGTAGCCCAGAAAAGGTGTGTCATGGCATTCCACAAACGTTTCGCATTTGTCCAACCATTCTTTTGATGTGATACAGCTAATAGCATGTAATGCCGCACCTTGTTTCTGGGTGGGTTAATCATAACTACAGGACTGATGTTGTTGCTAAGTGATTGCTAGGCACTGGGGGAATATTGCTGGCCCTAATTTCCCAGAGACAGTGACGAAGCACAGTGTCAGAACACTTAGAAAACTGTTTAATGTCTGATACAGTCGCCCAGCCCAGCTAAACCATATGAAACCTAATCCACGCCTATGTCTTCATTTATTCACATGATATTTGAGAAAATCAAGATAATTTAATCACTTAGCAGCAAAAGCCAAAATCGAGAAAGCTGTAACGCAGTCACGAAAGGATTCCTGCGGAACTGATACCTTTTCCATTTAAGCTTTTTGTATTTGTTAGAGTTTAATTTTATCCTTGGATTGAATTTTTCTCCATTTCTTTTGGGTAAGGTAATACATGATAATTAGATTAAAACAAAGTGAGAAAATATTAAAACAAGGATAAAATTGAACCATAACATATTAAGTGTAACAGATTTTAAGACCCACAAGAGCATAGCCGTCCTTGTTTGTTACTGTCCGAGTTTGTTGTGGTCACTTGACATGCCAAAGAAAACGTGACTAAATAAACGTGGAGAAGTCTCCTCTGGCAACAGTACTGTGATGACGAGTTTTCCCTTTTAAAAATCATTTCGCGCTTCATCCTATGCTTGTGTTCTACCTGTAACAAGGGTAAAAGCTGGATGTTTTTCATTATAAATAATGTTAAGAATTTTAAGTAATTATGTACAATGCGTTATTGAGGTAAATTTTGCCGTGTGGTCCCCCAAAGACTTTATTTTTTGATCTCACTGATATGTTAGAAAGCTAATATTGATTATTGTTTCATGCAGTCTCTAGTTACCCACATCCTAAATCACCTCATTTTATGTTTTTGATTATTGGCGGATACGATATTTTCAAGGCTCAACTTTCGCCACCTTAAATGAAGTGGTTTGGGAAATGTGTAATCAGTAACTATTGTGTTGTTTATAGAATTCCTTGTACCGGCTTATTTAATGTATGTATGAATTAATTTCCATAATTATGCATTTAGCGTCATGTTGAAATCGTAATTATGCATTCGCTCACGAGGGTGATGTGTTGATGCGCTTTTTAAGAAAGGAAAAGCGGTAAACTTTTTTCATTTTAAAATGGTCAGTCAATGAAAAGAACAGCGATTTGACGAGCAAACGTGAGCGTAAAGGAGTGTTCAAGGGGAAAAAACAAATGAACAGTAACGAAATGCTCTTGGTGCTGAGAAAGAATTATATAGAGTGGACAAGTTATCCCATTGCACGATGTTTATTTGCCGGGGACAAGTGCCGTCCCTTTTTTTGTTTGAAGCGCAACCAACTATTCGAACGAAAGAACATCTGGCACGTTTTGAAGCCTTTTTAACTAAAGTAACCAAATGATGTTTTTTTTACTACCGAAGGAATCGAAGAAAATAAGAATTTTCTTGGATGGGTTGACAGAACGTAAAATCAAAAGGCATAAACTTTTGCGTTTTTCTTGAAGCCGTCATTTTTTTTAAGGTCTTTCTTTCTAACAGTTTGGGATTTTTGTTCAATCGATATTGCTCGTTCCCAGATTTCTAACGTTTTGGTCCAAAGGGAGAAGGCAAAAGTTTCTTCTACTCGCCGATTAGGTTGCTTGAATTTTCTTTCGGGACTGTCCTCCCAAAAGGTGGAAAAGAGAAGGACGAGAATCGCTAGTTTCATTAAAACCCTTTGAATTTTTTTGTTTTGGACATTTTCAATGTTTTTCATCGGCAAACTCTTCTTTCAGAGAAATTGAAATATATTCATAGTGACTGAACAGTTTTAGTTAGCATTCTAGATGCTTTCTGGTGCTTATTCTTGAAGTTTCTAATTACGGTGAAGCTTTTTTTGGACATACTGGTATGAAACATTTCAACGAAATTCAGGTGGTTCATTCATATATAGGGACATAGCACGTGATAGCAGAATTGTAAAATAAAATGTTTAAATTTGTTTTCTTGGAGTTTGGGACGTTAATCTCCTCCTCCTCCTCCTCGTTGTCGTCGCTGTCCTCTTTACCTTCCTCCTTCTTCCTTCTTCCTCTCGGGTTCTTTGGGTTGAAGTCACGGGAAAAAGTCTCGACTTAATTAAACAGGGTAGCGAAATGAACGGATTCTGTCTTGAACTCTGGCTAAACGAGGCAACAATGTTGCGGCAACAATTTGAGCTTGAGTGCGTTTCCAGTATTTTGTCTTAAGGTGGGGGTACGCGTAAATTTGAGTGAAACTTTAAGGAGGCAGGATAGCCGAGTGATTCGGGGCACTGGATTTTAATGCGGTCACCCCGGGTTCAAATCCCGCTCTAGCCACTAGCTGAAGTTGCTCTGGGTAGTCCCTGGTTCAACTCCTCGGTCATCCTTGTAAATAGCCAACTGGTTTGCCTCCAGCCAGTTATCATGGTTAGTTAAAAAAAAAGGATTGAAATTGAAACACCAGCAACAAAGGCACTGCAGGTTGGCGGGGATCTGTTTGGTGTCTGTCTGTTTATTTTTAACTTCAAATTCTAATTTTAAACCATCAAGTCTTCAAGATTTCCTGTTTCCCTCAATTTAACTAACCCTTTGAGTAAGATTATCTCTTCCCAAATGTACCAAAAAAATTACCCAAAATTTCACAAAATATTCCACAACATACCCTCGTGGAGTGTGCATAACGATTTTTGATTGCTTGAGACGCACACGAGTTATTAGCATTAAATCCACGTCAAGCGACGGAAAAACGGTGTTCAGGTGCCTTAAAAATAGGTTCTGGCGCGCGTTTCTCAAAACTTCGGAAAACATTTCGGGGCCGAAAAACTACTTAACGTGCAATAGGTTCATTACCAGAAATTGAATAATCTTTTAAGAAAGCACGCTATGAAATTGAGAAATACATTGGGCTTGTTTGCTTAAACAGCTAGTACCAAGCAATATAAAACCGACTTGAAAAATACCTTTCTGGGTTTCACACCTCCACCAGGTCTCCCTCGCAGCCGCTCGGGCCCAAGTCACGCAAAGTCCGAGACTAATCTCCACCAAAACCTCCCTTCTTTGGGGTGAGGGGGCTGCACTGCACTCCCACAGGTAACGACCAAATACTTTACCGTACCCTACCCCCACTGACAAAAAGGTGGTAAGCGGTTACTAAGCTGGCTGTTAATCCGGGTTTACCTAAAACATGGAATCCGGAATCCGGAATCCGGAATCCGGAATGCGGAATCCGGAATCCGGAATCTGGAATCCGGAATGCGGAATCCGGAATCCGGAATGCGGAATCCGGAATGCGGAATCCGGAATCCGGAATCCGGAATCCGGAATCCGGAATCCGGAATCCGGAATACGAAATATGAAATCCGGAATACGGAATGTACAGAAGTTTGGTAAAAAATTTTGACAAAGGTTGAAGTCACTTGGGTAATAATATGGTCAACAAATTATATGATGACTTAGCCTGAGTTTTGCAGCAATCAAGCAATCAAGCAATCAATCAATCTAGGGCAGCATTTTAATACTTTGGTTTTGCTTTTAATAAACCGCCTGATTCCTTTAAAGCACACAGCTTTCAATCACACTTCAACGATACTAATCAATGTTTTGTGCATTTTGAACATTTTAAATTAAAATCATTTTAATTAAAAGCACCTTTTCTTATTCTTTTTGTCGATGAATAGTGTTAGGCCTGTCCACAAGTTGACGGCAACTTTTGGAACAACTTTCGATTTTCGATCAACCTTTTTTGATTTCGAGCAACTTTTTTTCCGTTTTCAATGTTTTGTTATTGATTTCAGCTAGATCTTTATAAAACAAGAGCTATTTTAAACGCTTCGTGACCAAAAAGCAGAGAAAAATCACTTTGCATATCTTGACTTAATTGCGCGTGGGAACGCTTACGCCTGATTGGTCATTGTCTGTTGCTCCATGCTGGAATGTTTGGGAACTGTATCGGCGCGTACATTTCAGGTTGTCGAGTGGCCGTCGATAAAACGTGGAACATGGGACATTCTGCAACATCCCGATACATTCAGGAACATCTCCAAAAGACGAAGAAAGATCACTTTAAAAAAAACTTTTAAATATACAGAAAAAAAGAAACTAACGCGAAATAAATATAATCCGAGAGATTAATTGGAGAAAAAAAGAAGACAAAAAAATATTTGTTTCAAAAAAAAAAAAAAAAGACGTTTATAAATGCCCCACCTGGAAATGATAGCTATGGGGGCTGGGTGAGGATTGTTTTAGCGCTTTCGTTTGCTTACAACATTTTCACCCTCATACAGTTGTACCGTCTTCAGTCATTGCTCTTTTTTTCGAAAAAAACGTAAGTCAGTATGGTGCCCAATATACCTTGAAACTTTTATATAGGAACCTTGAGCACGCAAAATCCGCTGCTCTCCACTTCTGATTGGTTAAGGATATCTACAACAACTGAGGACTTGGTCAGGCCTACTTTTACAGTAGGCGATAAACGTGGTTAATCTGCTCCAAGAAAGATTTTTTTCCCAATAGCAATGCTTCTCACTCCGTTTTTGCAGCGATGGCTGCACTGCATGGGCCTGTTTGTTTCTTAAGGTTAAACTAGTGTAAAATCTCGCGGATCAGCTCTTTAAGTTGCATTTAATGATCCTGCATACGGTCTTTCTTAATAGTTATCCTTATATCCCTCCACATCGACTCAACTGGAAAGAACAAACCAAGTCCCAGACTAAGACTTCACTCCTGTCACCTACCTCCTCCTGTAAGACATCTATCGTCTTCATGGTCAGTGCTTATAGCTTAAGATCTTCGATTGCACCTGTCCTTTCTATTCCGAGAGAGTCGGGAACTTTTCAGCACTCGGCAGCAACTACTTTTAATAAGCTCCCTGTAGCTATTAGAAACATAACTGAGTATAACTCCTTTTGTCGTAGTGTTAAGAGACATTTTTTATCTTTATTTATTATTATTATTATTATTATTATTATTATTATTATTATTATTATTATTATTATTATTATTATTATTCGGTTCTTTTAACCCTCTTATTAATTATTAATTCCAGTTTCTATATTCCGTATTCCGTATTCCGGATTCTGGATTCCGGATTCCGGATTCCGGATTCCGGATTCCGGATTCCATGTTTTAGGTAAACCCGTTAATCCCAAGATGGCGACCGACTGCTTCTTCTCAACTACCGAAGTCCGTGGAATTATTTGAAGGTATGGGTTAGATTTCAGGACTATTGTAGTTCATAAACCAAATAGCAATACAGGGCCAATTTTTTTAGGGAAATTTGTTAAGGTGACTCGGCCGTTCGCCAGAAAGAACCGGAAGGATAGTGACTCGGCGTTGCTTGGCTGCCAGCGATCCACCTAGCCACTATGTAATGTACCTTCCTCGTTCATTTAACACTTTCTCCAACATACAGCATAGTATGAACTGCATGATTGACTGTTTTGTTCCATGAAATCATGGGCCCCTGCAGAGGAAACTCTGTTTGTCTTGTATTTATTGTCTTGTATTTATTACACTTTAATGGCAATTACCGTAAAAGCTCTATTAATCCCCCGGGGGGAGAGTTGAAAACACTGACCCCCGCTCCGTGGACTACCTACTGACCCCCACTCCGTGGACTACCCCACGGAGTACTCCACGGACTACCCTATGGACTACTCCGCGGACTACCCCTCTTGTGGTAAAGCAAAAATTACTTTTTGGCTGAAAAAAAAGATACAAGATTGAAGAGACTTACTTGCGTAAGTCGCCATCTTGGTTACCGCCATTTTACTTGGCGGGTTTACCTAAAAGATTGAATCCCGAATCCGGAATCCGGATTCCGGAATCTGGAATCTAGAAAATCAGGAAGAGCTCAGATTGAGGACAATATTTGAAACCAAATGTTTCTGCAAATGATCGAACTCTACTACCATCACTGTGTTTCCCCTAGATCCTAAGTTGACATCAAAATGCCCCTGTTTTGTATATACCGTAGGTAACTCGGCTAGCGCCATCTTATATGAAACACGTAATTCAGCTACTAGGCAAGTTGTTTGGCTATACAATAATGTAAATAAAAGTAAGATGTTTTAAATTTTTACTTTTCATTTTCTCTGTAACATTCGCAAGTTGATTGCCTTGTGATCAAAGATCCTCGTACTTCGAACAAGCTAGGAGTGAGAGATGTATTCGAGTGGTAGCGTTTTGATCGAATTTGATCGTAAGTTACATAACCCGCCTCGATTAGCTTTGCTACATGCGGGTTGTGTATTTCTCTAAATAGTAATCGTTAAATGATTGACATAAAGGGATGATGATGACAGGCACAAAGCTTCATGGGGAGATTTATCTTGGACATCGAGTACCACCGGAACGGTCGTCCACAAGTTCAGTGCCAGTAAATGATCAAAAAGGTGCTTGAAATTTTGTTAAAAGCTGCTCGAAAATTGGTTGACGTTTTCAAAAAGTTGCGCGTTTTTCAAAAAGGTTGCTCGTTATTGAAACAAGTAAGAATACTCAGTTTCGCTTTTTAAGGTAAATTTATTCGTTTCTGCTTATATACGAATGACAGGTTGTCAACTATTCAACCAACTACTTTTAGCGGCACAAAATGAGCAACCGAATGCATGATTTTTAACATTAGCCACTGTATTCAGTATCAACAGTATGTTTGATAACTGGTGGTCATATTCGGAACATAGAAACTATAATTTCTTAAAACAACATCATGAGCACAAAGAATTGAAATAGCACTAAAATAAATAATGCATGAAATTAATAAGAGGAATAAAAGAACCGAAGACGACGATAGATGTCTTACAGGAGGAGGTAGGTGACAGGAATGGAGTTTTAGTCTGGGACTTGGTTCCAGTTGAGTCCAGATTCCGGATTCCGGAGTCCGAATTCAAGATTCCAGCTTTTAGGTAAACCCGCCAAGTAAAATGGCGGTAACCAAGATGGCGACTGTCCCAAGTACGTCTTTTGTGTCTTTTTTTTTTTTCAGCCTAAAAGTAATTTTTGCGTTACCATAAGAGGGGTAGTCCGCGGGGTAGTCCGTAGGGTAGTCCGTGGAGTACTCCGTGGGGTAGTCCACGGACTGGGGGTCAGTGGGTAGTCCACGGAGCGGGGGTCAGTGTTTTCAACTCTCCCTCCCCCGGGGGGCATATTTAATTTCAGGCCTCATCAGTGGGTGGCTTATTAGAGAGGAGGGGGGGGGGGGTGGGGGAAAGCTTATTTCAAATCTTAAACATACCGTTTTTGTCTTAAAATAGTTTTTGTACATAACTCAAACATCTGCAGTGAAATTTCAGTGGATTTCATAAGAGGGAATAGAAGGGACTAATTACAAATCTCATCTCCCAAAAGGGGGGGAGGGACATATTAGAGATGGGGGGCTTGTTACAAAAAACGACTTTTAAATGGGGGGCTTATTAGAGAGGGGGGGTTGATAGAGCTTTTATGGTAATTAAGGAATCAACGCACGACGGATATTGAGTGCAACATGACTATATTTGGACATTGTCACAATGTGTTGAATAATAAATAGTTGTTCCTTGGAATTCTGATGTTCCAAAAACTAATATAACCATTCAAATATTCCACATGGCAACTATCAGCTGATAGTGGTTCGATGGAAACACTATCATGTAATGTTTAATAAATGAGCAGGAGTCTTTCTTTTATGAAGTTTAAAACACGAGGTGCAGCCAAGTGTTTTAGGACTTGATAAAACACGAATTGCAAATTTATTGAACAGCTTAAAAAGCTTTACTGTACATCTATCCATCCTTTCACTAAAAGTTAGATTTCGGGCCATTTTGGTCTAGAAAATCGGATGTAAAATGTAGCCGTGTCTTTATCTTATATAAAGACACTCATTAAAAATTGATTTCTTTTGTATTTCTTACAGCCACGCTGATCACTCAGTAATCCTTGAATACATTTTTTTCTTCTTTCTCCATGTTTGTTTTACAGAGCAGAGATTTCTGGCCTAAAACTCTTAACGTTTTGGAAGCTTAATTCGAAGATGTTTGCCATCCATGGGATCAGGTCATTCTATACAAGTGTTCATTTCCTGCGAGGGATTCAAAAGCTCTCATCAAGGACGTTTAAAGAGGTCAACAACTTGTACAAGACAACATGGTCACCACTCAAGATCGCTAAAACAACAAGCAAAGTCAACAGCATCTACCTTGTCAACACTCCTGCTACTTGCTACTCAACTAAGCCATCACGTCCATCTAGAGATGATATTCAGCTCAACAAGAAAATATTGTCATTAAGGGCAGTTGAAGATCATCTTGGATTGTTTGACAGCATTAAGAATTCAGCAGACATCGTGAACAAAGTCACCATGCTTTACAGCATTGCCAAGATCACTGTCATAGATGAAACTCAGATGAGAATTTTGGAACAAGAACGAGGAAAGGCACTGCAAGGACAAGACAGCACATATTTGGAATTGCTGGAGAGTATCCCAAAAGACATTTCCAAATGCCAGCCTCGACACCTTGCAAATTTGCTATGGGCGTTGGGAAAAATTGGCGAGAAAGATCACAAGCTGGTTGAAGCTTGCAAAAAAGAGATTCTGTTACGTAGTATCATGGTCTTCGAAAATCCACATATTAGCCAGATTGTCACTGGATGTGCAAACCTAAACTTGAAAACAGCAGACATATTTAGAGAAATTGAAGAAGCTATTTTATCTTGCCAGGTAAAGATTGAAGATTTTGATGACAAGTTGCTGTCCGCGTTGTTAGTGTCATTTGTGAAAACAGAGAATGGATCTGTTGAACTGTTTGATGTTGTCCTTAAAGAAGTTCTATCAAGAGACCTTGCGATGATTGGTAGTCAAGCTTTGGCTAGTATTGTGTGGTCATTTGCAAAGATTGAGTTCAAAGCAGATGAGTTGTTTGAGCGAGTGGAAACAGAGATTCTCAGACGTGGAACTGCTGACTTTCACAACACTAAGTTTATTCAGGTGCTTTGGGCATTTGCCAAAGCTGAGAAAGGAAGCGAGGAACTATTCTATTTTGTGGATGATGAACTTGTGACAAAGGGTGTAGAAAACTTTGACAATACTTTTCTGTTACAAATTGTTTGGTCATTTATGAAAAGGAATTGTTTAACAAAAGCCAAAGTAATTGATCTTGTTACGAAAGAGATTTTAAGCCGTGGTGTTTGTAAGTTTGAATCTCACCACCTTGTGTTGATCCTGTGGTCATTTGTTTCGGCTGAGAGGTGTGATAACACATTAGTTGCTGAAATTGAAGCTGAGTTGTGTCTGAGGGATCTCAAACAGGCCGATAGTGGTCTTTTATGTCAAGTTGCCTTGTCACTTGGAAGAGTGGGAAAGTCAGATAGTCAGCTGTTTGATGCGATCGAAGCAGAAGTATTTCAGCGTGGTACAAGCAAGTTTTCTTTTGGAGGGGTCTGTATGCTTATGCGGGGATTCCTTGAGGCGAAGAGAGGAAGCAAAGAGTTCTTCAAACTTTTAGTTAGCACCATTTCTGCAGAAGAATTTTGCAACCTAAGTAAAGTTAGTATTTGTGAGTTGGTGTGGTGTTTGTCCAAGGTGGATTTTGAAACAGGAGTACTGTTTGATGCTTTAGAAAAGGAAATTCAAGCCAAAGATTACAGCTTTAATAGCAGGCAGCGTTCCTTCTTGAAGTGGTGCTTTGGGAAAGTCGGAAAAGAAAGCACGGTCTTCAAGGGATTGTAACTGAAACCTTCAGCTAATGTAAATGTTGTTACATAGCCTGCGTTTTACCCGCTACAGCGCGCCCATTCATTGGCTAGTTCATGGTCACAGGACATCTAACAATGAAACTGTTTCCCGCCAAATGCCATGAGCGGGCAACATTGCAAAAACTATGACGTCAAACGCAAAACAGTTCACTGTTACCCGCGAAATGTTGACTGCTGTTGCGCATGATCAGAGCTTGCAGTTGTTGTTGCTGGAATCTCAATGCGTTTTTCAAATAAAGTGATTTGTTTTCCACCGGTTTGACCCATTTGTTTTGCTATAATATAACAAATCACTTCATGACTGGTCTCTTGGTGAACAATGAATTTTCTCTCCCTCGAATCTCAATCTCACTGAGATTCTTGGGAAACAAAATTCAGTGTTCCCCAAGGGACCAGTCATTAAGTATGGGAAGATTCTTTGAAGTGAAAAGAGGAAGCGGTGATACATGTATGGTTACGATTTCACTGAACTGTGTTCTTTAAAGATCATTCTGTGAAGTAGTGATATAGCTTTGATGTATCCCCTGTTTTGCAGTATTCTTAAATTTGAATGCATGTTTGTGAATTGTTTAGTAGGTAGTCCGTCTGACTTAGGCCCGGTTCGTACGTTTCATATCTGCCGTGTTGAATTCAATTAAACTAATGAAATTCGACAGAAATTCGACGTCTGAATCAGCTGCAGAATTTCTGCCGCACGTTCAACTGGACTTGTCACATTACCCGGCAGAAATGCGGCACCGATTCAAACGTCGAATTTCTGCCGTGTTGAATCTAATACATAGATTTACATACCGCCGGGTTCTAAGGAAGGAACGGTAAACGTTTGTTGCATTTTCTCGAGACATAAGAAGCACAGTCAGAAGTATAATGTGTAGTATGAATTAAGGGCGGCACAAGTGCGACGTATGAATCAACAGTCGCATTTCTGCCGCACTTACTTGAATTGAATTCGACACGGCAGAAATGCGACGTATGAACCGGATCTATTACATCTTTTAAAGATTCCGGGATATGATTGTCCTTTTGTGAATCATTTTTCAAGTGACTTCTCTCTTTTTGCAAGAAATTAGATCACCTTTAGTTTGTTGCTTGGTTAAAAGTTTCGTTTTCACATCCCCTTACAGCATATTTATCCATTTGCGCTACACTATGAATTGCCACTTCAAAGCCTAAAGCACGGCCACTAAAATTTTGCTTTGTCCAGGGGCGTTTTGCATTTACCAAAAAATTCCTGAAATTTCGATGGGAAATGACTATCAGTGAAGGACGCGTCCCATTTGACTAAAGTTCCATTCATTCCCAGGCTCCTTACTTTCCCGATAAATTTCAAAATGGCGGCAAAGGTGAAATTGAAGAGTTGTCTATGTAAGAAGAAGGTCTTTTAAATTTGGAAGACTATGATGACACTCCTATCCTTGCAGCGGTTGCAACTTCTATGAGGCGCGATCTTTACCGAAACGAAGGTTTTTTTTGAAAATAAATGTTGCCACGATATTCCATCGATGCATATTTACAAGCCACTTCAGGATTACTCGAGGGACCCTTGAAGCTCAGTGCAGGGAAATACAAGCCACTTGGAAGACTCCATCGATGCTCTTGTTGGTTTTATGGCAAGGCCGCACTTGAAACGCCTACTGTGATAAGAGAATAACCAAAGAAAATTACAGAGAACCCCTGGCAACATTTAATGTTTTCCAGCTTCAACATGTTAAAATACTTCTTACCATTAACGCACCTATCAATGTTAATCCCAAGGGGTGGAGGGTGGGGGTAAATGGGATGGGGTGGGGACTTTGATCGACGTTTGTTACTCTGGGTGGGGAATTTTGACAAACTTTGAAGAAGAATGTTGACCCGAGGGAAAAGTGTCGATAAATTGTCCAAAGGTGTTGTTTTATTACTGCAGTACTTCAGATCGAGACTGTACTTGTAAGAATCAAATGAAACTGAAATCAATGTCAACCAATCATTGCTTTTCCGCTCTTTACAAACGGTAATCAGCGGTCTTGTATTTCATTCAAAACTGGACTATTTCTTCTAACTGCAGTTTAGAACATGCTGATAAATACATTGTATTTATTTATTTATTTATTTCAAGACTTGTACATAAAGAATATATACAGGTGATTAGAACAAAAGGATATAGCATCCCCTACAAGGTTCAACCACCTTACCCAACCCCATAAACCTACAAACAATACATATATATATAATTTAAATAAAAACATCTTAACAAGAACATGTGTTTCTTAAATTCACTCTTCTGCATTTTGGACAAATAATCTTATACGAGCGAATATTATCCCCACCAAAAACGTAATGCAAACGCCAAAAGAAAAAGGATTTGAGCTTGCGCTTAAAGGAGTCCAGGGAAGTAGCTAACTTAATGTTGTCAGGAATACTATTCCACAAAATAGTAATTCTGTTGAAGAAAAAATCACGAAAAAGTGAGGTGCGAGTTCTGTTTGTCCTAAGATAAAGTTCATAGACCTTTTTCATAATGGCGGACGATTTTAATTATTCTTTTGTATATGTGTTAATTAGCCCTACTAACCTCACTTTAATGAAAAAATTCTATTGAATTTTGCACATGCTGACGAGGCTAGTAGGGCTCATTATCATAAGAATAAAAGAATACTTTGTCGGGCGCCATTATGAAAAGGGTCTATAGCTAGCTCGGCGAGAGCACCCCCTTAGAAACATCTTTGTCATTGTTCTCAAGTATGGGCTCCTCAAACACCAATGCTGATGATGGAGGTTGAGAAAGTCCAAAGACGTGCTTCGCGCTGTATTAGCAAGAACCATGTGTTGTGAAGACATTAAACTTGCTTGGCCAAAGCTGTTCTGATGGAGGGATTTACATAGACAAGACACTCTCAGAATAGACCTTTCCGCAACTGTCAACTTTTGATATTGGCCATGCAACCTCCTACCCAGGGTCTTCGTTCCCCTTCACCAGCGGTCGGGAAACGAGCGATCCTGGAAAGATCCGATTTAAAAGTCCAAAAATATCGGACTTCCGGCTGAACTGCGCATGCTTGGTGTTCAGGGAGTTTGTAAGAGTTCTGTTTTACTTCCGTTTATTTGAATTGTTTGAAAAAGCCAATCAGAATCGTCAATCTATCGGATCTTTCGAGAGTACGGAGCGAAGACTGGAGGGACGAGAATGCTAGATGAAAGGAAAATCTGTCAACACTGCTGAAATGAGCCCCTTGAAATTAGTAAAACTGTCAAGTTTGGGAGTCGTATCTTTTAAATTTGCAAAGTTATAGCATCACAAAGTTGTGATATTTTGCAGACTGACATTTGTATACTGTATACTGATATTTTGTGACTGCAAAAGCTAACCATATGCTCGGTTTTATTAAGAGAAACTGTACCGGAATAATCACTACTGACGCACTTTCCCTGGTACGTTCGCACCTTTGTCATTGTTCTCAAGTATGGGCTCCTCAAACACCAATGCTGATGATGGAGGTTGAGAAAGTCCAAAGACGTGCTTCGCGCTGTATTAGCAAGAACCATGAATTATCTTATAAAGACAGCCTTACTAGCCTTAACTTATTACCTATTAATTATTGGCTTGAATATCTAGACCTATTGTTCTTTTTTAAATGTAAACTAGGGCATATAAATATTTCCATCGATAATTACGTTTCCTTTTGTACAGGGAGCTCGCGACGCGGTGCCTCTGGGATTTTCCTTAATAATGTTAATGCTAGGACATTTCTCTTTAGAGATTCGTTTTTTGTAAGAATATCAAATTTATGGAATGCTTTACCTTCTGATCTGAAATCTGAATCTGACATTAATGTATTTAAGAATAAGTTGAAAAAATTCTTGTTCACTAGGTTACGTGTTGTTTTTGATGCCGATGACACTCGTACCTACAAACTTGTCTGCCGGAAATGTCGCAGGATTAATAAATTAGCTAGATGTTCTTCTTGATTATATACATATTTAATACGTACTACGTTATTTTTGCATGACCGCCCCTTGTTCAGCACGAGCGAAGTCAAGATGGAGCCCATGGGTTGGCCATGCAAAATGGTTTGAACATGAATGGGCATGTGATTCGTCAACCGAAGTTGGGTGATAATTTGGATTTGAATGGCCAGGGTGTTTACAACAATAACGTTCCTCTTTTCGCCTATCAACATGGCGCAATAAAATTCGCCCGCCCTTTATTGTTGCCCGGAATAATTCGCCAATAATGGGGCCAAAAGGTTTGCGAGAATTTCTTTTTTGCGCGGCCAAACTCCTTCTGAAACCGCTTGAAAGTAGTCATGCAGAAAGCAAACGAAATTCATCGACTTGGGAAAGAAAAAATCCCTGAAATCGCGGATGAGGCTTCCCAAAAACTTCCACCGAGACGGGTCGAAGAGTTCTCGCCCACCATCCGAAATGGTGTTGACGGCGCTGAATATTCCGTGTTTTTTTGAGAATTTTGCGAAGATGGGTGAATGAAATGAGGTTGGCTGTCCACCCCACCTCCTCCCTGGTTTTGGTTGGGGTGGCGAGCTCGTCGACCCTTTGATAACTCTGACAAACAAGTTCGAAATTCTCATGGTCCTCAACCATCTTTTTCCCACAGCACACCCTTCCGTTTGTGGTCGCGTTCGCCATCTTTCCCACTGTTTTATAGGTTCAAGGAAAAAAAACTCCCGCCTTGAAGCAGGAAAATCCTGCCTTGCAGAAGCGCCTTTCAAAAATTTACTATAGCCCGAAAGGTTATTGAAAAGGGTTGGCCGCAGTGAAAAAACTAGCTCAAGCCGCGAAGGTTTCGGAAACGGCAGCCAAACAGTGGTTGCAAAAGCAGGCGCTTTGGCAGATCTTTCTTCCCGCGCCGCAGCACGTTCCTCGGCCAAAGTTTGATGTGCCAACACCCAACGCAGTGCACCAAGCTGACCTGCTCTTCATGCCGCACGACAAGGTGGGGCGTAAGACTTTCAAATATGCGCTGACTGTGGTCGACGTGGCCAGCCGCCCCAAGGCAGCTGAGCCCCTGACCTCGAAAAATTCTGACGAAGTGGCGCGGGCCTTTGAAAGGATTTACAAGCGCGGGCCTCTCAAATGGCCAAAGCTGCTGCAGGTGGACCCGGGACGCGAGTTCATGGGGGCTGTCTCCAGCGTCATGGAGGCACATGGAACGGGCATTCGCCGTGGGCGTGTTGAAATCCACCGCGACCAGGCAATTGTGGAACGCTTCAACCGCACACTTGCGGAGCGTCTGTTTGGGCACCAGTACGCAGTCGAAATGCGGCTGCCGGAGCGTGTGCAGTCTGTTGTGTAGGTGGCAAGGTTTCCGAGGGTTGTTGCTGCTCTCAATAACCAAACCACCCGGCTGACAGGATTGGAGGCCGCAGATGCAATCCGAAAACATACTGTTTTCGCAAAGCCAGCAACTCCGTATTCCACGCCTGTTGGAAAGGCCGAAAAACCCCTCCCTGCTGACGTGGAAGTGCGTTATCTGTTTCAACCCGGTGAGTTGGAAGGTGGTACGAGAATGGCCACAGATCCAATCTGGTCTCTGCAAACTTTCACACTGGACAGGGTCATGGTGAAACCAAACCAGCCGGTGATGTATGGGCTTTCCGATGGGCCGAAACGCAGCTTCGTGCGAGAAGAGTTGATGATTGTCCCTCCGAATACCGAGTTACCCCCAACCAACCCAAACTAGCCGGGAAGGTGAAACTCGATGGGTTCTGTGTGAACGCCGTCTGGCAGCACCCACCGCTTGTCATAGTACGCACTCAGGCCCAGCTTCTGCTGCACGTAAGTCACCATCCGCCCCTCTCTCATGCGGAAGCCCCTGTTCGTCGCCATGTCCTCTTACCCTTCCAACGCCTTTTTGAAGCGCTCCCACCTAATGGTGTTTTGCCTCTGGTTCATCCCTTTCGTGCTGAACCTGCTTTTGCCCCAGTCGACGTCCACGAAGTAACACTTCGAGCAGAGCGCGATCATTCGAGGGCCCTCACACTCCAGCTTGAACAACCCTGGGGTGCAGCTCCTCCACTTGTCCCACGCGAGCCACTGCTCCTTTTCCACCTCGAACTGGGCCCTCATCTCCGGCTTCACAACGTCTTCCAACTTTGCGTCAGATATCGCCATGTAGTTGCTGTCCGTGTCCATCTGGATCAGCTCGAAGTCACTGCGGTCCACGAACTTGTCCAGGAAGTCGTAGTATAACTCGAGCATTCGGAGCTTGGCCAGCTGGTACACCGCAATGCCAACCTGAAATGGCCTTCGGATTGTGATCCGCGGCTTCCGGCTTTCCAGCTCGTACGCCTCTCCGATTTCGTCGAGGTCTGAGACAAAAGAGCTTCGCAACGCTCTGTCGACAACCTTTTCATTCTTCGTGTAAATGAAGTTGGTTTGTTTCTCCAAGACTTCGGTCATCTTTCCATGGGCGCTGTTACCCAACAGTTTGAACACATTCGCCAACAGGGCTTTGCTCTCGTCGGTGTCGCCTGTTCGGCGGGCCTCAGTTACCTGCTCCACGAACCAGGTGAAAATCTTTTTTGGTTGGTAATTGATCGTTCGGTAACGGCGGTGATCTCCACTCCGTGGTCAATGTACCAGCGGAGGAGTGGGGCGTAGACCAACACTTTTTCGGCAGACAGGACCCCCACCAACTTTCTCCCATCCCCACTGGTTCTACCAGTGCGCTCCAGATACTCCAGCATGTGATCTGGCAGAGCTTCCTGTGGCACCTGTTTGTTGATGAAGAAGGGGCACATCTCCTCGAACTTGGTACCAACGCCTCGGGAACTTTCAGATCAACTTCAGCAAAACTAAACCACTTACCCTCCTGCAGACTTTGCTTTAACCTGGGGGCCGCTCTTTACCGCTGCTCTTCGGGGACGTGAATCATATGTTCCTTCCCGTAGGGC
Organism: Pachyseris speciosa; assembly: GCA_016490735.1. Classification (NCBI taxonomy): domain Eukaryota; kingdom Metazoa; phylum Cnidaria; class Anthozoa; order Scleractinia; family Pachyseridae; genus Pachyseris; species Pachyseris speciosa. The sequence goes on along the minus strand of JAEMWC010001203.1, from coordinate 158,180 downwards.
TTGTCCTGCAGCAGCGTTGACAAATACAGTGCATTGGCGTCGTAACCCAAAATCTTTTCACAGGGTTTTGGGTTTATTTTTGTCTCCCCCACTTCGTGATGACGGGTGAACACGAGACTCGGGCCCCCAACCACAGCTTCTTTCAACACGGTGTAAGCCTCTTTACAGGGACTCCACAGCTCCGCTCCCCGTTCCCCGCTCAACCGCTCCCCACATCAAATAGTGCAGGCTAACTCCTGGGATGCTGACAGCGTCTTTCAAAATGTCAATTCCCTTTTCGGTGTAGAAGACGCGCATTTTGTCCAATGCTTCGAGACCGGGCGCGACATCCAGATTGTTGTTATTGCGCAGCCAGTCTGCAAAGGTCCTCATTCCCTTTTCTTTGAACAAACGGACACACCCTTTCCATTTCTCTGGCGTCAACACCCACTCTCCTTTCAAACTTGAATACCACTCAGGATGATCAGGCAAACCAGGATAATCGAGCTTGTCTGGGCTGTCAAACCATTCATATGGAAACCACGACTTGACGGCCGCACAGCCGTAAGCCTTCACCTACTGGTCGTAGCTGGTTCCTGCCCCCAAACAGTTGATTATGTCCAGAAAACGAAACTTTGGTGTTAGCAGAAACATTATTTTGTTCGCTTCTTTGGCCACTCTCGCTTTGTTTGTTATTTCAGTGAGGTAATTCGCCAAATATTCTTTCACGAGATTCAAGTCGTAGCGGCCAGAGTTGAAACCAAGCATGGGCACTTCGTCGTACCACTTTGCGATTTTGGCTTGTTGGTCTTTGGGTAACAAGTTGAAAATGTCTGGCATGAAAACCCTTCTGAATTCCTCCCGAATTCTTTTTCCCCGCCGTTCAATCTCCTCCACAAACTTGCGAATCAGCTCTTTGGGGTCTCTGTCGCAGATGTTTTTGGTTCGCGCTCAATTGTGTCGCCGATTGAGAAGCAGATTGGCTTGTGAACGTTTTGAATGTGGAGTGCGGGTGTCGGGTCCTTCCTCTTGGTTTTGTCCTCATATGCCTCGAAGTCAAAGATAATCGCGTACGGATAGGTTCTTTTGAAAACTGGGGGCAGTGCCTCCTTTGTTTGCCTGACTTGACACGACCGCGCTTCGACCACATGGAACCCCGCTGCTCGAAGTTTTTGTGTCTATTGGAGTGTTCTTGGTGCAGCTCTTCACGGGTTTTGCCAGCGTGAGTGATTTTGGTGTCGCGGTCGGGGTAACATCGTGGGAAGTCGTGCCAGTAACACCCTTGATATTGGAAGACTGTTTTGCTCTCAAGGTGGAACTCATCCACTGGGCGGCCCAAATTCGCGACTCTCCCCCGTGCCCACATTGAGCGTGGTGAATGTGAGTTCCTCGTTGGTAGGCTTGTTGTTCAATACAGCGGTTTGCTTCTGGTGAGGCGGTTGATTTGGGGAAGAAAGCCTTGTCAAACTCGGTTTGCGGTTTTCCGATTTTCTGGTTTGGCATTCCACCACGGTTTCTCCTCGAGAACAGGTTGCGATGTGACGTTGCAGATGACATGCTTTTGTGGATCTTGTTTGGCAGTGCGGACAAACGTGGTTTTGGCCCAAACGCTCAATTTTCTTTACAACAAACGCGTGCCCTTCGTACACACCAATTGTGAGAATGTATGTGAGGTTTGGGTTGGGGTTTCAACGAAGGAACCAAACTATTTCTTCACCTTGTTTTTCAGGTTCATAGACACGAATCCCCAACCAATCGGAGAAGGGCTTATCGTCATTAAAATGTCGTTCAACTTTGTCAAGCTTATCAAGTGAAGTTTTGGGACAGTCGCGTGGAATAGTTTCAAGTTGATAAAAACTCTTTGCCAATTCCCTCGCTTTTTTGGGGCACTTCGGTCGGGCCTGGCATCTTGATGAGCGGCGAGGCATCTCCAAAGGCAAAGGTTATCTTGATACGTGTCCAAACACACCATTGGGCCGTGACGCCCGCTAGCCAAGGCGTGCAGCCAATCTGGCAGAGGACCTGTTCCCAACAACGGTTGACGGGTATTTACAATCTTCACGAAGACATCTGAAGGGGCCTCGTAAACCCAGTGTGTGTTTGGTCTTTCAAGTTGGTCTTGAGACAGCCGCTCTTCCTCTTTTTCGCGCAGCCAGGCTTCCGCGTCAGCGCGTCGGTTAACCCAGCGCGAATCCTTTCTTCGGTTTTTGTAATACAACAACAGAGACCCGTCGTGAATGTTCCTCAGCCAATAGGAATACGAATACCGAATGTAAAAGGATGTGTTGGCCACTTCCTCAATCCTGTTCATGAAGGTTTCTGTCAAGTCTCTGTCGAGATTGTTGCTGACCCGCCATCGGGTGAACCGACGGCCACTTTGGGTTTCCACCCCTTCGAGCTCAGGAGCACCAAACAGTGTTGCGAGCATTGTTTGGTAATTTGTTTGCTGGTTTGGTCTCGCGGGTGGGTATAGAGGGTCGAACTCCGCCAAAATAGCTTGCTGTGGTGTGGCTGCCATGGCTGGGGTATATTTATGGGGAAAATTTTTTCGAGAGACCGGCACTGGTGGCCGTTTTCTGCGGAGTGCTGGCACTGGCCACTTGCCTTCCATCAATCCTACCCCATACCCCGCTCTCTCTAATTGGCCACGCTCTTTCATCAATCCTACCCCATACCCCCTCTCTCTAATAGGCCGACCCCTGGTTGCCTTCCTCTTTCGGAGTAGTAATAGGTGGGTCGATCGAATACAACCAGAGCGCAGCATCCCGACGAGCGAAGCGAGGAGGATGCTGCGCGGCGGTGGTATTCGATCGACCCACCTATTACTACTTAAATTAATTCACCGAATTATAGTGACAATCAAAGGCATCCTGTGGTAAGCTCGTGGTATAAGTAAGATACTGTGTCAGGGAGGTGATATAGGGAATTATCAAGCCTATAGAGTGGTTTGAAATGCAGTGTCATACATTTTTCTGTTTTACGATTTGATTCGTTTGTTGTAGCTTGGCTGTTGTTCATTGATTAATATACGCTGTGGAATGGGAATTTTAAAACCACTCTAGTAGAAGAGTAGTCTGTTCGAGAAATACTGTAATACCATTTAACAGTTTACCGTATTTACCCGTGTATAACGCGCACTTTTTCCTAAGATTTTTTTCATGAAATTTGCGCTGCGTATTATACACGGAACCTTTTGTTTCTTGATCGTTTCCCTAATTTGCATACGCATGTGCTTAATGCACCTATCAATGTTAGTTCCGAGGGGGGGGGGGGGGGTACGGGATGGGGTGGGGACTTTGATCTGAAACGCAAATTTTGTGTCAAACCTCCCCACCCTTGGGTCAAGTTTCGAGTTCAAAGTTCCCTTCCAAGAGGTTGACCTCTTAAATGCTTAAACAATACACACACTCCAGGTTTAAAAATCACATTTATTCTTTTAACAACGGGAATGAAAGAACACTTGAAGAGACCGATGGTTTATCGGTAACAACAGATTGGGCTATTTTCACTACTTTTCTCTCCTCTATCTTCTCCGTGCGTCAAGGAAACTTCTGGGTATTTTCACGATGGCAAAGTCACTCGTGTGAGTCTTATCCAGGCTCTGCTTTGTCGGTCAGTTTCAAGAAGGCAGTATCGCAGCGTGTATTATACCATGGCAAAGTCCAAGCCCGGGAAACGGTCTTTTATTAATATTTCGTCAGTTTTCAAGTTTGATCAAACTTCCCCACCCTATGGTCAACATTCTCTTCAAGTTGTCAAAATTCCCCACCCGGGGTCGATCAAAATCCCCACCTCATCCCGTATCCCCCCCTCGGCACTAACATTGATAGGTGTAAAACAAAGGATAAAAAACCGGTAAACAAGAATTCAAAAGGTTGTTGTCCATGCCATTGTTATAATAAACAAGCAAATAACCTATCACAGCTGCTTTTAAATTATTGCCGATAAACTGGCTGGAAAAACCGTGAAAAACCGGCCAGATATTCTGTGAGCAGACGCCAAACATTTACATACAGACGGAACAAAATATCCTCTTATTTGCATATGGTGACGAAACGCACATTTTGAGCCAAAGTTTCTTCAAAATTATTTTGCTCGAAGTACAGCAGCTCAGAACGAAGACGAAATAAGTGAGGTATATTTTGCAGAGGCTGTTGAAGATTCAAAATCTTTTGAGAGCTGAAAATTGTCGGAGGCGCATTTCACAGGACATGATTTAGGGCCTGTTTACATGGAGGTGGGAGACCCCAGGAAGGTGAGGTACCTCACCTAGCCGTCGTCAAAAAAAGCTAGCCTTCACATGCAACCCCGTGGCGCTGGGGCGAGGTTTAAAATGCTTTCGCGTGGTGGCTAAGTACGTATATTAACAAAAAATTTAGAGACAATTGCCCGGATGAACACCACCCCACCCCACCTCCAGCATTCACATGGAGAAGACTCACCCCAGCTAAGCGGGTTACCCGCCCTGGCTGAGCGGGCAACCCGCCTCGGTGAGGTACCCCACCTCACATGTGAACGCGATCGAAAAATAAAGAAAGATTGTCTGGAGAGATTGGTAACCCCACCGAGGCGGGCGACCTCACCTACCTGGGGTCCCCCACATCTATGTGAACAGGCCCTTAATCAATCTCTTTATTTCTCACCGCGTTACGCTTGATTGAACACATGACACCATGAACATTTGTTTACCTTTATTTAGCATTCGAATACTTGAAAACATAAAGTGTCAGCGAATGAAAAAGAAAATTTTTACACAGCAACCACGAAGAGTCTTTGAGCATATGAGAATTCCTTGAACGGATGTCTAATTCGGGTCGGTACATTTCACTGACCCTCAGTCCATGGACTACCATGATGGACTACCGAAATGGACTACCTATATGGACTGCTAAATGGACTACCTATATGGACTGCTAAATGGACTACCTATATGGACTGCTAAATGGACTACCAAAAATGGACTACCCTTAATTACCTACCTTGAAAAAAAAAAAAGTAAAGTTTGGTTGTTTTCATCGATTGATCGTGATCTCCACCATCTTGTTATTTTTTAAATGCTGCTGGTCAGCTGTTCTGCAGGCGTATTCATTCCTCTCGTGTGATGGCTAACACGCTGGATGGTCAGTACAAATTTGAATTTATAACCGTTTGTTATAAATAGGGTAGGGAAAATCACAGATATTTTGGTCTTTAAGTGCCCCTAACACCGAAATATTTTTTTTCGCTAAATTTAATCTTTACACCTATTCAAAACACAATGCGCCATTAATTTTTTTTTAACCAAATATCGACTTTTTACAGGCTGTAAAAGTTACGACATCTAGCCGTCATCTGTCACACGATCAAGCTAGTAAGGAGCGTGGGTCTTTTCCCCAGTTAAAGTCACAAACTGATCATCGCGCTACGTCTTTGTAAACATGCATAAATAATAGTCAACTGGGGAATAGACCCACGCCCCAGCTGACTTGGTCGTGTACCAAATGATGCACAGTTTATCGTAAGCCCCATAAAAAACTCTGAAGGCTGAAAATAAATTCTACATGTTTTTGGAATATGTACAAAGTACTATAATAGCGGGAAAAAATAACTATTCTTGGGGCTAGGTGCACTTTAAATAAGGTAAGGCTTTTGGGAAGCAGGCTGCACCCCCACCCAATTTTTCAGGGAGTACCCCCCCTGGGCCTGGTCATGTGATCTGTTTTTGAGTTGTATCTTCTTCTGTCACTTACCATTTTGAGCATCATGACAGGGGTTTACCTAAAACATGGAATCCGGAATCCGGAATCCGGAATCCGGAATCCGGAATCCGGAATCCGGAATCCGGAATCCGGAATCCGGAATCCGGAATCCGGAATCCGGAATCCGGAATCCAGAATCTGGAATCCGGAATACGGAATCTAGAAACTGGAATTAATAATTAATAAGAGGGTTAAAAGAACCGAATAATAATAACAATAATAATAATAATAATAATAATAATAATAATAATAATAATAAATAAAGATAAAAAATATCTCTTCACACTACGACAAAAGGAGTTATACTCAGTTATGTTTCTAATAGCTACAGGGAGCTTATTAAAAGTAGTTGCTGCCGAGTGCTGAAAAGTTCCCGACTCTCTCGGAATAGAAAGGACAGGTGCAATCGAAGATCTTAAGCTATAAGCACTGACCATGAAGACGATAGATGTCTTACAGGAGGAGGTAGGTGACAGTAGTGAAGTCTTAGTCTGGGACTTGGTTTGTTCTTTCCAGTTGAGTCGATGTGGAGGGATATAAGGATAACTATTAAGAAAGACCGTATGCAGGATCATTAAATGCAACTTAAAGAGCTGATCCGCGAGATTTTACACTAGTTTAACCTTAAGAAACAAACAGGCCCATGCAGTGCAGCCATCGCTGCAAAAACGGAGTGAGAAGCATTGCTATTGGGAAGAAAATCTTTCTTGGAGCAGATTAACCACGTTTATCGCCTACTGTAAAAGTAGGCCTGACCAAGTCCTCAGTTGTTGTAGATATCCTTAACCAATCAGAAGGGGAGAGCAGCGGATTTTGCGTGCTCAAGGTTCCTATATAAAAGTTTCAAGGTATATTGGGCACCATACTGACTTAGGTTTTTTCGAAAAAAAGAGCAATGACTGAAGACGGTACAACTGTATGAGGGTGAAAATGTTGTAAGCAAACGAAAGCGCTAAAACAATCCTCACCCAGCCCCCATAGCTATCATTTCCAGGTGGGGCATTTATAAACGTCTTTTCTTTTTTTTTGAAATAAATATTTTTTTGTCTTCTTTTTTTCTCCAATTAATCTCTCGGATTATATTTATTTCGTGTTAGTTTCTTTTTTTCTGTATATTTAAAAGTTTTTTTTTAAAGTGATCTTTCTTCGTCTTTTGGAGATGTTCCTGAATGTACCGGGATGTTCCAGAATGTCCCATGTTCCACGTTTTATCGACGGCCACTCGACAAACCTGAAATGTACGCGCCGATACAGTTCTCAAACATTCCAGCATGGAGCAACAGACAATGACCAATCAGGCGTAAGCGTTCCCACGCGCAATTAAGTCAAGATATGCAAAGTGATTTTTCTCTGCTTTTTGGTCACGAAGCGTTTAAAATAGCTCTTGTTTTATAAAGATCTAGCTGAAATCAATAACAAAACATTGAAAACGGAAAAAAAGTTGCTCGAAATCAAAAAAGGTTGATCGAAAATCGAAAGTTGTTCAAAAAGTTGCCGTCAACTTGTGGACAGGCCTAACACTATTCATCGACAAAAAGAATAAGAAAAGGTGCTTTTAATTAAAATGATTTTAATTTAAAATTTTCAAAATGCACAAAACATTGATTAGTATCGTTGAAGTGTGATTGAAAGCTGTGTGCTTTAAAGGAATCAGGCGGTTTATTAAAAGCAAAACCAAAGTATTAAAATGCTGCCCTAGATTGATTGATTGCTTGATTGCTGCAAAACTCAGGCTAAGTCATCATATAATTTGTTGACCATATTATTACCCAAGTGACTTCAACCTTTGTCAAAATTTTTTACCAAACTTCTGTACATTCCGTATTCCGGATTTCATATTTCGTATTTCGTATTCCGGATTCCGGATTCCATGTTTTAGGTAAACCCTCATGACAGCCAGGTAAGGAATCACCTGGAAGATTATAAATCAAATTTTTACTCCAGCTGCAGCCTGTCAGCCATCATGCACGACGAGTGAATGCGCCTGCAGAAAAGCTGACCAGCAGCATTTAAAAAATAACAAGATGGTGGAGATCACGATCAATCGATGAAAACAACCAAACTTTACTTTTTTTTTTTTTCAAGGTAGGTAATTAAGGGTAGTCCATTTTTGGTAGTCCATTTAGCAGTCCATATAGGTAGTCCATTTAGCAGTCCATATAGGTAGTCCATTTCGGTAGTCCATCATGGTAGTCCATGGACTGGGGGTCAGTGAAATGTACCGACCCGTCTAATTCCCTCGTGCCGTCTCGATGCTCGGGAATACGCTATTCTTATCAGATAAAACAATTTTTGATTGCCTTTTGTAATAAACAAATTAGTGATCCCGGTACACGAAACACAAAGTCAGAACAACCTAATAGTGACCTAAAGCTTTTTTTAATATCATAGAAATACAGGAACCAATAAGAGCATTCTTAACGACCATTTAACGAATGCATGAAAACGCCTGCCGAACTTGAGACGATCGGAAATCGATTACAAATTTTCCATTGTTTACGCCTGACATCCTGATTCCCCAACCATCCCGATAGCTCTCCACGAGCTAAAAAGGAGCTGCATCGTTTTGGCATTAAGAAAGATGACAATTGTATACACAGTGGTCAAAAGGATTCCATTCACCACACTCACAGAGATTCTCTCCCCATTGAAGTCTTCACAGAGAAAGTTATTGATTGGTTTAATACTGTAAAGGGAACTTGATTCAACCCGTCTGCTGAAGAAAAACTGTTTAGTATCCTTTCCGAAACGTACGAAAGACGCTCATTAACGAAATTTAATAATACTCTGCTTTTCATGAGGTATTACATCTATACTAGCAAACAAATCGACAAATCAATTCTCCTCCAAGATTGTATTACACAAATCCTTCTAAAGTACAAAGTTGAAGGCCTGCAATAAGGTACAAAAAATGTCTCCTCCTCCTCTAAAATAATAAATGAATAATAAGAATAAAATTGTTACCTTAAGCTTCACTATATATTGTACTATATTGTACTATATTGCATAACTTTTAAGTAGACTTGTATTGCTGTAGCCAATTAATTCTAATATGTAAATACCTGATTTTATGTAAACAAGTATGACAGAAAGCGGAATAAAAAAAAATTTTAAGAAAAAAATATAATAATAATAATAATAATAATAATAATAATAACAATAATAATAATAATTATAATAGACCCTTTTCATAATGGCGCCCGACAAATTATTCTTTTATTCCTATGATAATGAGCCCTACTAGCCTCGTCAGCATGTGCAAAATTCAATAGACTTTTTTCATTAAAGTGAGGTTAGTAGGGCTAATTAACACATACAAAAGAATAATTAAAATCGTCCGCCATTATGAAAAAGGTCTATAAGTTGCAACCGTGGCAAGGACAGGAGCCATTTTTGTCTTCCAAATTAGAAAAATAGAAACCTCTACAATTTCACCTTTGCCACCATTTTGAAGTTTAGTGCGAAAGTAGGAAGCCTGAGAATGAATGGAACTTTAGTCAAATGGAACACGTTCTTCACTGATGGTCATTTCCCATCAAAATTTAGGAAATTTTTTGGTAAATGGAAAATGCCCCGGGACAAAGTAAATTAAATTGCATTTATAAAATTTTAGTGGCCATGCTTTGCCTTCCAGCTTCTTGAAAACTTTTCATTAAGGAGACAAGTTCCTTTTCATTGAAACAATAATTCTTGCTTATAATTTCCTTTTCTAAAGCATTAAACAGTGCTTCTGTTTCAACATCCACCTTGGAAAAACACCACGCCAACTCACAAATTTCACTATTCCTTAGGTTGCAAAATTCTTCTCCAAAAAAAGTGCTGACTAAAAGTTTGAAGAACCCTTTGCTTCCTCTCTTCGCCTCAAGGAATCCCCGCATAAGCATACAGACCCCTCCAAAAGAAAACTCGCTTGTACCACGCTGAAATACTTCTGCTTCAATCGCATCAAACAGCTGACTATCTGACTTTCCCACTCTTCCAAGCGACCAGGCAACTTGACACAAAAGACTTTTGTCAGCCTGTTTGAGATCCCTCAGACACAACTCAGCTTCAATTTCAGCAACTAATGTGTCATCACACCTCTCAACGGAAACAAATGACCACAGGATCAACACAAGGTGGTGAGATTCAAACTTACGAACACCACGGCTTAAAATCTCTTTCTTAACAACATCAAAAACTTTGGCTTTTGTTATACTTCTTTTGACAAAAGACCAAACAATTTGTACAAGTTGAGCATTCCCAAACTTTTCAGCACCCCTTATCAAAAGTTCATTATCTACAACATAGAAAAGTTCCTCGCTTCCTTTCTCAGCTCTGGCAAATGCCCAAGGCACCTGAACAAAATCAACGTTACGAAATTTAGCAGTTGCACGTCTGAGAATCTCTGTTTCCACTTGCTCAAACAACTCATCTGCTTTGAACTCAATCTTTGCAAATGACCACACGATATAAGCCAGCTGATGACTGCGAATCCTCGCAAGGTCTCTGGAAAGAATTTCCTTCAGGACAACATCAAACAGTTCAACAGATCCATTCTCTGTTTTCACAAATGACACTAACAATGCGGACAGTGACTTGTCATCAAAATCTTCAATCTTCACCTGGCAAGATAAAATAGCTTCTTCAATTTCTCTAAATATGTCTGCTGTTTTCAAGTTTAGGTTTGCACATCCAGTGACAATCTGGCTAATATGTGGATTTTCAAAGACCATGATACCACGTAACCGAGAATCTCTTTTTTGCAAGCTTCAACCAGCTTGTGATCTTTCTTGCCAATTTTTCCCAACGCCCATAGCAAATTTGCAAGGTGTCGAGGCTGGCATTTGGAAATGTCTCTTAAGATGCTCTCCAGCAATTCCAAGTATGTGCTGTCTTGTCCTTGCAGTGCCTTTCCTCGTTCTTGTTCCAAAATTCTCATCTGAGTTTCATCTCTGACAGTGATCTTGGCAATGCTGTAAAGCATGGTGACTTTGTTCACTGTGTCTGCTGAATTGTTAATGCTGTCAAACAATTCAAGATGATCTTCAACTGCCTTTAATGACAATATTTTCTTGTTGAGCTGAATATTATCTCTAGATGGGCGTGATGACTTAGTTGAGTACATGTAGCCAGTAGCAGAAGTGTTGACAAGGTAGAGGCTGTTGACTTTGTTTGTTGTTTTAGCGATCTTGAGTGGTGACCATGTTGTCTCGTACAAGTTGTTGACCTCTTTCAATGTCCTTGATGAAAGTTTTTGAATCCCTCGCAGGAAATGAACACTTGTATAGAATGACCTGATCCCATGGATGGCAAACATCTTTAAATTAAGCTTCCAAAACGTTAAGAGTTTTAGGTCAGAAATCTCTGCTCTGTAAAACAAACATGGAGAAAGAAGAAAAAAATGTATTCAAGGATTACTGAGTGATCAGCGTGGCTGTAACAATAAATCAAAAACTCATTAATAATTCATGAAGGAAATACAAGAGAAATTGATTTTTAATGAGTGTCTTTATATCAGATAAAGACACGACCATATTTTACATCCAATTTTCTAGCCCAAAATAGCCAAAAATCTAACTTTTAGTGTAATGATGGATAGATGTACAATAAAGCTTTTTAAACCGTTCAATAAATTCGCAATTCGTGTTTTATCAAGTCCTAAAACACTCCTGCTCATTTATTAAACATTACATGATAGTGTTTCCATCGAACGACTATCGGCTGATAGTTGCCAAGTGGAATATTTCAATGGTTATGTTAGTTTTTGGAACATCAGAATTCCAAGGAACAACTATTTATTATTCAACACATTGTGACAATGTCCAAATATAGTCATGGCGCACTTAATATTTGTTGTGCATGCTCAACAGATATCCTGGGATATTCATAATTTTGCGTGCCAGTGGGAAAAATGGTGGCTTTTCCAGCTTTTCTGAAACAAACTCAGTAAACTGAGCTTTATGACCAGTGTGTTGAATAGTATAAAGACAATTATTATCCTGCTCAGTCTTGTGGAATATCCTCTGATTTTAGCCAACTAGGCCTACAACCTTGCTGGCTAAGTATCAGGTGATATTCCGCGAGATTTCGCAGGATAATTGTTAAATATTTCCTCCACAGAAACACTCTGTTGTGGGATGGGATGAACACTATTATGTCCGATTGTCGTGTGATGGATTTAGTATTTTATGTATATCAGAATATAAAACATTTTGATCTTGAACTATGATGCCTGACAGAGTCTCTTCGGGGATTAACACCATTAAGTTACACAGTGAATTGCTGAAACAATTCATGCTGTTGTTTTGCTGTCAATTATCTTCCTTCCCCAATCTGGCACTGAACATGAAAGAATTTCCTTTGAAAGGGAATAAGTGAGCTTTAGAAGGTAACTTATTTTGGTGAGAATTATCACTATGAATGTGTTGTTTTTTGATTGATTGGCACTTTGATTTAATCTGTCATAATAATGCAGATGCTATCGGCTTCTCCGTGGGGTCAATCAGCAGGCTAACCAGGGGGAATATAAACTCAGTCAACCAAACTTGTGGGTCGGGGAATCTTGCAAGACAAATTCCCCTGGGTGAGGTGTCTCTCAGCAGAAAATTCCCCTGAAATCCTTTACAAACTTGTGAATTCCCCCACCCCATAGACCCTTTGCATAAATTGCACCAATATTTGAATAACAATACTCATACATCCTAAGCCTCACATTCACATAAAAAATCCTTACTTTAAAACATAAACACAAGGCTAAGGGTGTATAAAGTATTGTTATTCAAATTTAGGTGCCTTTTATATAATCTATAATCTTTTGTCGTAAAACAATGTCAAGATTCCCCCCACCCTCAGGCAAAGAATCCCATCCATCTCCTTGTATTCCCCCACATATCTCCCTGGTTGGCCCAGAAGTCAACCCCACAGGGAAGCTGATGACATGTGCATACTGGTAAGTGCTGCCATGGTAAGGAACTGAGCCAGAAAATCTGATGGGAGATAATAACTATTAGTGTCTGTCAGCTGTGTTTGTCATTCAGGACTAATCAATGAGAGAGTGTTGATTCAGCAGATACTGAATACTGAGTGAATACTGAGACTTTTGCCTCAATTATCTTATACTGCAGGGCACTAAATCAAAAAAAAAAATCTTAAGTCACCAAAAAAGGAAAAATAGTTGCCAAATGTAAAAATGTAGTTGCCAGATAGTATAAGAACAGAAAATCTGTACTTTGCATTAAAATGACTTAAAATATGAAAACGTGAAAGAAAACAACACAGAAAGACCTCTCCTAAATGTAAATTATCTGGTAGGTGGTTAAGTTAGTTTCAGTTTCAGTTTCAGTTTATTTGTTTTGCCATTTTACACATACCACACATTATGCAAAATAAAATAAGGCAAGGAGACACAAAAAAAGCAGTGCTTATAAACATGTGCCTCCCCATGATAAAAAACATTACTAAAGATTTGTAAAGGCGAACCGAATAACTTAGAACAACAGCACTGAACTTGTTTTTTTAAAAAAAAAAGTGTACAAGAGCAAAGCCGATACACGAACTGCAAGCAGACAAAAGCGGAAATTAAAAAAAAAATGTATGTAATCATGCTAACAGTATGTAATCATGCTAACAGAAATGATTTCAAGTTATATTAGAGAGCTTAAACAACAACGATGGTACGGCAACGATCGCAACGAAAACGTCATTTCAAAATGTAATTTCTTCTTATTCTAAATCTTTTGCTATTTTTCCAACTTGTTTACTGTAAAAACTTGTGTATAAACCGCCATCTTTCTGTCGAAATTGTGAGCTCAAAATCGTGGGTGCAGCTTATATACGAGACCATTGCTTTCAGAGGGGTAAACTGGCTTCTATGGGGTCACAAACACATGAAGCACTAAAAACCTTCAGTAAATAAAGATTAAACACATTGCTTTCTGTAGAAATGGTGACTCCTAAACAAGTCGTTTGTATCTTCAGGTTCTAAACCTGAATCTTGCTAGCCAGTAGTTCTAAACTCTAACTGCCATGGAATCTTCATACTTCCACAAAACTGCTTTCAATGTCATCTTCAACACTGATCTCTCCACTACGTGCGAGAAAATACCACGGTATTCGGAAGAACTCGTGAGGCAAATGGCCGACCATTTCGTTGCCAAGTTCAAGTTTATTAAAATTAACGACATAATACAACGCTAACCTGCAAATAGCTAAGGCTAATCTAGGCGGGTAGCGGGTAGGACTGTTTAAAGAGTAAGTATAATAATTGTGAGTATGGGATAAGTGAAGAGATGAAATAGATATACATGCACATTGAATAAATAAATAAATATATAAATATATTGAATAAATAAATAAATTAATAAATAAATAAGTAAATAAATATATAAGACAACAATTGCAGTTAGATAAAGCTACTTTGAGTGACTATTTTGAAATTTTTTGATTAGGAAAGGTGTGCCAACATAATCGTCCTCTTCCATCAAGACTTGTAGAAGTTGATTTTGTAGATTTTTCTTAAATACAAACTTCGATAATTTACGTAATTCTTGGGGGATGCTATTCCATATTTTGGGCCCTAGTCTTGAAAAAGATTTTGATAGATGGTTACATCTTGAATATTTTATATGATAATTGCCTACTAAAGAAAATCTTGTATTGTAATTATGCAACTCATTGCCTTTCATTACTTGCATGACGTGTTTAGGCATGGGGTTGTTAAACTCTCGTTTAGCAACAAGGTTTTCTCTGATTGATGGCTTCCATATGTCATACTAGTAAACATGATATCCATGCACATCTGATGGGAAAGCGAACCTTTCCATTTCAGAGTGGAAAAACGCAAAAAGCATGCGCGAACTCCGAGCGAGCGCAAGAGCCTGAAATTTGAAAAAATGGCAGCTTTTTAATTTTTTTATTTCAAAAATCAGGATAGGCCTCTGCAGGCATCCTGGGACACAGCAATAACTATTCCAGAGAAATAACTAGGTGTGCATATACCCTTTTTGTCCTTCAATTTTCTCAACACTTCTTGAACTATAACAATCGTTTTGAGCTCCTTGTTTCTCTCGCAGCATGAAAATATATCGCCTTCAAAAGCACAATATTGTCATGGGCCGGTTAACAAAATGTGGCTATCTAAGCAAACTGCTGAATAGGTAAGGTCGAGAGCTCGACTGAGGGTAGGGAAAGAGTCATTCTTCATTTTCTGAGTTTGCCAAAGTATCTCATTTTTTTCCAGAGCGGGTTTTTAAATTGTTGCGCAAAAATTTAATTATCGTTCTTGCAGTCAAGTAATTAACGGTTGGCGACATTTGGCAGCATTGAGGTTTTCCATCATGCAAATCCCTTTTGACATATGAAAACGACGATGAGCAAAATTTTCATCTTTCAAATGTATTTAAGACTTTTAAGTGCTGCAGTTTGTTTATCATGTGTTAATCAAGTAAAAAAAAAAAACAAGCAAACAAGCATTTAACAACTAAGATCCCCAATGTTCCTACGGCATGTAAACAAACCGTGCCTGAAATTCTTGTTGTCATGATAAACCTCGTGCACAATTTGTGGCAATATAAGGCAAACCACTGAATATCTAAGGTCGAGAGCTCAACTGTGGTTAGCGAAAGTGTTAATCTGTGCCGTGTTTGCCAAAGTATCTAGTTTTTTTCCAGAGCAGATTTTTAATTTGTTTCACAAAGATTATTTATCAGTTTATGGTGTGGCCAGTATTCACTGAACATGCACGCTCGGCTGCTTTTCGCATCATCTACTGTATTTATTTAGAGAGCTTCAGCTTGTCATAAACAGTATACACTGAGTTTAAGTCCCAACACACAGCCAAACAAAAAGTACGAAAGTTATTTTTGAAATGGTTTAACTTTACCAGGAGCCCATGGTGATGGGCTCCTGACTTTACCAGTGAGTGTTTATTGATACTCAAGTTTGTTTTTGTTGTAGACAATTTCACAGACTTTTCAGCAGTATAGCCAGAATTCAACTGTTCATTGCAAAAATGTTTAGTTACGAACACCTCCAAATTATTCCCCTCATATTACTGTCTTTTCTGCCATTTGCGTCGCGCTGGATTCAGAAGTGCATTGTTCTCCGAGATCACTCATAGTTCTTTCAAAACTGAAAAACACTGCACACTACTAGAGCAGCTTAATGAGAAAGGTTAGTTATGCAATTGCATTGTCTTTTTTATAAAACATCGTTTCAGTTGTGTTGAGGCAAAAAGAGCAAATGATTATATTTAAAATAAACTAGCTGATGCTATCAAAAAAGCGGCTGACTGGCCTTGACTTTTATCCAAAGCACAGTGCTTTTACAAACCAGGTGTACAAACACACTTTTCAATTTCTTCAAATGATCAAATATTCAGTGTGTTCATTTTTTCTTACTGTGACAATCTAATCGTTTCAGTGTCCAACAGATCACTGTCTTTCCAAGCAGTCCGGTTATACCAAAATTTGATTAAACTGAGAATTTAAAAATCATTTAGGACTGAACGCTACACTAACAAGCTGTTGTTTACAAAATTATCAACCAAACGATGGAAAAAATAATCTTATTTCCCTTGATCACAAACATACTCAAATCATATGAATACTCGCCTTTAAGGGAATCTCAAAGCTTTTAATTCCACTGCATATTTCTTCCCTCGTCTAACACTAGTTGGTATACTATCCCATGTGCTTTACTCAGGCAAAAAAATGAAATTATAGAAGAAAAAACACAACACTTCGCACGGTGCGAACGCTTTCCTGGCATCGTGCTCGATTTCATTTAAAAGACCAACAAGAGCCCGCGAAAAGCTGATGCGCAGCAAGCTACGCAGAATGTTTTTCCGCTCTGAACCTTTCCATATGTTGTTTGCTGATGGCTTAACCGTGGTCAAACGTAAAAAAATAAGAAAAGTCCTTTAAAGATAAGGTTTTTACGTTGAGAGCTCAAAGATGATGAGTCTTTCATCAGTCTGTGAGTTTACTAAATCATTTCATGAATTACTAAAAAAGTTAAGGTTTTTTAAAGCGAAGAATGTGGAGACTGTACAGTGCGGTATGTTTTTGTTTTCTGTTTCAATGCATGACTTCAGGAAAACCGATTCACCTTATTGTTCCTAAAACTGTTTTAGTAATTCATAAAATGATTTAATAAACTCACAGACTGAAGAAAAACTTATCATCTTTGAGCTCTCAATGTAAAAACCTTATCTTTAAAGGACTTTTCTTACTTTTTTTACGTTTGACCGCAGTTAAACTGATGGCGGTCAGCTACTCTGGTGTCCAGACTTCCCTCTGTAAATGTTTGTGTGGTTACTAAGCAAACATTTTGTACCGTTCTCCTGCACCTTATTTTCGTTCAAATTTCATTGTTTTCACTTCAACTGTGGGCTTTAACAATGAAGACAACCGTTACAAGCCCCAAGAATTAAGGAAATCGATTAAATATGAGCTTTGTAAAAAGTATTTTAAATTGTTTAACATCTTAAGGTTGCTGTAAATACACAGCATTAGATTTCGGCAAGTTTATTGCGAACAACTGCGAATAAATAAACAATTTTTTTTTACAAGAGTGCTTTTTTCAAGTTTTTATTTATTTCTTTCTCAAATTCATGCTTGAAATTTAGGGGTGTGGCTTTCCTACGAGTGCAGCTTCTGCACGAGTTTTACAGTAACTTGTAAAATGCTGGCGAACTATCCAGGAACTAAATTTCTGTGAACAGTATTAAAGTAAATAAAAAGAAAGAAAAATTTGTCATCATGTGCTCACCTTCTCGCCAATACCTAAAATTTGATCATTCCATGTTGCTGTTTTGCAGAACGGCAAAGAAATGTACCAAAATGTAAAATGCAGAGCGATTGTTTTTGCTCATTAAGCCTATTGTTTTGTGACATTCTCGTTGACATTCCTGTCCTCGTTTGTTAAACTCCCAATATTATCACCAAGATCAAGAACAAAGCCTGAAGTATTACATCCATCTCAAAAGAATGTTTATTGCAGCTCTACCACTATCTTGACGTTGTATTCTGTTACACACATGTAAAGTGAGGGTTCTGGCACAGCTCCATACAGACTTGGCTGTCCAAACCTGTTCCAGCAACTCACCCCTGGGTTCGTTGCCGGAACGGGTTTGGACAACCAAGGCTGTATTTCGCTGTGCCAGAACGCCTCACTTTACACGTGTGTGTAAAACACACTGCATGCAGTGTGCCAGAAATTTCATGCCGCGCAGAGTGTGCCAGAAAATTCCCAGTTGCTGCAGTGCAAAGCCCGCCTGGTGGCTTGGCAAAATGCAGCGCAAAGTGTGTCAGAAACATTTTTCGTATTGAAGAAAAATAAAACTAGTGTATACGGCAATATGGCAGCTGCAAGAGTTTCGAGAGAAGTTCTGCAGATGTTTTACGGCCCAATCTTGCAGGAGGAGAACAGAAACCTTCCCCAACTTCTGTGACCCGATTGGAAGAGTTTTGACACTTTTTTTTATTTCCCAACCAATTTTCATCAATGACTTTGTGTTTGGAGAATGGATGCATCACCAGATAATGAAACAAAAAAAACAGTTGTTTAAGTTTGAAAAACAAACTAGACCAAAGGTTGTTAATTTGCTTGCAAGTGAAATTCGAGAATTGAAAAGTGTGAAAGCAGGCTTCGGGTTGTGGATAAAAAATATTATTGATTGGTACTTTGGTTTAATCTGAAATAATAATGCACATGGTATTGGTATCACTCAAGCAAACTTGTGGAATGGGAGATACAGGGTGTAATAACTATCAGTGTCCATCAGCTGTGTTTTGTCATTCAGGACTAATCAGTGAGAGAGTGTTGATTCAGCAGATACTGAATACTGAGTGAATACTGAGACTTTTGCCTCAATTATCTTATACTGACCAGTTGCTATAGAAGATCACAAAATGGCTGTCAGTTATCCCACTGCAAAACCAAGAGGAAACTTTAAAAAATCTTGACAAGAAGACAGTATTCAGAGAAATTCTCTTAAAAACAATAATCAGTATTAACAGGTAGGTATTTTGTGGCATAAAGGATTGAGCTCAATGAATTATAGAATTAGCTTATGGCTTTCTCCAATAACTCAAGAAACAGCAATAAAAGAGGAAATTATGCATGGTTAATGATGGTGGTCGCTTCAATCTTATGGCCTTGTTTATCATTGTTATTGTCCATTACTTAATTAATTGCCATTAAATTGCAATAAATATGAAACTTCAGTTAGTTTAGATGTAGGCTTAAGTAATCTGCTAATAAGTTGTATGATAACCAGTACACCACATAAGGACTACTATTTAAAGAAATTTGAATTCAAAAGCCAAATCTCCACTAGCCCCCTTATTCCACCCATGCCTCCAATTCTCCCATTCTTCCTCTGAAATCAATGTTTGGTCAACAAAATTGTCTCACCAAGCACTTTTACATACTTTTCTAACTCAGAACCTCTGAGGCCTTGCTTGTAGACCTCTGTTGAGTCATTTTGTGATTAGTATATTTAACAATGTACCTAATTAATACACATTGTAATTTAAAATCTATTTTAAGTCCTGATGTTTTACATGTGTATAAACATCAGGACTTAAGAATTAAGAACTACAGTGTATGACTCGACTAAACCTTTTATATAAAATGAGTTGTGGAAAAATTGATATTGATGTAAATAGCTTTCTACAACCTCATTCTGAAGTTAGAACTCGAGGGAGTCATCGTTATAGATATAGGCAAGACAAGACGACAAAGAACATATATTTTTATGCCTTCTTCTCAAGGACCATAAGACTATGGAATAAACTACCCACGGAAATAGTTGAGTCAAACTGATTGGCTGTCTTCAACTCTAAATTACTCCCCTACTTTTCAAAGAATTTCTAGAGATTTCTTATTTTCATAATTTTTACTCCATATTACAATCCATTTATTTTTTACATAATTTTTACTCTATATTACGATTCACTTATTTTTATATATGTATTATCTTGTTTATTTGTTAATTCTTATCTGAGCATTGTATATATTTTATGATCATTTCTTTTGATAGTTGGTGCGATGTCTAACGGATTTTACCAACTTTTTTTTTTTAATTTCAACAAAAGGAGCACTTACTTGTATTAATGGCAATAACGAACTGGTGCCACTTACAAACTACTTAAAAATATGATACTTACACTACTTACAGAATGGTACTTACACTGCTTACGGACAAGCAACAGCAACTAATGAGCTAAACGAATAATAGCAGTATACAGTATAGGTACTGTACAATGAAGATTAACGGCATAATGACAGGAACAGTGAGTTAAGATAGATAAGGAGACAGTATCCATATTTTCCTAAAGAATACTTTCCTACTGATTATTTTTCAGTTTCATATTTTGCAACATTTTTTGCTCGAAATCCATGAATGTCGGGAAGAATTTGGTTATTTCTGCAATTCCACAAGAAAATCTTTCCAATTATTACAAAATAGTTCAGCAATATATGTGAAGGGTCAGTAGATTCAGTAATAATTACAACAAGCACATTTTGCAGGGAAAGGTGGATCCTTTTACTTGAAATAATGCACCAGTAAATTTCAAACTCATTCCAGAACTGCTTAGAATAAAGGCAGTGGAAGAGCAGATTGTTTAGTGACTCAGGCTGACCTTTGCAGAAACTACAAAGATCATTTGTTCTAAAACCTATTTTATATAACTTGGTGTTTGTAGAAAGAACTGAGTTAAGAACTTTGTATTGAAAAGCTTTAACAGGATTTTGCCAAGTTAATAAATGTAGATGTAGATGTAGATGTAGATATAAATAAAGTTAAATAAATAAATAAATTTAAGGTGATCTCTTAAATCTGCATTGCACATCCTTAGTGTGCATAAGTTATGGTGTCATTAGCATGTGCTCTTGTTGCTGATTCTACCACATTTTGACTATTGAAGGGAAGTACTGGGAAAGTCCTCAGGCTTCAAATGTTGCAAAATAGGATCACATGAATAATTACTGGAGCCAATTGGCATGTCAGATGTTCCCAAATTCTTCATGATCTCAACTGGCCAAGTTTAGGTAGCAGATGAGATATCCAACTCATGCGAACAAAACTATGAATAATCAAGTCCCAGAATATATCTCTGAGAAATTCATCATGGTGAATACTGTCCATAATTACAATCTGCGAGGCTCTGATCATAATTTATTTATACCAAGACCACATTCAGATGTTTCGTCTGCAGGGGGCCATTTCAGGCATGTACTAAGACCAGGAACACCGGAACACTCCGAAACACCGGAACACTGGAACACTGGAACACCCTGGAACAGCTGAAAAACCCCGGAACACCAAATTTGATGGTGTTGTTTTGTTTTCCCATTACAGACCATGTAAAAAATAAAATGCAAATGTAATTTGTTTGTCCACATTAGACGAAAGAGCTTAGAAGCAGGCGCTAAAAATATAGACAAAATGTAAAAAGAAAGACAGAAAGAAAGAACGAATAAATAAAAAATAAATAAAGAAAGAAATAAGTAAATAGAGAAATAAAGAAATAAGCAGGTAAAGAGGTAAAGGAAGGAACAAACAAAGAAACAAAAAGGAAGCCCCCCCCCCTCTAATCTCAGACGCATGAAGTTGTGGCTTTTAAAGAAATATTTAACTTTTTCCAATTACAAGCCCCCATTGTTAGGCTTTTTTACTGCAATGCATAGTCATAGTTGATACTTAACCCATTGACTACCGGCTGTTTTTACATTTTCGGAGTGATTTTCCACCTATAAACAATGAATAGCAATTTGTGACTCTTTATTTGAACTACCAGGGAAAAGTGGTGCTGTCCTAAGCCACTGGAGGCTCAAGGTTTCTGAAAACGTCATTTTGACGTAGCTATTTTTTATCCGGAAGCGACAACAATGGTCCAAGTTCGGTTTTTTTGCTTGTGATTTCTGTTAAATTTACAGCCATTTTTCATCTTTAGCGGCTGCCTGATGAGCATCATTAAGCGTGATGGTAGCTAAGAGTCCACTTTCTCAAAGAATCGAGCAAGGTGATGTACCCTGTTGTTGAATTTGGCTTGTTACTCGACGAACTGGGAATTTGGCCGGTCGAACACTTAGTACCTTTGGGACTCGACTATTGATGAATTTCTCGACCTACCGCCACATATTTTGGAATTTCTGAGTACTGAAGATGACCACAAGCAGGAATTTTTGGCAGTAGGTCGGAGTGGCTGTAGACTTAGTTTATATGTGAAAGAATTGGGACAAGGAACGGGTGCTGTCAAAAATTCTCATCATTTCCCAGCATGCAATGTGGTCTAGATGTTGAAAATGGCAGAAGGGCCCGAATGCACTGGAACAAAAGGCTGTATCTACGCTCGGGAGAAGAATATGAACAAAAAAAGTCATTTCTAAGCTAGAAAAAGGACTGAATTTTGTTAGTTTGGTTTTTCGGCGATGACTTCCTTAAAAAACATGAAGGCAAAAAGGGGCATTTTTGTCGTTTCTCTTTGACGTTAAAAACGGTCAGTTTCGTTCTTGTCCAAACTCAAAAGGCCATATTTGGTAAAAATCGCTACATTTCTTGCATTTATTGGATATCCAAATCTAAAGGGCATTCCATTTCGTGCTCACAACTAACAGTTAAGGCAATATTCGTGCAATTGAGAAAGTTGCAATGTTTTGAAGCATGGGAGTTTTTTACGGCCGGTTTTGGCCGGCACGGGTGCCAATGGGTTAAAGTTACATACTGGCCGGTTACAAGTTATCAACCTTTTTTGCTTGGTCTTTGTTTACCCATTACAGACCGCGTGATATTCTCTGGAGAAAAAAAAGTATCCATTCATATTCACGCGGGTATTTGAAAATTTCTCAAGACTATGATCACATAGGGGGAGCTGGAATGGTTTAACAGCACTCGCCTCCCACCACTGTGACCCAGGTTCGCTCCCCGGACCTGCCGTCATCTGAAGGTAGAGTTTGTTGTTTGTTTTTCTCCGGGTTCTCCGGTTTTCCTCCCTCCACAAAAACCAACACTTCTAAATTCTAATTCGATCTCATACAAGTACACTTTATAACGAGCTCTAAGCTCTTTCGTTATACGTGGGTAAACAAATTACATTTACATTTTATCTTTTACATCGTCTGTAATGGGAAAGCAAAACAACACCGTCAAATTCGGTGTTCCGGGATTTTTCAGCTGTTCCGGTGTTCCGGGGTGTTCAGGTGTTCCTGATTTTAGTACATGCCGCCATTTCATGCCCATGGAACAAAACAGTCAATCATCCGGTTCATTTTATGCTGTATTTTGGAAAGAGTAACTACAAAATACTACAGCGCCAATCTTCCAGGTATATTAGTAGAAGTGGCTAGATGGCTTATTACCGTTAAGTGTTAAATGAACGAGGAAGGTACATCACATAGTGGCTCGGTGGATCGGTGGCAGCCACGCGACGCCGAGCCACTATCCTTACATTCTGGTTCTTTCTGGCAAACGGCCGAGCCACCTCAACAAATTTAACTAAAAAATTGGCCCTGTATTCGCATTTGGTTAACGAAGTACAATAGTCCTGAAATCTAACCCCTACCTTCAAATAATTCCACGGACTTCGGTAGATAAGAAGAAGCCGTCGGAGATGGCCTGCTTAGTAACCGCTCACCAACAGCTTTTTGTCAGTAGGGGTAGGGTACGGTAAAGAATTTGCCAAAATAAATATATATTTAACTGCAAGAAATATCAAATAATTGATAAAAGAAAAGCTTTAGGCGAGGATGCCCATATAGAAACCATTAGGACTTGCTCGGGCTACAGGCACCTCAGGAAAAATACAACTATAAAATGATAATTTAGGCGTGTCTTATTTAATTTGTAAGCACATTTAGGTTAAAAAGCAAGAACACAAACAAACAAACAAACAAAATAAACAAAATAAGGGGAAGTCAGTTCAGGAGGAAAGTTTTTAATCTAGACTTAAATTGAGAAAAACTATCAGCATTCTGAATTTCTGTATTGAAAGAATTAAACAATTTAGGTCCTTGAAAGCGTATTGCAAACTGTCGGATATTTGTTCTACAAGAAAATAAGTAAAAGGCATTGGAGTTTCTAGTATTATAATGATGAATTTGATTAGTCAGCAAAAACATTTCACTGAATGCATCAGTAAGGAGGCCTTTCTTAAAAGAAAACATAAACTTGCCAATTTGAGATCGATAAATATCACTGAGTTTCAGAATTTTCAGCTGCTTAAGGGGGACTAACTTAACTACAGACTTAGCGTTGTTGCCAAGGGATATTTGCGGACTGTATTTGTAAAACACAGTTTTTCGGTGTTTTTGCCACTGTATTGGTGAAACGTGCGAAGTGGTCAACATGTAAAATTAATAAATTGCTATTGCGCATGCGTAACTTGCCCCAGGCCCAAACCGCGCCTTAGAGAGAAAAACCCCTGAAACTTGGAGAAAATTATGTGAAGTTCCGATTTTTTTGGCCAATCGGAGATATTCCAGCCTTCTTTACAAGCCTACGTAAGCAATTGTTGTTAACGTACATAACTGCAATGATAATGACGAAATGGTATGAATTTGCGTGCTTATGACGTCATAAATCTCAGAAAAATGCGAATTTCCAAAAATCGATACGTAGAGTTTTGCACCTTGGCGATTGTTAACCATTGGCACCATTTTCGATATCCAGAAGTGTACGCCACTCGAGTTTTAGGCCTTTTTCTGTTCTGGTCACGTGACTTACCAAATATGGTTGTGACTCGAAAATCTTGGAAACCTTTTTGATTGTAAAAACATAGCCAGACAGCTTGCCTGTGCAAGTTAGAGTTTCCAAGATATGAGCGTTGGGAACTTTCCATAGCAACAATGTTAGTTCATTTTGTAGTTAAGTTAGTCCCCCCTTAAATGTTGGCTCGGTATGAGCATCGAATGCGCTTCTTGATATGATTCTTGAAACCTTTTTCTGAAGTAAAAAAATGCGATTTAGATTAGAAGGATAGGTCGATCCCCATACTGTTCATGCAGTAAACAAGGTAAGGATAAACAATACCGCGTTTTACAGATTGCGGGTGGTGTGAATCATACGCTAGGTACTGGTCAGTGTATGTAGGCTTTCTGTTAACACTGGTAGAGAGGTATCCGTTCGAACCCTTGATGACGTATCAAGTTCTCATTCTCAGTTTCCATTGCGAAACGGATCGTCGACTGTTGACTATTGAGGTGTTGTAAGAACGAGTCAACTTTGTCACGATCTAAGATGGTAAAAGTGTCATCCACATAGCGTTTCCAGATCTTAGGTGTACAGGGCGTCGATGTCAAAAATAAAAGGTGTTGGAATAAAAGGTGTTGGAATAAAAAAGCACTTGTAAATTTTTTCAAAGACCACAAATTGCACTCGCCCTACGGGCTCGTGCAATTTTGTGAGTCTGAAAAAATTTACTCGTGCTTATTTATTCCAAATTGCACTCGAAATCATGTGATTACCTATACTAATAAGAATAAATTGAAAATAATTCGGAATAAATATAATTAAAAATAAACTTTAGTGACCTAGTCACACTAAGTAAAGGTGAGATTTGTGAGTTTGCGTGGTGTTTGTCTAAGGTGGATGTTGAAACAGGAGCACTGTTTGATGCTTTAGAAAAGGAAATTCAAGCCAAAGATTATAGCTTTGATGGTAAGCAGCGTGCCTTCTTGAAGAGGTGTTTTCGACAAGTTGGAAAAGAAAGCATAGTCTTCAAAGGTTTATAAGTGAAATGGCCAGTTGATTTAACTGTTGGTTGTTTTTCCAGGTCTGCTCCATAAGACGTGTTACAGTATGTTGCGATTTCAATGAATTTCACAATTTGTTCATTCCCAGGCCGTAATTTTCACTATCGGTGCTATGCTCTGGAAGATCCTTCCTGCTCAAGCTAAACATCAAACCACTTTGAAGTCTTCCCCTGCTGGCAAACTATTGCTAGTTATCATGACAATGTATTCACAATAATTGCTCCATGTCCTAGCTTTATTTTATTACTGTTTTACTTTATTACTGCAGGATTTAATTCGAGCATAATTATTTTATTTTGTATTTATTATAAAACACCAATGAAATACCAAGTGAGCTTTCGCGTGAAAACATGATATCTTCACACCTGAAAATAACAAGTTTTATTATATGACTGGCTCTTTCAGCGGTCAAAGTGAAACAATTCTCCTGCTGTGATTGGCTACCCTCAAGGTCAAGATGGAGCTATCTTGACCGCTTGGGATAGCCCGTTCGTCCCCGCATTTTACTGCCTTTTAGGCTATGTCTACACTATACCGGATAGCTCTTGTGCCGGCACGAAAACCATATCGGATAGGGCCTTTGTTCACATTCAAAACGATGATTTCGGCACGATTTTTGCGTCGGAGCGATGCTGGGCCGCTGCTAGGTTTTTGTGACACTTTCTGGAGTAGTGTGAACAAAGAATCGAACCGAAACGGAAATCAACAACGAGGAGCAAAAATTGGATTCTAGTTGAAAGATAGCAGCGGTTTTGGGCCACTGCCGTTCACACCAGGCCGTAGTATTTTTCACAACGGCATAAAATGTTATCCGGCATAGTGTAGACATAGCCTTAATAGCGTCCTTTGACGGTCATATGATAAATCCTTTATTGACCAAGCTTGTCCGGTCAAGATGGCGGGATATTGGCCTCGTTCGTTTTTGCTTGTTTATGGACCTCGACTTCGTCTTGGTCCATAAACAGGCAAAAAAAAAAGAACTTGGCCAATATCCCGCCATCTTGACCTCACGCTTGGCCAATAACCCATATATCTTCAGCGAAAATGAAATGGTTTGGTATTTCATTGGTGTTTATATAATAAATAGAACATTACATGCCCACTTAGAGATAAAAAATTTCTCTTCTCGTGTTGAAAAATATTTTCACTCGTTCATTCACTACGCTCATTTGTGAAATATTTTTCAACACTTGAAGAGAAATTTCGTATCTCCACGTGGCCATATATAATATCCTCTATATATGAATTGACAACATGCTTAATTATTGCTTATGTATGTATGTATAAAGATGGCGACTGACTTGTGATTGTATTCTTAGTTTTCATGTGATGTCATAAAAAGGTAAAATTCAGGCAAAAGTTAACAGATTTTTGCATTATCTTCAATTTAGAAATTATCTGCTTGCATGTTTGCAGCTTGGTCACAAGGTTTGTTATGAATTGGCTTGAATATTGGATTTTTTTCCAGTGGGTGACATGAAGATGGCTGCTCACAAGCATGTCATATTTGTGCATAGAAACATCGATTCACCGTGTGTTTTTGAAGTCTGAGAAGCCAGCATGACAAGAGAAACGTCTTTGTGAATGTTTGCAAGCTCAACAGCGAGAAGAAAGCCTTTGAGATAGCCAAAGTAAATTCCAGATATTTTTTATTCGTTTTCGGCTGCCATGTTGATGCCCCTCAGAAGGACACAAGCATGGCGTGTCCACACTATAATGTCCACTCTACAATTTTGAGTGGTACATTTTGCCAAATACCTCGAGTATGAAGTATCGCACAGCCCTAATACCTGTGGGCATGTTGCTTATTTATTACTCTTCTACAACACTGAACTCAATGGACCATTTTCTTAACGAGTAAGGGCCTGGGAACGAATCCAAACTTCATTAAAAATCAATGAAATTGAACTAAATTGATTCTCATATGAAAGGGTATCTCAAAATAAGCAGTTTCAGCAAATTTGAGTATGTTTGGTTGAAAAGCTTCCAGATAACATGCATTTAAAACTTAAAAAAATTCCATACAAATGTCTCTATGTTGGAAAGTGTGTCCCTACAAACCATACAGTCTCTAATTTTCACAGTTTTCAAACACATTTTTTCAGCTCCAATTCAACTGAACAGCGTGAAAGTTGGTTAGGTGACCATTTTTGAGATGCTCTTTCATGCAGTGGAAACAATTTTTTCCAATCAATAAATTTTAAAACCTCATTCCCAGGCCCTTACTCGTTTAGAAAATGGTCATTTCTTGAATTTGTCTATTGAATTGTTGGTGATTTAATTTTTATACTTAAGTGACGTGCACATGGCTGAAAACAAAGAATGAAGATTGTGCATAGTTACCTACCAAGTTCTGTGAACACTTTGAAGTAACCGCCATTTTACTTGTTTAAACATAAAGTGCAGTTAATAAACTCTTTGTTCCTTGTGATGTCACGTGCATTTGGTTCGGTGTTGAAACAAACTTTAACACGATTCAGCATTTTCCAGAACGACGGAAATCTTTGTTGATTCAAATTTGTTGTTGCATTTGGGGATAATATGAACCGATATTAATTTCTACCAGTTTTGCCACAAGTAAGCAGCCTAATTTTAGAAATTACGTTTCCTCAATGCTATCAAGTGGCAATCCGTGTGCGTTTGTGTGTGTGTGGAGAGGGGGGGTATTAAAACTCATTTCTTCAAAGATTTTGATGGAGGAACAGGTACATTGTATGCGTATACAGGGACCGTGCAAATTTTCCGGAGAAGCATGCCACCCCCATCCCTAGTTGACTTACGCAAGCGTGTTCGAAGCGAGCCCCCCCCTCCCCACTTGAAAACTTGCTGCGGGGGCCCTAGTATATTGCCACATGGTAGCTGGTCACGTCAGGGCTATACGCGGCTCATTTGAATTAACTTTCTGTTCAGCAGAATCGTTTGCAGAATTTACCTTAGAATGTGTCAAAATTGCCCTAAAGAACTGTGTTTTGGGTCATTTGCTGGTGCCTGAGCTCATCATAAAAGGTTGAGAAGGCTTAAACCTTGCCAATTTCAAAGAACTGCTTATTGGCACTGTGAATGTAACAAACTTTGTTCAAACGCTCGTTTCAAGCTGCTGACAGTTTGTCGTTCATGGACGTGGGGCCTAAAAGCAAAATGAGCCTTGTCTCACCAGTCTTCAATCTACACTTGTGGAAGTTTCATCGAAAGTTGAAGGTGCCTGGACAACTCTTGGTGCAGGATTGAAGCCTGGTCAGAGACTTACAAGAAAATAGTAAATTGTTTGCTAGGAGCCTTTCACGCTCAAAGACAGGTGGAACTTCCCAGGATGCAACGGGGTCAGATTCTTGCCGTTTGGCTGCTTGGTTGAGGTTCATGATAAAAAGGGAGCTGATAGCGCCCTTGTTTGCCTTTGTTCCTAAACTTCCTCTTTAATTTGGAAGCAGAAGAGCTGTTTTGTAATGTTTACTCTTTACTTAAAAGATTCAGTTAAAGAAAGATTTGTCCAGACTGCTCGTTTGCGAGGTAAGATTTTCGTTTAATTCTCGCACTATTTTGCATATGATGTTGTTTTCATTTCATTTCATTTCATTTCTGTGGACGGGAACGGGACGAGGACGGGTGGGGGGGGGGGGAGCCCGGGAGAATAGGGCACGGGAGCGGTACGGGAGGCGGAGAGGAAAGGGCGAGAAGCGGCAGAGAAATCCAAAATGCGAATTTTTGTCATTTATTAATACGTTAGAATACTTTAGGAAACAAGACTCAAAATGTTATTTGGGTTTTCGTTTGCATCAGCTTCTTCTGAGCAATAAAGAAAACCAAAACAGGCTTACTTCCGGTGCAACTGTGAACCCTTTTATGGTGATCATGAATTAGTGGATTTAGTGCGCATGTGTCGCGTAAGCTGTCAAAAGAGATAAGCAAGACGAGCAAGGCTGAGTGAGCGACTTGGTTAGAAAAATATCTCAAATCTATGACGTCAAAGACCGTTTTTTGGTCCGGCAGTGAAGGTCTGGACATGGAAGAATGGTAACTGGTTGCAACTTACTGAGAAACGTTCTGCAAGATTTTTCCAGACTGCCGAAGTAAGCGTGATATCGAATCTTATGAAATGGACCCTTCCACAGTTTTTTCAACTTTTGACTTAATCTCGTACCCAGACCTTCCACGGCAATCACAAGTAGGATCTGGGTACGGGATTACTTTTGACTATGATTGGCCATGTAACGAAAATCTGTTGACACTGAAAAGAGCAACTTAAAATTTTTAAAATAGCCAAGTTTCGGAGTCGTATCTCAGTTTATGTTATGTTTAATAAATAAACAGGAGTGTTTTGTTAAGTTTAAAAAAATGAAAAATTAATTTCTTTTGTATTTCCTTCATGAATTATTAATGAGTTTTTTAAAGCCTCACAAAATCGGGAAGTGTTACAGGCGTTTGTATGCTGGGGGGTCATGTTTGTGCTCCCAGCATACAACAGTCTATAAAATTTCTCGAGTGGTAGATGTGACTCTCAAACCGTTCTGAAGTTGAAAAACCGTGGAAGGGTTTATGAGACGAGATCACGAAACAGCACTCCCGACTCCGAAGAGGAGACAGTCTTAACAGCCATAACAACCATTTGGAACAGAAGGTCGGATCGGTGCGGCCACCTTAATTGGCACATGGAAGACTTCTTTTAAATCTGCTTAGAGTTGCCAATCGATAAATAATAATATCAGAAATATGTCTGAGACGTCCGTCATATCCTATTTCCGTATTACACCGTAATTGCTGAACAGAAAGGGTTTAAAAGAGAACTTAAAAATACATTTCTTGATCGTCTGTGACCTTTTGGGTCAATGTAGGTGGCTGTAAACATTTTAGGAAACCCTCGTCCCGATCACGTGACCATCGAAAATGTGGGTGGCAAAAAAATTTGATGACAGAGAGCGGTGGCAAAGTCAAGAAACTGTTACTGGGACAATTAACGACCCAACCTCCCTGCGGTATTGTTGTTTTTACTGGTCACATGATCAGGTCCAGCCAGGGTCTCTCTCTCGACGACAAGGTAGGAAAAGAGAGAGAGAGCCTGGGTTCGAGGTTGGTAGCTCTTTTAGCGGCTGCAATTTTTGTGTGGGACGAGGCAGCTTCATTCTAAATTTTTCCTTTCGGATAAAATCTTTTGGCGCTGCTCCAATCTTATAAAAAGGGCAACGCATTTGATTATATCGACCATATTATCGGCCGCCATCTTTTCACGTGCTCTGTCTGGTTACTTTGAAGCCTGGCCTTGGGTCAAATTACCTCCCCACGTAGGCAGGGGAGAAAACCGGAAACTGCGGCAAACTCCCGCTTGCTTGGGGAGAGGAGAAACCAGTCTTGAAGGAAAATAAAGCGACTGTTCAGTCTTTTGACTATCTTCTGAGCCTATAAACTCTTTTTGAATGACCGCCACCAAGCACGAGCAAACCGAAAACTGCGAAATAAAGTTATGATTTCCCGTAACCGCACGATAATTTCTTGACCGTAAACCGCCAAAAAACGTACGCATTTTCCCGCGAACAGACACTCAAAATAGGCTAAAATCGCCAGACCGCCAGAGTATAATAGACTCCCCTAATTGTAGCCGCTAAATGACTGCGATGTGCTTTGATTTCCTAATCTACAGGGGACGGCAGAAGGACTTAAAAGGGCAGGAGTCGGGAGGCAGGAGCAGGGTGCGGGAAGCGGGAGGTTCTTCTATGTAATGAACTAGAATAAAGCCAATCTGTTGAATTGTTCTTGCAAATCATTCGGAAGATTGATGGTAGTTATAGGCAAAAAACACCCATTTTTCCCTCTGAAAATAACCAGAGTCACGTCTGTTCACAAGGTTAGGTTCATGACATCGATCAGTACAAACATAATTTGTAAAACATTATGTCTTGCCTCATTGACTAAGTGTTTTTGCTCATTTATTTTTACTGAGGAAGCACTTTTAAAGACATCTTACAAAAGCTTGTTCTGTTGCCGTGGCAACGAGACATCATCGCGTTTGTCTTCATTCATGACAACGATTTGCTTGAATGTGGTTTCTTCTGAATGAGTTTGATTTTGGAGAAAACGGTATGCTATTATGGAAGACCCTCTTAATTATAAAGAAAAGGAAAGGAGAGAAAAAAAATTTTCTTGCAGGTTTATGTGAGCTGAGCTTTAGGCCAGAACGGCTCCTGATTTTGAAAAAAAAAAATCAGCCCAGAATATAGAATTTACAAAAAAATATCATTATTCTTTCTGTCGTTTTATATTTTATTTTCATTTTCTTCAAGAAATCATAATTATATTGGTACATGGGCTCCCCCCCCCCTGCCCGCGCGCAAAGTTTACATCAAAATGAGGAGAACTGGGGATGAAATGTGAGTCAGCATACAACTGCGCATGATCCCATGTGTTATAGGAGCCTGCGGTGAAGCCGGAGTAAGTCAGTAAAAGAAGAATGGTAAGTTTTATTTGTCTGCCTTTTTCGTTGATTAAAGCTTCTTATTCTCCGTACTTGGCAGTCAAGGTAGCTTTTAAAGGATTAACGTTACATATTGGGGACAAAAATCGTAAACAACTGTCGCCAAACTGGTTAGATTCTTTACCGCTTGTCATGGAACCGTCGTCGTGAATTTTGAGGCGATCATGATCAAAAACGTCAATTGTGCCTTTGTCATGTTAAAACAAATTTTTATTTTATCGGAAGATTTTGATGCGTATTGATAGAACCTTGAGGTGCATGTCTTAACAGGGGTACGTTCTTCAGGCAACCCATTATTGGGCCTTGGTCTTCAACACTGAAATCCATATTTTGATGTGCATTGATATACAGTGTACTGTATAAACTTTTGAAGAGTACTTTCTGTCTGGAAGCCATCGTTGGCTCTCTATCATCAGCACTGAGCAAATTTATCAACTTATGTCCATCCTTACATGTACATAGTGAGAGATGACGACAGAGTGTTTGTTATTTTTTTCTCAGACATATGAGGTTTAGCTTGTTTGGTGTATACTGTAAACTTGGTTACTGTCATATCAAACTGAAAGTGCATGTTGTAACTTTTACTGCAGGGTCAGAATCAGTCAGGGAGTGGTGGCCCTGGAGGCGACAAGAAGGGAGACAAGGTAACAAAAGCATTAATTTGAAATGTTAGTGCTTGGTAGTGATGACTTGTTATGTTGTTCAGTAAAGGATTGAAAACAAGTATCCACTGAATTAGTAAGGGAATTTTGATAAACTAATTTTCAGGGCTAACCTCTAGTGGTGATGGTGGGACAAGCTTTATATTATACCCAGATCACTCTGTCTGGAATCCAGGGCCCAGTTGCTTGAAGCATGGTTAGCACTAACCAGTGTTAAATACCATGACAACCTACAGGTTTTAATACATCTTAACCAATGCTTAGCGCTAACCATGCTTCAAGAAACTTAGCCCAGGGTGTTAACTATTAGGTCACTTCACATCCCAGAAAAAAATGTTAAAAGCCCTGAAGACATTATTAATATTCCTATTCAAGTCACTGCATAAGAGAGATTAATTTTCTTGATTAAAATAATGTTTCATGTTGAGACACTTCAATTTAGTAAATTGGTTTGGGGGTACAGTTTGCTGTGTTGTTTTGAGATGGAAATAACCCCAAGTTCCAATAACTGTTACTGAATCATGTTTTGTTTTATTTTTATATTGTCATACTATCAGGACAAGAAGAAGAAGTATGAGCCTCCAATCCCTACTCGGGTAGGAAAGAAACAGAAGAAATCCAAAGGTCCTGATGCTGCAAATAAATTACCTCAAGGTGGGTAGTGAATAAGATTAAAGGATGGTCCAGTTTTTGTGAGCATATACATGTATTTCTATTTATTGTACACTGTAATGTGAAATCTTAAAGTGGGACCATTAGCAAAAAGTGAAAGCTACAGAACAGTACTACAGTCCTGTATGATGCTCTTTATTTAATATACTTCTCAATCTGATTCATATTTTAATTTACAATGTAATTCTTTATTATTCTTTTCACTTGTGTGTTTTTAAGTGAAGAGTTGTTTAACAAACATTAAGCAATTTAGAATTCTCTTTCAAGGTCCTATAATTTGGAATTCTCTCCCTACTTCAATTACCTGTTCAGCAAGATTTCTTACCTTTAAGAGTAAGTTATAGAGCATTTTCAAATTTGCTAGAAAAAATACGGAGTGACCGCGTGGAAATGGCTCTCAGTGAAAAACGGTTTTGAATTATCTAATTCCCTAACATGTTTTTTGTTGAAGATAAGTTAATCTAGCGAATCTAATTGAACAAATTGCCCTTGAGTTGTAACTCTTGAAAGTGTCCTCTTCAAGACAGAAATAAACTTTGCGAAAACAGTGCTTGAAAAAAATCTTTACTTCATGAACAAACACTGCCTGCAAACACCTCTATCGACGATCGGCCAATCAATTTATGCTAATGTTTCTTCCGTTCATCTACTGTGGAAATTTTCTGTATAATTTTATCTGCATGTAAACTCTCATGCTTTAAACAGTTCACTGCTTTATCATTTTGTCGCATTTTCTCCGGCTTTGATTAAGTTTACCTGACCCATCATCATAGCCAAAAAACTAAAAGCGCACAACCGTCATGAAGCAAAGCGATTTTTTTGCATCCAATATTTCCAAAATCGCTCCAGTTGGCTGCATTTGCATGAACATATTGTCCATGCTTACATCTGGTGCAAATTGACTTTTCCCCAATTTCTCAGTGACTATTAACTCATTTTGTATTGTTTTTTTTTTTGCTTGAAAAAAGTAAAAAGTTCATTTTTGTGGAGAAAAATAAAAATTAAAAATTTTATACCCTGAACGTATGGGGTAACCTTAAGCAGCCACTATTCCTTTCCTGGAGGGTAGCTGCTTAGTGGGGGTTGAATTGTATGAATTGGTGCTTCCTAACATGGGAGCAAGAGCATTTTGTGCTATGCTGCATTATACTTTTTTGAAGGAGGTCACTCATTTTGTTGCTGTTTGTCTGTTTAGTAACGCCACACAGGAATTGCAGGTTAAAACTGCTGAAATTGGAAAGAATAAAAGACTATCTTCTCCTTGAAGAGGAGTTCATCCAGAATCAAGAACGACTCAAACCTCAGGAAGAGAAAAATGAGGTTAGAGGGTGACAATACAATGACAATATTATTGTAAGCCTAAATGTTATTTCTGAGGTTAAACCAAACCATACATGTACTTTTAATTATTTTAAGTGTGGAAAAAGTGTAAAGAGTTTTCTAATATGGTGATTGAAATAACTTAATTGCATGCAGTTGTATAAGATTAGTTTTCAGCTTGATTCAATAAACTTAATGTATAATTTATGTACATGTATTGTAGTTCAATTTTATCCTTGGTTCAATTTTTATTTTCTTTTGTACTTGGGTGTGGTAATGTATGATAATGAGTTCAAAACAAAGGAAAATAAAAATTGAACCAAGGATCAAATAATATTGAACTACAACATATGTGTACATGTATACTTACTAATTCGTTTTAATTACTTTGAATTAAAGGAGGAAAGATCAAAGGTTGATGACTTGAGAGGCACCCCAATGTCAGTGGGCACTCTGGAGGAGATTATAGATGATAATCATGCAATCGTCTCAACATCAGTTGGCTCAGAACATTATGTTAGCATCTTATCATTCGTCGACAAAGACATGCTTGAACCTGGCTGTACAGTGCTCCTTAATCACAAGGTTTGTTTTTAGTATATACATTTTAATCGAAGAGTGACCGTGAGATTCTGAATGCTACTTATTACGTCAGTTGTTTTGAAGAGAAAGCATTTGGGATTTTGTTGCCGAGATGATTGGTTTCTATGGAATCAATGTACATGTAACCTTTAGATTGCCCTTGGTCAAACTACCAATAGTCATTGCATTGTTTATTATGCTTAGCTTTTTTAATTGCTGTTATCCTGACAGTGTCATTATAAAATTAATTTGTAAGAAATTGTTGAGATGAAATTTCAAAAGCAGGGGTGTTGTAAGCTACTTTTTGTTGAAGATGCATACAGTACAACTGAGCTTGATGCACACTGTAATGTAGCCTTTAGTCCATGTCAAAATACTATGATATTTCAAATATAAACTCTATATCCCAAAATACAAACACCTACATGTTCAACCACACGTACATGTACCGTTCTTAGAATAGTTGGATTGGCTTACAATAGTACATGTATTAATTCATCCTGATAACAATGCAGTGTGTTCAGCATACATTTAGGTACCTTTTCTTTCAATTCAATGAAGGTTGTTTTTAGTGGCAGTTTTGTGGATCAAAATCAAAATCTAATTAATGTCACTGGCGTTTTCAAAATTAATATAGAAATTTTCTCCTTGTCGGTGGTCAGTAATAACTCAAAATGTCATGATCCACATTTGTGACTCAATCATGAGACAAACGACGAACTCAACTACAATAATTCGTATGTTTCTGAAAACAGTTACACAAAGCAAACTTATGGTTGTGAATAACAAAGGCCAGATGTGTACATGATACGCAACTTTAGAGGATTAAAAAAAGTGTGTTTTCATGAATTACATGTATGTGCCTCAATTCTGCGTCTGCACTGTTCGCTTATCTTTGAGCTGCACTGCACATATAGGGTCAGCTGTCTTAAGGTGTTATCTTAATGTATCAAGCAGTTATTTTTGGTGAAATCCAACCAATTTGGCATCACTGAGTAGGATCCCTTCAGCTGCATGGGAGATTCCTATAGACAAGAAATGACTGATAGTCCAGAAATGGATTTGTAGGGGTTCAAGACAGCATGTGTGTGTTGTGCCAATTTTGATTAAAATATGTAATGAACAAGAGAACTTTTAATTAATGTTTCTTATGCTACAGGTGCACGCTGTTGTTGGTGTGTTGTCTGATGATGCAGATCCCATGGTAACTGTTATGAAACTTGAAAAAGCCCCACAAGAGTCGTATGCGGACATTGGTGGACTGGATCAACAGATACAAGAAATCAAGGTAATCACTTTTGGGCATTCCTACTAGAAAGTGGAAAACTTGTTTGGATGTTTTTGTTTTCACTTTTAAAATACCTTTCTGACATATACATATACCTGTACTTGAAGATGTGTACAGTGTATGTCAATTTAGTATAACAATACATTTCAGTTTTACACGCCACTGTCCTGTAAAATCACAACTGAGGGAAGGGTGACTTGATTTGGCTGAATTAATATGAAGTTCTCTTGATGTGGGAGAAATCATGTTGTTAATGACAGTACCCCCCTCTCTTTTCCCACAAAAAAGTGAAAAGAAAAACCCAGCAACAACAAAATTGAGCAGATGGACAAGTTTGCCAGGAAAGCTTTTAAGTTTTTGAAAACTAAGGCCAAACTCCAATTAGATTAATTTCAATTTACATGTATATATTTATTGTAATGTTTATATACAAGTTTATAAGTGTTTTCTACATACATATTACCTGTAAGTTATACTCATATGGTTGTATATCTATATATACATGTATTTTCAATTTTAAGTGTGTATGATGAATGTAGAGCTACCCTGTAGAAAAGTCATCATTAAACCGTTATTATTTATTATTATTATTATTATTATTATTATTATTATCAGCATTATCATTATTAATTTAAATTTTTAGGGGAAAGGATGCTATATTTGTATAATCCCCACCTGCCTTGCCCCGTTCCCCTTACCAAACACCATTTTTTGCACCTTTTTTCTCTTCTGCATGTAGTGTATTGCTGTAACCATTTTCAAGTTCAGCCTTTCAAGTTTTCTTGATAAAAGGACTTCCTTACTTGGCTTAGAACTGTAATATTACTGATTAGTCAAAATAATTATTACTGTCTGTTTACTAGGAATCTGTGGAGCTTCCATTGACTCACCCTGAGTTGTATGAAGAAATGGGAATAAAACCACCAAAGGGAGTTATATTATATGGCCCTCCTGGTACAGGTAAGTGCCTTGTATATTTTTTGAAAGGAATATCTTAAATCTGATTCAGGGTGTTCATGAGGCATACATTTACACGATTAGAGAATTGCCTGCCTACTATGCAGAATTCTCCAGCTAAATTTTGCTTGCTCCCTGAAAGAGCTTTGTCCTTTCATACTGTAAGAATCTTTCATAAAAACTCTCCTGTTAATTTACACTATTCCCCTGTTACTACAATTCTTAATGAAAACCCTGCCGATTGCCTATCAGTAGCTTTGATTAAATAGCATTAATAGGAGATCATTTATGCCATGCCTAAGTAATAATATTGGACAGTATGCACTTTCATACATGCTTTTATAGGACAGTGCATTTCAATGTCTTCTTTGTTATGTACATGTACAAATCATAAAGTTAATTCATCTTTTAGTCCTACATAAAGTTTAGTTCATTGGTATGTTTCTGTTTCTGTAATTTTTATTAATGATTAATAATCAGTTGTTAACAGGACTTTGTGTGGTCAAGTTTGGTCTGTAATCATACTTGTGATTAAACAATTTGGAGGAACTTGCTTTTATTTATCACTTGTACATTGTACAATTAAAGACTCAACTGTACTCCACTCAGTCCTATTATCATTGTTAATCAGTACCCTCCCATGTGGACTGGAAGACTGGGGCTACACTGTAAAAGCCCTGAATACACTGTAGCTACAGTAAAAAGATTATAGTACCACTGGCATTGGATGATGTGAATACATGACTACAATAATTATGAGAAACTTTGTGGCCATTAGTACTCTACAGTGTGCACTGTAGTGTACCGTGCAGCTTGGCTTGCAAAATTCGAAAGATGAGGAATGACTGAATGTGCATATTATACTCATCTGGTACATGCACACCCAAATAAGCAAGTTCGATGCTGGCAGATAGTTGCATAAGGGTGTGATTTACAATGTAAAATGGAATTGAAGTGGCTGTAAAAGCTCTCCAAAATTTAAGCTTTAAAAATATGTTGGCACCAAGAAGTGTACACTAATTTATCAACATTATTGTGGCATAAAATGTTTGCTGAGGAAGCCTACCCTGGCACATTACTTGTAATTATTTATCTTCTGGTTACAAAAAGGTCTAACATGAACTTGATCATACTCCAAAATAATAATTAATTTTTGGAGTTGCTTTTCCAAAAACTGCTATGAGTTAAAGTACTTCTGCAATACATGTATTTTTTTTAACCAAAGTTTTGACATAATAAACAGGAAGCCCTTGCGATAGTACCTTTTTAACCTCACTGTAGGGGTTTACAGTGTATGTTGCTTGTGTTTTCTCTTAGGAAAGACCCTATTAGCCAAAGCTGTTGCTAATCAGACAGCTGCCACATTTCTACGAGTTGTTGGATCAGAGTTGATACAAAAATACCTGGTAAGAGATATCAGCAAATTGAGTCTTGTCTTTTCATTCAGGTCCTTTGATGACCATTCTCTCCTCTTGAAATGTTGTACAGCTTACTGAAGAACATTTGTTAAGACATTATTCTTTGAATCTCTTGACTTGGCTCTGACGATGATTACCGCTCAGGTTGTTGACGCATCAGTCAGTAGGGAGCTTAAGCAACGACAACTGCAATGGCAGCAAAAAGGTCATTTCAAAATCTAACTTCTTGCCTTTGTAATTCTTTCGTGATCTTTCCAATTTGTCTTGCTTGGAAAATACTGGCGAATTCGCCAGGGGCTAAATTTCTGCGAACAGCATCAAAATCAGGAAAAAGAGAAAAAAAATTGCGGTCATAGGCTCATGTTCTCGAGAAAACATAAAACATGGTCATTTCACGTTGTCGTTTTGCTGAGGACAGCAAAGAAAGGTACCAAAATGTAAAACACATGTGCAGAGTGATTGTTTTTGCTAATTAAACCTATTGTTTTGTGACGTTGTTGTTGCTGTTGCTCTCCTCGTTGCTTAAGGTGCATCTAACCCCCACATTTTTTTTCGCCTAAATAAATCTACTTATCATTGGGAGTATTTCGGCGAAAGAATTATTGGATTTGGTTGAATCCTCGATTTTTTATGGACAGCCAAAGTCTCATTCAATTTGTTGCATGGCCGAGTAAAAGGGAGTCTGGGTCCAACGAGGTTGGTGACATCATCCCGGGAACAATTGAAAGATAGCGTCTCAGTCAATCTCTGTTTTTGCAAGCGTTTGTTGGGGCCATCGAAGCACATTGGAGGGTAAAACCCTGGCGGTAGTTGGAATCATGTCCTCCTCGTCCTCGGAGTCAGAGTCAGGCTATGTGTAGGGTGAATACCAAATTAACTTCATTTCTGAAGTGGAACTAGTACAGATTCGACGAGGAGCTCGAAGGAGCCTCATGGTTATGAAGACCAGGAATGGACAGCAAGATTCGCGGAAGAAGGGAAGACGAAAAAGATTAACTTCGTTTATAAGTGTTATCTGCCGTACCTCGTGGTTTTGTGTACGCTGCTAGTGAGCAAAAACTTTGCTTTAACATTTCATTTGTGAACGACCGAGTACCCGTGCATCATGCAGCGGTTTGAAAGCAATTGTTATTTTATATAAACGGTGCACATCCGACTTTATATCGGTATTTTTAAACGAACATCAGCAATTAATTGTGGAAGTGCCTATTTATGGGAGAATCTTTATTTATGGTATCTATTCAAAGAAGGCAAAGGTAGATTTGACAAGAGAACGGAAAGTGAGCTTAGCCGACGTGAATTACGTGACTTGAAGATTAGCTGAACTTCTAGTTATCCTCAGGCAGTACTGTGAACGAAGTCAAGGCAAGGTAAAATAAAATAAATATAGCTTACTGCAATTAAAATTTGAGGCTACAGTACGTATCCGTCTAAAGTTGGTTAGAACTTCGCGATGTGAGAGTAATTTGCATATACCCGATGTAAACAAAATAACAAATTTAGACGCGATTGGATATATTTTACTACATGTAGCTCCATTTGAACATGAAGTTCAAGTGGCACCATCATCTAAATCAACTGAATTCGGTGAAGTTAATCAATTTGATTAGTAAACACTTCAAGTTTTCTTAGCAGTCTACAATGTATTGATCAGTGACATGGGCTTCTGTCAGTGAATTAGCATGACCTGTGAAATACATTTTGATTGTTGTTGGAAACCGGTTTTAATAGAGCGCTTGTGTCGAAGACTGTAGGACTCATGAAAGCCGAAAAATTTAAAGGGGTTAGATTGATAAGGTTTTCCTAAAGGTACATATCAAGGAACAATTATTTTAGCTGCCATTAAATTCTGGAAAATCCTTTGTGTATCCGATAAGCAGCATACCGAACATCACGATAGATTGAAAACATGGTACACGCACATGTTTGGGTTGCATTGCTATAGAATAAACGGGTTTTAAAGAGGAGATCTTTTCACTGAACGGACTCTTGGAATTTTCTGTTTTCACCGCATAAAAGGGCATAAAATGCTTGTGAGATCTGCCGATGGGAATATGTTTATTTCAGGAACAGCCAGTCTGTTTTTTGCTCATTCGTTTGCAAAACATCAAATCTTCTCTTAGGAGGGAAATGTTACATGTGATAATACTATGAATATAAATTATTGGTTAAAATCATGTCTTATTTGCCCTTAGAGTTAGAATTATTGAGCTTCCTTCAAAGAACTTTGTAAGCACAACAGAACTTCCGTTCCCAGGATGACGTCAAACAAGCGCTGAACCCATTCTCCCCATAACTCGGTCGTGTATGGGGCGCCGTTTATGACAAAATGATTTTACACATAAATGTCGAGAAAAACGTAAATATCTGTACCAGACCATAAATATGGGGATCGAACCTAACATTTTTATACGTTATGAACTTAACATATTTATACGTTATGATCCATAACATATTTATACGTTATGATCCATAACATATTTATACGTTATGAACTTAACATATTTATACGTTGTGATCCATAA
Organism: Pachyseris speciosa; assembly: GCA_016490735.1. Classification (NCBI taxonomy): domain Eukaryota; kingdom Metazoa; phylum Cnidaria; class Anthozoa; order Scleractinia; family Pachyseridae; genus Pachyseris; species Pachyseris speciosa. Next base: position 116,836 of record JAEMWC010001203.1, on the reverse strand, counting down.
CATATTTATACGTTATGATCCATAACCTAACATATTTATACGTTATGAGGCACGCGCTGTCAATCAACCCGAACTGTGGTCAGCGAGCATGCTCGGGGCACGACGTAACTTAAGTAAGTACTAGAATTCCCGCCACTTTCGGCACTTCTGTAGGTGGCGTTGTTGAAGATGGCGGATAGATCAAGATCGGTACCTTCGTCTGCTTGTTCACCCGCAACGCCAGGTCTTCAAACCTCCATGGAGGAACTAGTCTTGGGATTATTAGATAATCTTTACTTTCAAGATGTGCTTGAAAGAACCACAAGAAGAACAACACCTTCTTCACAGAGGCCTCACGTGTCTCAAGCAACTGACGCATCCCAACTTGCAGTCACCTCATGCTCCACATCACGGCCTGTGTTTCAGACGCCTGTGGAAGAATTTCGGTCACTTTTTAGAGCCGGATCGTCATCATCACAGGGCCAGAACTATTCTGATTAATAACAGGCCACTGTCAGCTAAAGAACATGCTGATGAGATCGAAATCATCCAGAAAAAAATGTCAGAACTAAATAAAAAGATGATGGAATTATAAAGAGAGAACAAAATAAAGGAGTTGAATCTTATTGCAGAGTGTTATCTGTGTCTGCAAATTCCCCTAAAACAAAAAAGGGAAAGAAAAACATACCATATCCACAAAAAAAGCGCGGGGATAGAAAGAAAATAATGCAGCACGATATAGCTAAGAAAAAAAATGGAATCGAAGAAAGCATACATAAAGAACCTCTCAGATTACGATCTTACACGCGACGAAATCGACCTTCTGTCAAGGGGGCTCAATTATATTCCTACACCCGTGACAAATGAAAGTCACATAAGAAAAGCGCTCTTAAAGGATTTTGCAACTTTTGCCAGGCGAATGCGCCTACAGTATGTCTTCCACGGTAGAGATAAAAAGCCGCATCCTTTCCATGTAAAATCAAACTGGGAGCCGCCCGTCGCACTTGAGACCTATCGCATCGCACTTGAGACCCATCATTTCGGGCTGTGAAGGCCTTACAGAAGGAATATCATCTTTTGTAGACTATCTCCTTCAGCCTATTGCTAAAGCACAACAATCGTATCTTAAAGAATACAACAGATTTTATTAACGTCATAGAAAAAACAAAGGTCGAAGAAAATACAGTCCTAGTCACAATGGACGTAACAAGCCTATATACCAACATTCCATAGGAGGAAGGGATAACCACTGTGTGCAATGCATACGAAAAATTCTATAAAAACAGTCCTCCCATACCAACTCACTTCATTAGAGAAATGCTTCAACTCATCTTAAAGAAAACTCTTTGCAATTTAATGGGAAACACTACCTCCAGACACACTGGGCACAAAACTGGCAGTGGCCTTTGCCAATATCTTCATGAGCGTGGAAGAGACAGAAATCACTTACCTAAGCTCTAACAAACCACTGGTCTGGAAAAGACATATTGATGACATATTTTCCCTATGAAATATAGACAAGAAAGACATAGGCTCGTTCATGGAACTAGCTAACAATCACCATCCGACCATAAAATTTATGTCTGAGATTTCAGACACAGGAATAACTTTTCTGGATACATATGTTTATAAGGGCTACAGCTTCAAGAGAGAATCTATCCTTGATGTGCGAACGTATTTCAAACCGACAGAATCTTTCCAATACACAGAATTTTCCTCCTGTCACTCTCCTGGCATCAGGAAAGGCTTCATTAAAGGTGAAGCTTTAAGACTTCTTAGAACTAACTCTTCAGGGAACGCTTTTGAAGACAACATTTGACAATTCAAACGAAAATTACGAGCGAGGAATTATCCAGATAACCTTTCGGAGAAGATTCTTTCAGAAGTTAAATTTAGCGAAAGATCACCGGCGCTACAAAATAAACAAAAGACGTACAAAAGAATTTTACCGTTTGTAATGGCAAAGTGGCACCTTATAAAGGATCAACCTGTGCTTAGAGAAATATTTAAAGACCCTCCCATCCTTTAGTACAGAAAAGGGAGGTCGTTAAAAGATATACTCGTACGAGCCAAACTTTGAAGGTCAACGATAACACAAAAGGACCAGTGGGAGTCGCATTTGGCCTGTCTATTATTCACCATCATTTAATATGAAACACCGGTCTCGTGGGCGACTGCACTCCAAGCATAGTAGATGTTATGAAACTCGTTTAGAGATTCTTCGCCAATTTCCTATCGTCGTCTCCATCGCACACTTGGTTCTTGTGTCACAAATCTGTTTCTTGCAGTTGATTCTAAGGGGTCATCACCTTCCAAGCTGCAAACACAAACTCTGTTGTAATGTTCGAGAAGCCGGAACAATCGATCGTGAATTTCCCTGAGGATGGGGATCAAATCATCACAATCCTCTTGCTCTATACAGTGTTGTAATCTAATTGTCATCTAATCGACGTCTGACATTTTCTAGCACGTTGATATTATCGCAATAGAGGTGTCTTTCTGCTTTCTCCAAGTGCAAAGAAAACTATCAACCGCCATTTTGGTTTTCACATCACGCATGCTCCCCGATGATGCCAAATGACCAGATGCAGGCTCATAACATATACATACGTCATAACGTAAATATACGTTATGAACCATAACGTATTTATACGTTGTAATTAAATATATGCATTATATTAAATTCATAACGTATAAATATGTTAGGTTATGGATCATAACGTATAAATATGTTATGGATCATAACGTATAAATATGTTAAGTTCATAACGTATAAAAATGTTAGGTTCGATCCCCATATTTATGGTCTGGTACAGATATTTACGTTTTTCTCGACATTTATGTGTAAAATCATTTTGTCATAAACGGCGCCCCATAGTCGTGAAACAAAATGCCGGCGTTTTTGGTCGTAATTTCGAGACTTTACCGGGGGACAGAAAAGCGAAGATTCAACCGAATCAAAAATTTTAGTCACAGTTGTGCTTCTAATTCAGAGACGAATCACTTAAGATGAAAAAAATTTTGGGGGTTAGGGGCACTTTAAGCTCGCTAATGTCATCACAAACAGTCCCTCTAAGGACTGCACTCACCTTGACCATCGTGTTTCACTAAGTTATAATATGACTCATGGGTTCAAACTGTGTACAGTGTTTGAATCTCTGCACATCTGTAGGGAGACGGTCCCAAACTGGTCAGAGAAATGTTCAGAGTGGCCGAAGAACATGCACCTTCCATTGTTTTTATCGATGAGATTGATGCTGTTGGAACAAAAAGGTAATGCTGTTTATTGAACTTCAACATTCATTTTGAAGGACAGTCTGCACCACACTGCAGGAAAGACTGCTTGAACAAGTTTGTTTCTGGATGATTCATTTTGTGTGGTTTGTGATCATGTCACTGGGAACATCAAACTTTAGGAAGGTCTATTAGAATAAAAAAAGAAGGAAATTTGGGGCGTCATGTAACCATACATTTTTCTCAGAGATAATTAAGCAACAATAATTGTGTTTTTAAAACCTGCAGCTCTGTCAAAATGTGCCGGCAGCTGGCAAATTTGCTTCCTATAGTCAATTATTTGCCCCTTACTTAACAATTGGACTTCATTGGGAGTTCTCTAGTAGGCAAAGGTTGCTGGCATTTTCTGCCTACTACTCCAGCTATACTGCCCACTACTACAGTTGTTACAAAATACTTTGACAGGGCTGATGTGTAATGATGTACAGTATGACCATAGCCCTTGGTAAGATCTGTCTTCTCCCTGTACGTAGTTACAATGCCTTCAAAGCATTTTTTCAAGAAGCCTTGGTCTTGGGCAATCCTGAGATGTGCAGAATGTATGTGCAGTTCAGTGCGAGCTTCTGTTATGACATTATGTTAACCAGTCCATGACCATCGTGACACAAATTGAAGGGTATTCTGCAAAAGAGGCATATACTGTAATTATCACTTTTTGGCCTTAAAATCCAAATCTCTTTAAATTCACTTTACTTTGGCATACAGACTGGTTATGGTGTCGGAAATAAAGTTCTGCACTTATTTTGTGATTTAAAGGCCTTGATTCAGCAATTTAACGTATGACTTTTGCTTAAAACTGAAGCAACTCAAAACAAAAGAAATCAACCCTGCATCAGATCCCTTTGTGTCTGTTTTTTTCAGTTTTTGGCAAAAGTCATAAGCTAATCTTTCAGATCCTAGCTTTCAAATCGCAAAATAAGTGCAGAACTTCATTTCTGACACCATTCCCAGTCTATATGCCAATTAGTTGACTGTGTTTAGAGATAATTATTTTGGATGTTAAGGCCAAAAAGTGATGTACCAGTATGTGCTTTTTGCAGAATACCCTTCAACTGCTTGCTTTCTTTAAACTCTATTATTTTATCAGTGACCTATTAACTTTGAATTGTGAACTGGTTCCCTCAGGTATGAATCCAATTCTGGTGGTGAACGTGAAATTCAGCGCACCATGTTGGAGCTGCTAAATCAGTTGGACGGCTTTGACTCCAAGGGAGATGTTAAGGTAAGTCGAGATTATACTAGTGATACTGCACTAGTATGACTGACATCATGGCGTTGATGAATTCTCTGTTGCTCAAGTTGCATATTTAACTGCAATTTTCTTTCATGTGTTTATATTTTTCTTCTGCAGTTCAAAAATATGTTTTTCATATATCCTCACCCTCTTGAGTTTGTTACAGTACTCACAAAATAACCAGCTTCAAGTTTGCTCCTCAGCCTAGTTTTTAGAGCACTGGACCAATACCGCAGAGGTCAATGGTTTGAGTTCGATTGACTTGTGTTCATGTATCTAAACAGGAAAAATGTGGTGTTGCCAGTGGGAGTTACACATGGGATTTTTGCTGCTTTAACTGTTGAGCAGTGAAATTTTTGCCAAAAATTAATATCACCTGTGCAAGGAAAAATGACTTGTGATATAATGGTCTCCAATCGTTTTTCTGCGGTTTAAATGATATTATTTTGATACAGCCTAGTTCCCAGGCGTTCTCGGCTCAGTCAAACCCAACTGTCAGCGATTATGTCACCGAGAGAGACTCGCCGAGAACGCCTGGCAAATACTGCCAGATCCACCATAAACAACACTGAAACAAGCTTGAGAACGTACGTTACAGTTATGGCATAATGTACCTTTGAGGTTGCTGTACAAAGGTTGGGTGGCAAGCTCAACGTCGGACTTGTCTGAATCTACAAATATTATTAAATGCTCACGACAAAAAATGTGCGGTGAAGTACATGTAACTTTATTATGAACACGACAGAACTTTGAACGGAAAAGCAACGCAAAATAACGGACTAAAAAGGTTATTCCACAAAGTTAGAACTTACCATCGTTTGTGGACACTTCCATTGTACGGATTTGTCACATCGGCTGTAAGCTTTCACACGATACGGCGTGGAAACTCCAACCAGGTTTTTTTTTTTGCGCTAAAAATCAGGGGTATTTTGGCAATATTTGCTAGGCGTTCTCTCGCCCACTCCTTCCCAGACTTCGCGCGGACAAAGGGGGGAAAAGGGAATGCTTAGGGACTAGGCTGATTTTGATGCATTAAAGTGTGACTACTTCAACCAAGGCCTCTTAGGAAAATTTCCTGCAAACTAGCCAAAGAGTATCCCACATTGAAACAGTGGATTTTCACGAAATTAATTATGTATGATGAATTTGTCCACTACCAGAAAACAACAACATTCAAATTGCGGCCATTCTGTTGTTTCATCGCTCAAACACTATTGGCCAATTTGTAAAAAAAATTCTGGGTTGGCTTGGTTAGAGTTGTCCCACTGTAATATTGCTGGCTATCCGTGCGTGACATTTCGTTGCATTTGTTTTCTTCAGGTCATAATGGCAACAAACAGAATTGAGACCTTGGATCCTGCCCTCATCAGACCAGGTAAAGCATTTATAAAAGAGATTGAAGGGGCAGTGTCAAACAGTTAGTTGAACAGTGCTAAATGTATTTTTATTGATGATATCTTGCCCGTACATGAACTGCTGCAAGATCACAAGTGACATGAAATCAATTGAATTCTTGAAAGAAAGAAAATTTAATTCACTAATCAGTTATCACCAATTTTGCCCAGGATATGAAGGAAGGACTCTATAAAACATAAGTCATAGCAAGTTTCCCTCTTTGCATCTTTGTACCTGAAAACAGTGATGAATAGTTCAATGAATTGCAGTGGCCTTTCAAGAAATTGTGCCCTCAATTTTTCAGCTAGCTTTGACCAAAAATTGTCCTTTGAACTTTGAGAACTAAAAATATATACAGATGGTGAAGTCGTCTCACTCCCTCATACAATTCAATTCAATTCCCTCAATTCAATTCGAATCCTGTACAAGCCTGAATTTTTTTTCAGGCTTCATTTTCACTACTACTTAAGTAGTGTTCATAACTGCGATGATCAGTCACATATTTAATTCAATTGTAGTTAACTGAGGACCAACAAATTGTTCATACATGTACAGTTCTTCCTTTAGTGGGTTCGTGGTGGTTGGTAACGTCAATTCTAGCCATGCCATGCCTAAACCGATTATGATTCCCCCCTCCCGCTTTGAGAAAATAGCTTGATTCCTTTGTTTTGGTGTTCTATGAACTATTTCGTTGCGTGTGCGTGTGTGTGTGTGTGTGTGGGGAGGGGGGAGGGGGAATACTTTGTTTTAATTTAACCACAAAACGTAAAACTCACCACGAACGAGCCCCTTTAAGAAGTTACCATACTGTCCATGCGCAGCTTCGTGTGCTGCCCATACACACTAGCTCTCTAGTGAATTTAATGGTTGACCTCAGTTAAAATATTATAGGTCGTATCGATCGTAAGATTGAATTTCCACTTCCTGATGAAAAAACAAAACGCCGCATTTTCACAATCCACACTGGTCGAATGACACTGGCAGAGGATGTGAATCTGGAGGAATATGTCATGGCCAAAGATGACCTGTCAGGGGCAGATATCAAGGTATGTTTTGGATAGCCTTTTGCTTCCCTTCACTTTTCTCCACTACTTCTGTTCCGTTCACTATACAGTATAGCCTTTTGTAAGTTTTGATGCACACTGCCAGCAGGGCGTCTCTTGATTCCCCACGAGGTTAAGAAAGACTGGACTAGCAGCAGGCCTTCGATGGCTGTACTGTTTGTCTAATATTATTTTTGCACTACACTGTACCTCGAGGCCTCAGTTCACATTGATGTCTGGAGTTTTTGAGCAGGGACAAAACTTCCAAAGTTCCCAGGTGGTGGGGGAAGGGGCTATGTTTTCGCACTCCCACGCCCAACTGCCACGTGAGCTAACATGCAGTTCCGTTTTCGTCAATTGAATGTATCTGGCCTGGTTGTACCAGTTGTCGTCCGTCTTTCGTTATTCCCTGATGACGAGTTTTAAGTTTTGAAGTATTTGTTAACAGTTCTCCGGGATAGTGTACTTAGTCGAGGCTTCCATCTAAAACGTTCGGAACTAAATTTAAAAACCGTCTACTAATATTATCCACAATGCTGTGACTTCCAAGAATTGTTGTTCACAGCAATTTCGGAGGTGTAAGATATGATTGGTGGACCATGAAACACTGAGTTTAAGCCTGGAAGATACTTTTGGGCGATTTTTGGCTTAATCGAAGAGTTTCACGAGTCTTAGCCAAACTAAACCTTGGTGTCATCTGCGTTTCTACCAAACAGGCTATCTGCACAGAGGCAGGGTTGATGGCATTACGAGAGAGAAGAATGAAAGTCACCAACGAAGATTTTCGAAAGTCCAAGGAAAATGTGCTGTACAGGAAGAATGAGGGCACACCCGAAGGGCTTTACCTCTGAGCCGATGTCTTTTGGTTTCGTAAATTTCTTTGTGTATTAAAATAATAATAATAATAAAACTTCTTTAACCGCTACACCAGCTGTAAGTCATTTTGTCTCTTCAGTTACCCTAAGTGAGAATGGTAGGCTTGTCCCGATTGCGCTGGGCACTTTTTGAGCACTTTTTCGAATTTGGAGCACTCTTTTACGTTTCCAGCACTCTTGAGCACTTTCTTGACTTTTGAGCAAAATTTGAGCAATTTGTTCGCATTCTGGGCAACATATACGCACTTTTTCCAGTTTTCCACGTATTACTAGTAGCAATATTTTGTCTTCGAAGGGGAGAGAGTGGTCGCTCGCGCTTCGTCACCAGTCACTCGCGTTTCGCGCTCGCCTTTGACCAAAATGCGAAACGAAGCGCCTGAGGAGGAGGCTGCTAAGGGTCCATTTGTAAAATATTTATATCAAAGCAACCCCGTGGATCGGAGATGCGTGTACCGATTGTGGGGGTACAATCAAACTCACCAAAGATTCCTTTACAGTCGAGTCAGGTCAAGCGTACCCCAAGATTACATTAATGAGTTGATTATTTGAACATTGAACCCGTTAGTCGTTTCGAATAACGCAATCATTTTTGAAATATTCGAATCAAACTTCGATTGCTGATTGGACTAAGCGAACAAAAGATGCTCCCTATATGGGAAATCGAAGCGTCCAACATGGCGTTCAACGGTGAGTGGAAGTGATAGGTGGAAAAGGGACTTTAAGCAAGGACTACGGAAGCGTCTAGTACGGCGGGTTTTGACTGCGGAAGAATGGGACGAGTACGTATAGTTCCGCGGAAATTCGAAGCTCTTACCGTCGATTGCATCTACCCGTGAACGCACGCGCCCAAAACATGTTTTCACGTGATGTCAAACGTTTGAGTTTCAGGTGTCAAACTTTCAAAGTTTTCCCGCCCAAATGTGAAGTTCCTTCGGCGTCTCGTGGTTCAATTCACTGTCAACGCAGTCAAGAAATCTGAGGAAAGTCAGCGAAAATCCCTTCAGTGATATATATGGAGAGCCGAAAAAGCACTTGAACTGAGTGGGATGCCTTTTTTATAATTTCTTCTTTTCTTGTTGACTGAAAACATATCCCTGCGAGTAGTGAAACACTAGCTGAAACTTCACATTTGGGAGGGAAAACTTTTAAGTTTGACACCTGAAACGCAGACGTTTGACGTCAAGTGAAAACATGTTTTGGGTGCGTGTGTTCACGGGTAGATGCAATCGACGGTATTTTTAAGCTTCCCTACTACGTTGCGTAGTATGAAACGTTTATAATCTTTTTCTCTTCCGTGAAGTGGCAGAAGTGGGTACGTCATGCCATATCTTAAAGAAATAAGAGATTTGCTTCTTTCTCACGGTGTAAATTTTATTTCTGTACACAACACAACATCATTTTGTGGACTCCATTCTATGCGCCTAAAAACAACAAAATTAGAACATAATATCGAACTTGATTTTCCAATCATGCGCTTTCCTCGCCCAAGTGCTAATATACAAGCTCCAATAAGTAAAATATTTCCATAATAAAAGGTTTCCGAATTCGATTATTTGGAAAAGGCTGCCAAGAATCGTGAAAGCTGGTTAATTACATTGCTTTCACAGCTCGCCAGAAACATGTTGTTTGAGTTTCACACCGCCCACTGCATTTAGTGCTCAAAATCGAGAAATGTTTTTTGAGAAATCACTAACGACGGCCAAAAAGGGATAAAATATCTGTATGTTGCCGTTTAGGTTCAAACACTGGCATACGAAGCATGTTCAGTGCAGGAAAATACATCAACAGACTTACGTACTTTCCATTTCGGCCCGCCATGATTCCTACGTATAGGGAATGACGCGTGACGGGAAGCAAAATTACTTCCGGTCACCGTACTAGACGCTTCCGTAGTCCTTGCTTAAAGTCCCTATTATCGAATTCTACATCCCATAGAGCTTGTAGAAGTCTTATTCGTAATAAAAGGATTTCAGGCGAAGTTCCAGCAAGTTTTCTCGTTAATAGTTTTGGTTGTTTACAACGCTGTACGCTATCACACATCAGTTGTGTTTAATTTCGCTCCCTACGAATTTATTATTTTTAGGATTCTCGGAAAGAACAATATGGTTGGATTTTAAAGGGCTAAAAAAAGGTGTGCTCTATTAAAAGAGATGACAGAATTAAAGTCTCGCTGATCGAACGCGTTTTTCAAAGGGTTTACCTAAAACATGGAATCCGGAATCCGGAATCCGGAATCCGGAATCCGGAATCCGAAATATGAAATCCGGAATACGGAATGTACAGAAGTTTGGTAAAAAATTTTGACAAAGGTTGAAGTCACTTGGGTAATAATATGGTCAACAAATTATATGATGACTTAGCCTGAGTTTTGCAGCAATCAAGCAATCAATCAATCTAGGGCAGCATTTTATTACTTTGGTTTGCTTTTAATAAACCGCCTGATTCCTTTAAAGCACACAGCTTTCAATCACACTTCAACGATACTAATCAATGTTTTGTGCATTTTGAACATTTTAAATTCAAATCATTTTAATTAAAAGCACCTTTTCTTATTCTTTTTGTCGATGAATAGTGTTAGGCCTGTCCACAAGTTGACGGCAACTTTTTGAACAACTTCCGATTTTCGATCAACCTTTTTTGATTTCGAGCAACTTTTTTTCCGTGTTCAATGTTTTGTTATTGATTTCAGCTAGATCTTTATAAAACAAGAGCTATTTTAAACGCTTCGTGACCAAAAAGCAGAGAAAAATCACTTTGCATATCTTGACTTAATTGCGCGTGGGAACGCTTACGCCTGATTGGTCATTGTCTGTTGCTCCATGCTGGAATGTTTGGGAACTGTATCGGCGCGTACATTTCAGGTTGTCGAGTGGCCGTCGATAAAAGGTGGAACATGGGACATTCTGGAACATCCCGGTACATTCAGGAACATCTCCAAAAGACGATGAAAGATCACTTTAAAAAAAAAATCTTTTAAATATACAGAAAAAAAGAAACTAACACGAAATAAATATAATCCGAGAGATTAATTGGAGAAAAAAAGAAGACAAAAAAATATTTATTTCAAAAAAAGAAGAAAAAAAGAAAAGACGTTTATAAATGCCCCACCTGGAAATGATAGCTATGGGGGCTGGGTGAGGATTGTTTTAGCGCTTTCGTTTGCTTACAACATTTTCACCCTCATACAGTTGTACCGTCTTCAGTCATTGCTCTTTTTTTCGAAAAAACCTAAGTCAGTATGGTGCCCAATATACCTTGAAACTTTTATATAGGAACTGTTCGAGAGAGTTTTTGTTGCGTGACCGAAGGCCGACGCTGTTAATGGACAACGTTACCATACACCGTTGTATAAAACCGATACTGTGTGAACTTTGAGCTAGGTTTTGGGAGAGAGTTTTTTCGCATACCGTGGTTGTAACTCGTTCCTAAGGATTAAAAAGCCGTTTAAACCGTTCAATTCCGTATCTTTTTATCGTGATTAGTTGGGAGTATATAACCGTAACCAACAGGAACCTTGAGCACGCAAAATCCGCTGCTCTCCACTTCTGATTGGTTAAGGATATCTACAACAACTGAGGACTTGGTCAGGCCTACTTTTACAGTAGGCGATAAACGTGGTTAATCTGCTCCAAGAAAGATTTTCTTCCCAATAGCAATGCTTCTCACTCCGTTTTTGCAGCGATGGCTGCACTGCATGGGCCTGTTTGTTTCTTAAGGTTAAACTAGTGTAAAATCTCGCGGATCAGCTCTTTAAGTTGCATTTAATGATCCTGCATACGGTCTTTCTTAATAGTTATCCTTATATCCCTCCACATCGACTAAACTGGAAAGAACAAACCAAGTCCCAGACTAAGACTTCACTCCTGTCACCTACCTCCTCCTGTAAGACATCTATCGTCTTCATGGTCAGTGCTTATAGCTTAAGATCTTCGATTGCACCTGTCCTTTCTATTCCGAGAGAGTTGGGAACTTTTCAGCACTCGGCAGCAACTACTTTTAATAAGCTCCCTGTAGCTATTAGAAAAATAGGTACCCAGTAGGGTACACGAGTCTAGTGCTTCGAACTGATAATATTTGTGACTGATTTCATATGACATATGAAGGGTTGGAAACAAATGGAACCTGGCATGGACACCATTCTGTAGGTCAGGGGCATTCAGGTACAACTTGGAGGAAGGGGAGATGGCTGGGAAATGCCTTTGTGAAATATATGCGGTTCATGGCATTTTCAAAATACTTTAAATAGGCCATGCATTTCACTTGGGGGAGGTGGGGTCTCATTATTTCTTAAAATAAATGGAGAATTTCAGCATTATGTTTAGTATGTGCCCAACGTGGGTGCAAATTTTGGGAGACAATTTTGAAGAACAACGTGCAAAATCCTACAATCTTGTGCTGAAACGTGAGGCTGGACTTATGAAACTGAGACCACACAATAAAAATGAAAAGTATTTATTTCAAACATGAGACAAGAAGGTCAAGTTATAAATACGTTACATTTTACTGGTGACATTACCAAGTTTTTATCATCATAACCGCAACACGTAACTTGTGAATAAAATATAACCTGATGAATTTTGACTTTGGGTATGATTTAAAATCTTAATTCATGCCAAGAATTGAAGAAACGAATAACCAAACAAGAATAAACAATTTAGTACTGCTATTGTAGTTATCTCACATGAAACTAGTTATTGCGCACTTTCACGAACAAAAATATAGAAATTTGATGTAACACTGTGTCAAGTCTTAAGGTGTACATAGCAATGAAAACTCAGACTGTCTCAGTCAGCAAAAAACTGCACAACAATTCTTGCAGTTTTATTTACAAACATCTGTGGAACTGAGTGTAAACATGTTTACGTTTGCATTAACATTCGATTTGTCTTCGACAGAGCGATAAATGTCATCCTCAAAAGAGGGTTTATTGTCCTCAAAGGAGGGTTTATTGGCCTCAGACGAAGGCTTTTTGTTCTCAAAAGAGGAATCATACTAATCTTACACGCACATGCAGTCCGCTTGAATTGATCACAACTGCTTCGACAACTGAACGCCTTTTAACCTATATTTGTTCGAAACCATCGACCTAAAAGTGGTGGAACACTCGCAATACCTTTTGCTTGATTGATTCAATGCATGTTAAGAAGACTTGGAGCAAGTGTTAAAACCAAATCTTGAATAATTCAACGTAAAACGTACCGGCATCTTCATGTCTTCAGCTACAAGAATCTTCAGCACAGATTCCCACGTGGCATTTTCGGATGCAGCATGTCCACGAACAATTTTCATTAGATACGATGTTTTCAAGTTTTCGGATCGATCGAGAAATATTGCAGCAGCATTCGTCGATACTCCGACGTGCCTGTCTTGTTGTCTGTTTGCGTATCCACGTTTTCGAATCGATTGAAGAAAATCAAGTCGATACGCCAACGCAATTGTGGACAGTGTACAGCTCTGAGTAGATAGAGTCTAGAGCGCATGCGCACTAGACTCAAACATAACTGAGTTTAACTCCTTTTGTCGTAGTGTGAAGAGACATTTTTTATCTTTATTTATTATTATTATTATTATTATTATTATTATTATTATTATTATTATTATTATTCGGTTCTTTTAACCCTCTTATTAATTATTAATTCCAGTTTCTAGATTCCGTATTCCGGATTCCAGATTCTGGATTCTGGATTCCAGATTCCGGATTCCGGATTCCGGATTCCGGATTCCATGTTTTAGGTAAACCCTTTTTCAAACACATCTAGCTACGGACATAGTCCAATCAGCAATTGAAGTTTGATTCGAATATTTCAAAAATGATTGCATTATTCGAAACGACTAACGGATTCAATGTTCAAATAATCAACTCATTAATGTACTCTAGGGGGGTACGCTTGACCTGACTTGACTGTAAATGTCATTTCGATCAAATTAATTTATTCTCACTGCCTGCTTGCTTACAATTCTCGTTTTACCTATAAAAGGCTGTCAAAAACTCTGCCCTATCTGATTTGAGATGGTTGGTATGATGTCATAGCGATTTTTACCGACTAGCCTGCGAGCAAGCTCTCTCGGGGGGTGGTGGGTGGAAGGAGGGAAAATGCCACCCCCTACCCCCGGGAAAGCTTGTTCGCAGGCTATTTACCGACCAAATAGATGTAGATGTAGATTTCATGCCAACAGTTACATCCGGATGTAACGCAATGACAAGAGTTTCGATCAGAGAGAAGTATTCAACACTGAAATATTTCTCGGTCAAATACCTATGATACCGACCAATTTGTTTTCAATATTTGGCTTTGACCAAGTTTGGGAACTAGCTTGCGATTATTCACTGTCAGTTAGGCTGTTAGACACGATCAATAATCGCGAGTTCCAAAATTATTAACTGTAGAATTATTGGTAGTCTTTACACAAGAGGCAAAGTAAACTTAGGAATATTTCAAGTCAAGTAATTTTTTTTGATACTTCAGGTAAAACTTTCCGTCTTAACGCTTCACACACAAGTGATGTATTTTACTTCAACTTAAGTTGATTTTCCCACGTAGTTAATTAAGGTTGACGGACAGGCTTCGCCCACCTCAAAGCTCAAGAAACCGCATGTCACTTGAAACTTTCTTGAATCGTTTCAACTTTCCGAATATAATGAGATGCAAAGTAAAATATCTTGGGATTTCACTTAGGCCTCCACACGCACAATTTTTGTTTAAGTAAACTTAGCAGCTTTTAAGTCTTACTTAACAGCCTAGCCACATGCCATGCCGCAAACTCATTCCTCCTTTTACCCTCACCGCCTTAAAAGTGGCTCGGTGCGAACTGTTATCTAATAGTAATGACATGGGGCAAGCGCTTGCCCCCTGTCATGCATTTCTCCGGGGGATTTCTTTGTAAAAATTGACAAGTTTGGGGTCAAATTTCCACGAGTTTGCGACGGATTCTTATGTAGTTTATATGAAAAATATGAAAACTTGTTTTATTCCGTGACATCGTCGGAGTGGTCCGACATTGATTTCCGGTTTGTGGATTTCCTGGATGAGTGATTTTGGTCTCGTGTATTGGTCTGGTAAAATGAACGCCACATTCTGGGAGCGACAGCGCTGATCAAACGACTTGAAACAAAGACTGTTGAGCTTTGTAAGAAAACAAGCATCGCGTCCAATGTGTTTATAGAAAGAGACCAAGAAGGAAGGTACGGAAGGGAATTAGAGTGAATTCTTCTGAGAGAGATTGCGTTTGTTTTCAGCACCTATTCTGCGAGCACTCCATCAAATTACCTTCAGTTTGGTTTACATATTTGTTTCGGGAGGAAAAATCGCCTCTTCGGGTTCTCAGTTTTGCCTTCTTGATACCTGAAGTTTACCTGAAGTCTCTGCACCGAATAATCTAGACTGAAAGGGAAACACTGCGTTGAAAAAAGGTAAGGAAGACGTTGACAACGAACACATTTTAACAATCGCTCCTGAGATCGATCGATGAACTACTGTTTATAATGGCAAAATAGAACAGCCCTTTTCAGGCCTGAACCCTTTTCGAAAATTATCTTTTACCGCAATATTTGTCGGTGCGTTAATCTTATGTAAAGAAGACATAGATTTCTAGCTTTCCTGACTCCGGCGGGAAGCGGGCTGAGTGAAAGTCGAAAGTGAAACCGTGCGACTGAGGAATTATAAAGACCAAGGATTGTTTTGTCGCAATCACTAAACCTGTTTTGGTTTATGGGCCTGGTTGTTTATGACGAATTCTAATTACTTAAAAGCAATAATTCAAATTAGTTACTCACGAATTCTAGCGAAAACTAATGAACTCCACTAGACTGTAACGAACGCTTGATCAACTTGTTTTGATTTTAGTTTTAATGTTTGCCTCAGGTACACAGCACCTCCGGTGTGTTCATTTACCCAGCATCGTCTTTTTGGTGCTGCAAGGTAATTTTCAGCTAATAGATGTAGACACGTCTAACGTGCATAAAACGTAGGTGCGCTGATTATGAAAACAGTAATAAGATGCCACACAAGCACAGCAGGTGTATAGACTACTCTGTTGTTGCTAAATTACACTTGAGGTGAGTTGCTTACCTTATTTTTCGAATTCCGAAATGATCTTTTTAACCGATATTAAATTCCGTTAAAGAGTTCAGTCCTTAAAGTGTCTATATTGCGGTTCTGGTATATACATAAGGAGTAGATAGCTGTTCAAAAAAGTGTTTAGCTTACTTGAGCCACGCCCATCAAACTTGACCGAGCTAGTAAGGGGCGTGGGTCTATTCCTGATTGACGTCACAAACTGATTTGCACCTCATTAAGTCTTTGTAAACATGCATGCAAAGCAGTTTGTGACGTCAAATCAGGAATATATCCATGCCCCTTACTAGCTCGGTCAAGTTTGATGAGCGTGGCTCAAGCGGGAAATTTGAACGATGATTTCAGGGCAAAAACACGGCGGAATTCGAAAAAACCTTTTTGAACAGCTATCTACTCGTTATGTACATATCAGAACCACCAAAAACCAGAAGACGATATAGACACTTTAAACATACAGTCATGCGTTTCCACCTATTCCATATTCCCGGTGTCAAAGAAGCTTATAGCCACAGAAGAAAGTAATTAGAAATGTAGGCTTCCAAGCTGAAAACGGAAATGTGAAGTGAAGCGAAGTAAAACTGTCGAATAAATCAAAGGGCTCTTATGCGCGAACTTCTGAATCGTATTACTCGGACTAGGAAGGCCGCCCGAGTCTGAAAATGAGCTCCGATTTTTACTCTGCCGGAAGTCGGCTTGGTTCTTCGTCGTTTTATTCTTTGTCTTTGTCGTGTTTCATCCACAAAGCTCACTTCCGGCGTTTCTGCGCAAGCGCAGGCTAAAAATAGCAGTACTCTCGGAAGGCCCTGGGGATAAGGCTGCACAAAACAAGGCCGCCATCGCATCACGAACATTAAAATGACGATTCTCCTTGTATTTACGAAGTCTGAACAACTAATGTGAGACAGCAGTGTCAATACGATTGTTTGCAAGTTCAACAGCGAGACGAAAGGTTTTAACATAGCCAAAGTGAATTCCAGATGTTTTTACCGTGCCCGTGGCTTCTACATACTAAACCGCTGTAATTTTGAGTGGTACATTTCGGCGAATAACTCAAGTACAAAAAGTACGGGATATCATACACTCCTGAGACTTTTACAGGTAGTTTATTTACTATTTTTGTACAATATCTCGACATTATTCTTGACATTATTCTTGAATGATAAGCAATTATATTTTTTACTTGCGTGACATGAAATCCATTTATTGAACTGGCTGCGGAAACCTTACTCTCTTTTTTCACAGCAATGTCTCTGTTTCAAGTGACGTATTTCAGCAAACAGTTTCACCCTACTGAATAGTTTTTCTCCTCACATTTCACCGAGATTCCAGTAACGTTTATGCCATAAAATGTTATGTAATGGTCTTTAGTGCAAGCTAGCGGACCTATATGAGAAAACAAACTCCTTAGATCAAAAGCAGTCAAAAGCCACTAATCATTCATTGTTTTTGTGGGTCATCGTTTTCTACTTAGTCGATTTTCTATACCGTAGTATTTTGGGTCATCGTTTTCTAGACATCCATAACACAAGCAGTGTTGACTGTACTTGAACAATGCGTTGTATTAGAGAAGGCAGTGCTACTATCTGCACATGATGAACATGATGCAATAGTGAAAATAAAATATGGAAAGGAATTCAGATCTTGTTTTTCTAACTTTGTCATAATATTTATACCGTGCAGGTGAATCAGAGCCGGAAATAACAAATTTCAATTTCTGATTGCCTTTTGCGGGAAGGCCGAGTAAAGACCAATATGGCCTCTTGTCTTTTTCTTCCGGCTTTGTCCTCGTGTTTCATCCGCAAAGCTCACTTCCTGCGCAAGTGCTAACTAGAAATAATCACTTTGGAATAAGTTAACTAATTTTACCTACTAAGCAAAATTTTCTGAATGACCGTGGCTTAGCGTTCATTACCGCTTATGATGCAGATGTTCCGAAATCGACTCTTGCTATCGGCACCTATTTTTTTCTTTTTTCTTTTCTTTCCGCGTTTCTCTTTTTCTTCTTTTTTTAAAAATATTTTTGACAAGTGTTATAATTATTGTTATCAATGGTTGAGCTGTAAAGCAATTTTGGAAAGGGATATATGTTGACAGGGGTCTATGGATATACACTGCAAAGAAATATACACTAACGTAAGCACAATGAGTCCGATGTAAGGACAGACTCCTCTCTTTTCTTTTGTTTTGTGCTAAATTAGGTATTGTTGCAGGCCCGAGTTTAGGCTAATTGTAGCCTCTTGTTAGTATATATACCACACAAGTGAATAGTGCTTTTCGCGCGCTCTGATTTGTTAACTCGGAGGTGATTAGCAAGTACTATTCACCTCCGA
Organism: Pachyseris speciosa; assembly: GCA_016490735.1. Taxonomy (NCBI): domain Eukaryota; kingdom Metazoa; phylum Cnidaria; class Anthozoa; order Scleractinia; family Pachyseridae; genus Pachyseris; species Pachyseris speciosa. Next base: position 98,611 of record JAEMWC010001203.1, on the reverse strand, counting down.
GCAGCCGGCGCGCGAGATTTTACAATTTCCGACCGCTTGCCGCTATATTGTCACACATAAAGTAATATTTTGGTCGATAATTATTCAGCTTGTGTGGTATATAGTAAAACAATTATTCACCTCCGTGTCGGTGAAAGTGGTGGATATTTACCTCGGTAAATATCCACCACCATTCACCTCCACTTCGGTGAATAATTGTTAATTAACTGTGCAGAGGAAAGCAACAAGTTAAATCTTTACCAAGTAACGGCCACTAATCTTAAGCCACCGGTCCCACCCCATTTCAATCTCTTTTAGCTTATCAGTGCGGTTTTTTCAACGAAATGGTTACGTGATCCACATAAATTCTATTGTACTTGAAAATGTTAAGGACGATGCGAATTTCCTATGTCGTTACAGTATTTTTCCTGTGGCCTAATTTATTACGAAAACTATTAGTCCTCTTACGAAAAATAATTCTTTCCTAACAAAAGCCCCCTGAACCAGGCTATGGAGAGCCGTTTGTTTCAAAATTACTTGTTTGGGTTATTTCACAACTTTTTGCATTGATTGCATGACTAGTGTAGAAACACACACCCTTAACTGTTTAACAGAGGCACATTGTTCTCGTTTTTGCGACCTTGCTGGGCAAACTTTACAAACTTGAGTATGTTGTACGCGTTGTGACTCGATCAGTTGGGGTAGGTTTACGTGTACTTGAAAATGTTAAGGACCATGTATACAGTGTTATTCCTCTGGCCTGTGATATTACGAGAAAGAAAACATTTTATCTCATAAAAGCCCCTGTCCTTGGCCTGAAACATAGACGCAAAATGCAGTTTCTACCTCGCCTAATACCCTTCCTTGTCCTGCTCCTGTGTTCATGCATATCGCTGTAGTGGTTGAGCCACGGGGTCATGTGATAATTACTGGTATGTAAGAAAATGGGAGACATGTATAGGGAGCGGCGGCAACTGTCATGTCGCTTCTGTTTGTTGTTTTTGATGTATTTTTTTGTTTGGTTTTCATTCTCTTTACATAAATTTTGATCTTCTACACCTTATTCCAGCCGTTTCTTTTCAGATATTTTAAGGCAAATCCCGGGTACTGTGAGCAGCCAAAATGTCCTTGCAGCCATATCGAGACCAAGAGTTAAATTACTTCAAATTCACGAACATTGTCTTGAATGAATTTCCCAAAGCCCTACGACAGACCTTCAGAACAATGTGGGACAACATCATCGGTGGTCGCCCTGGTTTCCAGCTCTGGGATGATTCCCCTGCTGTAAGAAGTATGCTTGTCTCTTTGGAGGGTGGCAGAACCAAAGTTCCTACGCACAAGTCGTATTCCGAGTGGGATTGCACCGCCTTGTTCCAGGCCACCATCTATGCGCAAACCTTCTCCTCTCCACACACAAACACAACGCTCAGTGATCTGTATGTTAAGCCGCACGGAGTGCTTCACGGAAGTTTCCATAGTTCTGTTGTAAGCCCAGGTGGGAATGACGCGGAAACGTCCGCACTAGCGATCGATCAGCTTCGTCTCCTGAGAAATTCGATTTGTCACTCGAGCAGTTCAGAGCTGGAGAAAAAAACGTTCAATCAGTATATACAGTATGCTAAAGACGCTTTCAAAGCTCTTGGACTCAAGACAGATGTGATTGATGCAGTTGGAGGTTTGACCGAATCAGACTTTCCTTCCAATATAGTACGTGGTTTGGAGCAAGGTATGAGAGAGGAGGCTCGGAGGTACATCGAGGTTCTTGAGGACATCAGTGAGCTTAAGTCACTCTTAGGTGACTTGAAGGAGGATACAGCAAACAAAGATAACGTCGCCAGTTTGGAACAAAGGATCGATTACTTAATTAAGTCTCAAGAAGAACATGCCAAGATCCAAACCAATATCCTGGAAGGCATGAGCTCAGATGTCCGTGAATTGAGCCGGAAAATCCTCACGTTGGAAGACCACACTGCTAGCAAAGGGGACATTGTCACATTGCAGAAAAAAATCGATGAGATGAAAACAAAAGACAGGGATGACACTCAGCCAAAAATCTCAGGTAAATGCTTAACTGCACACGCTTTTACGAGGTGAGTCATCTCTTTAGCTAACTTCAAAACGACTTTACAAAAGATAGGCGCTTAAATAGCGCGTGTGTCTACTGCCATGATAAAATCTTTTATTTGCTGGGTGTAAAGAAATATATGGTTGCACATTGGAATTGTAACTGATCACTTTGATCCAAGTGTGAACGCAGGTAGCTACGTATTTTGGGTGAATGTCAAATGAAATTCATTAAAATTGCCTGAAACTCGTTCAGATGATTATCAAGAGATACAAAAAGACACTGTGAGTATTTTGTGAATTTTTAAGACAGACTGGTTTTATTACTATTTAAGGCAAAAAATCGATTGCTCAAAGCTTGCTGCTGCAGAAGCAAAGTTTTTTCCCACACCTTTGATCGCTTAAAATAAAGGATTCCCGGTAAAATCTGATTGACTGACATTTATCGTATGACACAAGATAACATCGCTGTTACCGGGTAAACAACCGAAAGACGGCAGGCGACGATGTATCAGGCGTTCTTTTTCCTCTTCTTCCCCCTCGCCCGTCAAAAAAGAACGCCTGATCTCAGGTTATTTATTACTCTTCTACAATATCTCACTGATTCGCACGGCTAAAGAAAATTCTCACTCGTTCGAACGGCTGGAGTTATCTACTCAGTCACGAAAAATATTTCGGCCTTTTTAACCGGCCATCGCGCTGACAAATATGCAGTCAAAACAAAACAAATTTTTCTGCCGGTCGATTGCGTTCGGTAAAGTCATCGGTTCCCCCCAAAAATCTCACCCGTTGGAACTAACAAGTTTATTTCTCTGATATTCAAAAAGTGAGCGTGCATGGATTGATGCGAAACGCTGATAAGAATAGCGTATTCTCGAGCGTTGAGAGGGTGTGTGAGAAAGAGCTAGACAGCCTTTATAGCACTCCCAATATTCCCATGCACTCTTCATGGTCAACAATGATTTAGAGAAACATCTACAGGCAAAAACTAGCGATAAAAGAGTCCGACGTTTCGACGACATCTTGGCGCCATTGTCAAGGGAAAACTAAATCAAATATGCGATTTCAAGAGTAACTAAGAGTTCAGAGTCACTAATTTGCATAAGTTAGACAAAGACCTCTGCCCGAATTGAGTCTGATTGTACATTTAAACACAGTCGTAATTGTTTAATGAGTAACATCTCATTAACGAAACAATCAAACTTGTTCTGGCATTTTTTCAACACATTAAAACAATTGCGAAGATCATCTGGAATCCTGCCTGCATGCTTACCGTGATGCCCGATTTGTCTACAGCTAGGGACTTTCTCAACACCCTCAACCACGCCCACCCCGCCATCAATTTCACTATGGAGGTCGAAAATGATGGAATGCTCCCCTTCCTCGGTATTCGACTCCTAAACCGAGCGCCCCGTATTGAAACTAAAGTGTTCGTGAAGCCAACAAACAGTGGTCTGCTCCTTCATTACCACAGTCATGTCGATAATAGGTACAAGCGCGGCCAATTGACAACTATGCTTGATCGTGCATATCACCTGTCTTCGTCATGGTCCTACTTTATTTTTATT
>JAEMWC010001203.1:82500-92500 GCA_016490735.1 Pachyseris speciosa | reverse complement strand
GGATCGCTTACGGCTCCAGTGTTTACGTACAATCGAATCGACTTCTTCACAAACGTTTTGCTCCCAAAAAGTGTTTCTGCATGCTATGTTATTAAGGCAGACTATGTTGTCTCGACATAATAATCCTCCATAATCCTCCATCTCAACGAATTAAACTGGAAACGACTTTGTCAGTATAAATAACTGAGCGATTATACCTGATCACAACGACGATTGAACATGGCCGTGAAACTGACACGAAACGAGGACTATATTGTCATGGAAACGTTTGTTTGACGTCCACCAAAACTTAGTTTTCGAAAATGGGAAAAAATAGTTGGAGGGCGCGTGTGACTATAGCCGCCTTCGCAGACTTCTTTGGGATCGTCACGCGTTCCTTGCCCACGAACGTCGTTCGTGGGCAAGGAACGCGTGACGAGCCCAAAGACGTCTGCGAAGGAGGCTAGTGTGACTGGTAAGTGCTGTAAAGTTTTGACGCGTCCGAATGCTGTAACAAATTATGGAAGAATGATACTAAATTATCTCCTGTGAATGCACCTCCGATGATTTACAAGATCAAAAGGTTTTGGATCTTCGACAATCTCCGAAAAATATAGCACATTTATTTCGTCTTCGTTCTGAGCTGCTGCACTTCGAGCAAAATTTCGAGAACTTCGGCTGACAAAATGCGTGTTGATTGAAGAGACTGCATGCAAGGGATGATGCAATCCTTTTGTGTGATCAATTTCCTTGCTCCCAAGGGACATCACGTGATTTGTTACGGACTACTAAGTGGCTTCGCCTCTTCGAGGCAGTAGCCACAAAAACAGTGAAATCCAACCGGTGGACGGTGGAATAGTTTTTTTAAGACCTCTTAAGCGAAACAGCCAAACAAGCGAATCGATATTCGTACGGGTTGAATTAGGTTTGAGAAATCCTATTCCATTCCAGCAAAGAAATCGTCTGTTCTAAGATTTCATATACTAATCACTTAAGATGAACAAATATAGGACTCGTTTGAGTATCCCGTGTTTCAAAGGTTGTTACCATAGGTTAAATAAGCTTGCTTGGAAGTAAAGGTAAACGTCTGTATGTTCAGAAAACAAAATTAGCGGTGAACAATAAACAAAAGCAAAAGGGAGTTTCTGTCTCGAGACTATCGGTCTGATAGCTGCCCCTTAGAAGGTGTTGTCCTCAAAACTTGCAAATAAGCCCTCGAACTATTGGCAGGTAATCCCTCACACTGTACAGTTTGATAAGGTATAACGAAAACATTGCGAACGATCCTAATCATTATTCGTTTTTGAAAGGTATAAGAAGCGTGCCTCCCATGGTTCCATGCTTCACTGGTCGTCAGAGAGAGTGTCAAGAGATCGCTAGCCATGTGACATCTGCAGCTACCCGGATGTTGACTATCTGTGGTTCACCGGGATTCGGCAAGACGTCAGTTGCAATAGCAGTAGGGCACGATCTTCAGTCTAAAGGATTGCCCGTATGCTGGGTAACATTGCGTAATTTAAAGTCAAAAGCAGATCTGACATCAGAGCTCCTTAGCTCCCTGCGTAAATTTGTCGCAAATCATCAAACACCTGTTCAGGGCTTGTCAATTCAAAACGAGGTTTGGCAGCTGTTCAGTGAAATTCCAAAACAGTGTGTCCTCATTCTTGATAATGCCGATGACTTGTTAGAAAGTGGCGAGTCACACATAAAAGATGATGTAATAGAGCTGTTAAAAAAAATCCTCGTGGGAAATGAAACGGTGAAATTAATCTTGACTACTAGAGAATCTTTGAAAGTCATGAAATTGAATTTTCAAGGCCACCAGGAAATAAGAATAGAACCACTGGATGAAACTTCTTCTCAATCTCTTGTTCACGAATTGCTTCCAAATGCGAGCAAACTTGAAGTCAGGCGAATCACAACAATCTGCGGACATGTCCCTTTAGCCATCCAGTTGCTGTGTTCTTCAATTTCTGAAGACGATGATGCTGAGCCAAGTCAATTTCTGGAGACTTTCGATGAGTCCTCTGTCGTAAAGATGCTGGACGAAACAGATTATCCAGATAATCTTCGATTGCCGATCCTTTTTGACTCTTCTTTCCAGAGGCTCTCCTCTTCCGATCAAGAAGCACTTGTGTCCTTGTGTATCCTTCCGGAAAATTTCGATATCGAGGTCTGTGCTGCTGTTTTGGAGAAAACGCACTTTGAGACCAAAAAGTTACTGCAAAGGCTTCGAAGGAAATCTTTGCTCGGTTTAAGCTCAAAACCCGGAACATTCACAATGCACAAGCTTATTCAGTCATTTGCGAGAGAAAAGGGAAGGCAGGGTAAAATGGAAGAAGTGGTTCTCAAATCAACAGCTCGCTTGCACGAATTTTACGTTTCCCGCTTTGAGAAGCTAAATGAACAGTTTCTCACAGGGCATTCCATGTCGGCATTTGTTACTTTCAATGAAAATCAAACAAATTTTATCCAGAGTCTAATTGCAAGCTGTTCCGACTATAAAAGAATTGACCGTGTACTTGACGTATTAGTGCAAGCAGAGCTCTTTCTAGACTCCGTTTTTTGGTGCGCAAGTGACGTACAATGGTTTGATTTGATCTACGATTCAGCTTTAAAGGCCGCCAGACTTAATGGAAAAGATGTCCACTACAGGCGTTTGCTTGTTTCGAAAGCGTTTGGCGAGCTAACTTGGGGAACGGCAGGGGTTTCGTCACAACTTCTCTCTAAAGTCAGCAAACTTCACACAGCATCTTCCTCTGTTCTCTCTGATGAAAAGGGGAAATATTTGTGCTATTTAGGCATCTATCAGCTTGTCAGTGGAGAAACAGAGAATGGAGTTCAGCATCTGCAGGAGGCCACTTCTTTAATGAAAAACAACCCAGAAGAGACAGTCCTCAAGATTATTGCTTTCCAAATCCTTGCCGTCAATCATAAAAATCTGAACGACGATTCCAACGCATCTGATCAATTTTACAGCAATGCACTCCAAGCAGCCAACGAGATGGGAGATACGCATCTAATAGTAATTCCTCAAAATGAAAGAACAAAATGTCAAACTGACGTAAAAACCACATTATGCAATCATCCTGCTGAATTACAAGTCATTTATCATGTTAACAAGGCGGCAGATCTGGCTTGTAATTTAGAGACAAACATTTTTCAGCGAAATATTCTGCTCAAAACGCTAAATGAACTTGAGATATCACTCCCCACCAGTGGACCAGGTCTTTTTAGCTTTCATCGAGTTGTTGTCAGTATGCTACAATATTTTAGCAACGAATCAAAGTTAAGGGAAGAAGAGCTCAGAAACTGCAAGGAAGCACTCAACAATTCCAAAAAGCGATTTGGAGAGGAACACCCAAGTACGGCAAACAGTTACCATTTATTAGGGGTCACACAACATAAGTTGGGAGACTTCACTTCTGCTCTTCAATCAAAACAACGTACTTTAGATATCCGGCGCACACTGTTTGGAGAGGAACACTTTTCGACAGCACACAGCAACCATTCAGTAGGGATAACACAACATAAGCTGGGAGACTTCACTTCTGCTCTTCAACATTTACGGCGCGCGTTAGAGATCCGGCGGACACTGTTTGGAGAGGAACACTCAAAGACAGCAGACAGCTACCTTTCAGTAGGGATCACACAACATCAGGTAGGAGACTACAATTCTGCTCTTCAATCTTTACAGCGCGCGTTAGAGATTCGGCGGACACTGTTTGGAGAGGAACACTCAACGACAGCAGACAGCTACCTTTCAGTAGGGATCACACAACATCAACTGGGAGACTACACTTCTGCTCTTCAATCAAAACAGCGCGCACTAGAGATCAGGCGGAAATTATTTGGAGAAGAACATACAAAGACAGCAGACAGCTACTATTCACTTGGGGAAGCACAATTTAGGCTCGGAGACTGTAGTTCTGCTCTTCAATCGAAACAGCGTGCGCTAGAGATCCGGCGCACACTGTTTGGAGAGAACGACTGAAGCAGAGAGCTCCGAAACACTATTGTTGATTTGCGTGTTAACACTAGTTCAAGGTGGCTTTATCCATCAAACTTTGCACTCATTTAAAGAAATTCGTCACATTTTTCCTACTAATATTGTCTTTTGTTTGTTTTTGACGCAGTGACTTACCAGTTATATTCCTACTTACCTTGTTTTCAAAATACTGACTAATTTTTTCACAAGCTTGGCAGCTTCAAAACTGTCACGAAAAGACCTTTTACCTTCAGTTAAAGGAGGACTGAACATACATGACGCTTTTAAAGTAATTCCCTTGAAAATGACGAACTACCCACCCCCCCCCCACCCCTGCGCGGTCCCTGCACCGTGCTTGTTTTCACTCTACATGTCCGTTATTTTAAGTGTTTTTACTGAGCTGCGCGAGAAATGTTCGAAACTTGAACAACGAAAAAAAAATTGTTATGGTATAGTAAAAGCTATGAATAGTACTGAAACCTAGAGTTTTCTTGTTTTTTTAGGTTATAGTCATTTAGTAAAATCATTTCAAATTGCCCGATCTCGCAAATATTGTGAGGAAAATGGACCATTACGGCATCATCTCATACTCCTCCCTGGATCCAAATGCAGAATCTTACGTCATTTTGATATAAGTAAATTTGGTTTATCAATTGAGTTGATAATGTAAATTGACCACCGTACAGGGATTCGATTAGCTGACGTTTCGAGCGTTAGCCCTTCGTCGGAGCGAATCGAGGAATTGTGGGTTGTGTATGGTTTACATACAGAAAATGGAGCTACGCTATTGGTGGTAACATGGTAACGTGAAAAACAGGAATAAATTAATTGAATGAAAAACGCTCGTTCATTCAATAGAGAATTATTTGTTGCTTTTTTGAGTTTATTGCTCGGGCTTCCTGTGGAAGGTCCGAGTCTAAAAATGTCGTCCGTTCTCCTTCGTCGTCGTCGTCGTGTTTCATCCACTAAGCTCATTTCCGGCGTTTCTGCGCAAGCACCAACGAAAAATAACTCAACAACTATGCCGGACATTCTCCGAAATGTTTAAACTCTTCTGGGAATAGACCTTGCAAACAATTTAAGGTTTGAATGTCAATTTTTACCGTGCTTTATTTTTAATTGACCCAGTCGCTGTATTCGAAGCAACTTTTGCGACAAACGTGCTCAGTTCGAGTCATATAAATTCTGCTTCAAAGTGCATTCGCTTTCGTCGCCTTCGTGTAGATTTACTCGAGGCGAAAACTGAACGCGTTTGCTTTTCAGGTATAACTTGAAAATACATTTTTTATTTAGGAAGGCTTATTGGCCTACTTTGCGCGTGTCTTAATTCAAGGAATTTTGTAATTTGATTACTCGACCTACGTAAACAAACCGAAATCCTCGCAGCGCATATCAAAGTCGCCCATGTGACAACAACTATGGTCAACTATCTGTACGTGATCAACATGATGCCATAGTGAAACTAAAATATGGGAAGGAATTTAGATCTCATTGTGCTAACTTTGTCACAATATTACAACCATTTAGGTGAATCAATGAAGTATTCCAATTTCTGATTGCATCTTGAAAGGTGGGTGAAGACCGACAAGGCCTCTAGTTGACGTTCGGTCACTGATCATTAACTGAGCTAACAAGTTAGTGGTATCTCAGACTTTTGTTCACAAACTGAATGAGTGTTTTACCGCTGTGTACCAGATTGTTTTTGAGCAGCATTGTTTTCCTTGTAAAAGCACGTAAATAGACGTAATTGTGCCTAGCTCGGTTCGCGCTTCTTTGAAATCTACAAAAACAATCAATATGTACATGTCTAGAGGCTCCATGAACAATAGACCTAAATCCTGAGGCTATGTAAACTATAACTTCCCATAGCTTTCATAGAATTTATAACTGGTTTTCCGTTACAAGCACAGAGCTAATCTTTCATCTCTCTTTCCAACAAACTCAGAGATGATCTCATTTAAGTCGATTTCCTTATGACAACCTCGCATCTGACATGGCCTCAGTTATAATCTGTAGTTGATTTTTTTGACCTCCAAAGTGAGTGAAATAAGAAACACAACATGATAGAAATGCATCAAACCCCACATTTCACCCTTGCTCACCATAGAGTCTCCAGTAGCTCAGTGGTTAGAGCGTCCATCTAGATCGCGGAGGGTCGTGAGTTCAATCCCATCTGGAACTCGGATTTTTTCTCGAGTTTCCATTTGGGGTTTCATGCATTTCTATCATGTTGTATTGATTTTTTTACTCATGGAAATACCATTCCGCTTAATTTCTTTCTGGTCGCTATTTCCCCGCCTTAGTTGGACCATTCGGTCCACCAATCACGTCGCTTCTCTTTGGAAACCGACCTGATTTGGTGTGGATAAACACCCTCTGTTCTCTTATCAACAACAATTAAAAAAAAAACAACAAAAAAAAGCAAGCAGAGTTAAATGAATAGAAGCACAATGTGCTATTTTACTGAAAAAATATTTTATTTATTTGCTTTTTTATTCATGGATCTGCTAGGTTTTTCATGGCCAAAAAATCAATTACAGACTCAGTTACTTTGCCATCGGCACTGACAGAATGACAGAGTAGGAAGAAGCTCTAGTAGCTTGAGTAGCATGAAGAGGCTCAAGACGACACTTCAAAGCGTTATGTCAGATGCGAGGTTGTCCTCGCTATCTGTGATACATTTTCACAGAAAAAAAAAGGAAATTGACTTTAATGAGGTCATTTCTGAGTTTGTCTGAAAATCTGCTTCAATTAGAAAAATAGCTGTCGTTTTTCTTCTTGTAAACGGCCTGTTTTGAAATGAAGAAGTACGCTAAATGGATCCAGCCGATGAAAGAACAACGATGGAAATCAGGAGTACTAGATCGTTTATTTTACAAACCTTCGTGAGCCATCAGCGAAAACCAGTCGCTTCCATAATTTCCACCTCGACAATCAATAAATGATAAGGTAAAAAGCAACAAAGTGACTACATTACAACAAATGAAAGTAAGTATGGCTGGCAGGCCATTGTGATGCTTTGGCATCATTATGGTATATATATAATACTCGTAAGAGAACTACAGCTGACTGCGAGCAGTGACCTCAGTAAGATGTTTCACGTTTCTTTCATGCAGATTTTCCTTTATGGATGAGAAGTACGAAAGGACAATGCCACGTTTTCCTTTACTTCTGTTAACACTTCTTTTTTCCAAAAAATATTGGTATGTACAACGATTTTTAGAACATTTCAGTTTAGGACTACTAAAACCCACTTATGTCTTTCGAAGCTGTTTGACTTGCATTTGACCCTGGACAAGTCAAGAGTCTGCAGTGTACAGGGGCACCCAACGAGAGTATTCGGTGAAATATCTGTTCGGGAAGGTATAGGTTGCCTAGAAAATTCGATAGGCGATAGCGCTGTTTCAGTCATCTTTTATTTTCGGAGGTTTTGTCATAACTTAACCTACGATTTTCTAAGATCGTCTTGCTAACTTTGTCTCCTAAATCTTTAGGGAAAAATTCACGTGTTTGTCCTAGCAATTTCTGTAAGGCCCGCTGGGGAGATGTTTATTGTAAAAGTGGGATTGGAAGTAAAATTATTCCGAGACTTTTCAGTAAAGAACATACACTTTTGGTTCCAGTGAAAGGACGTTCGGTATGCGACTTTGTGCGCATACCCACTGCGCAATTCAGTGAGGCACATCATACAATAAGCGCATGCGCTGACAAAGAAATATCGACAAATATATTGTATAGTGCCGGTAGGCATTGTAATATCTATGTACGAACAATCTCGTTGACGCAAGTTTAGCTTTCTTTTCTTTCTGTTCATTTTCAGAAAAAACGTGCCATAAGGGAAAAGGGAAGAGTTTCATTTATTTCGCTTTTTGTACTCACAGGCGGTCGATTATTTCTATAAGTGCAGGAATAACATCAACAGAAAAAAACAATATATGGTAAATAGTCCTTTCTCTCCATGGTCCTTTTTTAGCTGATACAAACAAAGCCGATATCGCCTTAAGTGACCAAAGCTGCGAGAAAAACCTCGATCTCTAATACGTTTTATCCCCAAAACACACCAGTTGACATGTCTGGAAGTACCTAGACAATACTACCATCTCAGAAGTTACAGTAAGCAACATGCAGCGTCTAGTGGACTCTCTCCTTAGACAATCCAGCTCTGAGAAGTGTAAGGAGTTAAGCATCAGTTTTGCATGGAACAAGCCGGACTTTGACCCAATATTAGTAAATGACAAGCCCTTAGAGTCAATGAATTATGTTTAAGTACTTGGTCTAAACATCGGTAGTGACCTAAAATGGAATGTACATATATCGGAACTCGCTGGGAAGGCCTCTTCAAGATTGTATTTCGTGAGGCAACTTTTAAGAAGATCCCTAATCGCGCCAAAGGAGCTGATGCTGTTTTATGTCACTGGTATCCGTTCCATTCTGGAATGTCAGGAATATGCTTTTCCAGTATTCCATCGTGCTCTCCTGGGATACCTTAGCGAAGACCTGTAGAGGCTGCAAAAAAGGGAACTAAGGATCATATATCCCGATCTATCGTACAGCAGAGCTATTGACCCGTCAGGCCGACTTACAACCCTGTTTAAAAGAAGAGAAGCAACTGCGGCCAGACTCTTTGACGAGGTTTCCACCATCCCCCAACACAGCCTTCACAAACTGTTCCCAATACACCATTTTGCTAATAATCAATTCCTGGTGAAATGTGGGTAGATCCAGTCCTTTCTGGGGGCAAAAGGCCATTTTAAATTGTAATTTTGACCGTTTGCCCCCACAGAGGACTGGATCTACCCACAATTCACTGGGAACTGATCATTAGAAACACTAGCAAATACTCACTTCTTGGAACGTAATTTTGCCGTGTAAGTTGAAACGTAATTCAGTTCGTTTGCCTTTATCGTGAAATGAGCTAGTGATTATCTTACTGCAGAAATATAGATTACGGCATAGAAAGTGCGACGTACGGTCTTTTATTCACGAGTTGCAAAACTTGGGAAAACGAACGAGTGAGCGCAGCGAACGAGTGAGTTTTCCAAAGTTAAAAATCCGTACAAAGCACTTTCTATGCTGTAATTTGTTTATTATATATATATATATATATATATATATATATATATATATATATATATATATATATATAATTTGCACAATGGAGAATGGACTTCCGTTTTCAACGCTTTATTCAAGACCCGACGCGTTTCGGCATTTGCCTTCTTCAGGGGCCTTAACATGCAATTGTTCTATATATATAACGAGAATTAAACCTATACTTGAAATCAGTTTTGTTTTTCCCGATTCAATAAGCTTACATGAAGAACAGCAAAAATTCAAGACCGATCTACATGACCGAGCGTAATAAAAAAAACATGTCCGGTTTCCAGGACAGCAACAAGTAGACAAAGAGGCTACACAAGCTTAAATATCACTTCCTATTTAGAATAACTGAAAAATACGGGAGAATTTGTAAATACAAAGAGTGAAATGTTTTCGCTTGTCCTTAATCCGGCTGTCAGATTCAATCATGTGATGGCGGCGCTTCGCGCTGTGCAACAACAAATTCGCACTCTGTTGACTTACATTGTTTATAGAAATGTTGAATGTTCCTCCTTGAATGTTCGCCCCCTTGTTTTTGTTCGATTGCGTCCCAATAAAATCATTTAACGGTAAATCCAGTGGAACAAAACGGGAATCCGAAGCCATGTTTTTGAAACACAAACTTCGAGCGGGTGCTGAGTTGAAGCCCGCGCTTCTCGGAAGCCATTTGAGTGCTTTGCTCTGATTGGCTGAGCAATTCTACTCTGGACGGTGATTGGTTATATTTTCACATGTGAAGAATGCTGTACGCGAAGCTGATTGGACGTATCGCCTTCTTCACATGTGAAAATATAGCACATATAGAATTCTATTTGCAAGGTTTATTGCCTAAGATTCTCGCTTTATATATAATAAAGCGTTTTACAAAACGTGAAATTAGGAACATTTTGGGTGTGAACGTTCTCAAAACTGCTTTAATGTCTTATTCTGTTT
>JAEMWC010001203.1:67500-77500 GCA_016490735.1 Pachyseris speciosa | reverse complement strand
CATGTTCTGTTGCCCTAAGAACTTCGACAACACAACCACAACCGTAGGGTTTTCGGGTAAATATCAAAACGAGCCCTAAAATTTTCGTCTGTCGCATGGAGTCACCTGATAACCTTACGTTTTCGTGAAGCTTCTATGCAAAGCTGGTATTTTCGGAATATGCAAAAACAAGCCCTAATAAAATTCGAGAGGACTAAATTTCCCCTAGAACGACCGAACAGATCAAATGTTCATAGCACTGCTCAAAATTCATCTACTTAGCTTTAAAAGCACTCCAAACAACTTTAAATGGCTTTTAAGAGCATTTGCAAAAAACCATAGTCGGGTGCCCCTGGATGTTGGTGATTCCAAAATGGAACCTGAAAAAAGTAGTAAACCTGAAGGGGGCTCGATACCCTAGACCGCCTTTTACTCGAAAATAAGACTCACGTAGAAGAAACCACCATCATGCAACTCATTGCAATGAATGTGTGTTAAAGTTAGTTTCAGTAGTTTCACTAGCAACCTTTGTGGTTTCCCAGGTACCATAGTATGGATTCCCAAACATATGGGTTCCCAAGTCTCCACTGATTAAAATCAGTAGGTAGATGGGGGTATTTGTGTGTGTGAGTGAGGGAAGGTGGTTGTGTGTAGAAAATAAAATCATTAGCAAAATAATTAGCTTAGTAAGGGATTATATTGAGCGAGAGACCTCTACAACGTGGTAGCACTCTCAAGCTCAATTAGTACTAATTAAAGTAAAAAAACAACTAAAACCTTGCAGAAATGTTAGATTAAAAAGATTCCAGAGAAAGCCACATCGAGAGAATAATTTGGGGAGGGGCAAAACATGTGAAGGGATTAGGGCTAGCTAATGTTTTGGAATTGGAAAATTCTGTATGGGGATTAGGGCTAGTAGTTTTATATAGAGGAGGAGCGAATGGTGGTAAAACAAGCATAGGGATTGGGGTTGGCTAATTTTGGGGAGGTAGAAACTCTGTATACGGATTAGTCCTAATTAGTTATTGGAGGGGGAATGTTGCATAGGGATTAGGTTAACTAACTTTGGGGCAGGGGGAAACCCTGTATAGGGATTAGGGTTAGCTAACTTTGGGGAGGGGGAAACCCTGTATAGGGATTAGGGTTAGCTAACTTTGGGAAGGGGGAAACCCTGTTTACGGATTAGGCCTAATTAGTTTTGGGGAGGGGGAATGCTGCATAGGGATTAGGGCTAGTTAATTTTTGGGGAGAGGGAAACCCTGTATACGGATTAGGTCTAGTTAATTTTGGGGATGGGAAATGCTGGATTAGGCAGTAGGGGGAACTATATACGGGGTTAGCTGGTTTCTGGGAAGAGAAAAGTAACTAACGCGTATAATTCTTAATTATCAATCTGACATGTAACGATTCATTTCTCATAGGCAGATGTAGATTAAAAAAGGAAGGAAAGGAAAAGTGAAAGAAAAGATAGCTTGCAGTAATGAAGAATTTCAGGCCGGAAAGTTGAGAAGGATGCATCGGCACCAAGGCTCCTTGTAGCTGTGAGTCTTCAGGGGCAAAGCACAACTGAGCGAGGATGTTTCTAACCCGGTACCAGGTCAATGCCTGACATCCTACCATCAATACCATCAAATTAGAATCTGCCATATGCGATCTTGGTGTCGTTTTGGATAAACATCTCGACATGTCAAGACAAGTCAATAATATCTGTAAATCGGCGTGCTTAGCAATACATAATATTGGGAAGATTAGAAATTACTTAGATCAACCCACTGCAGAAAAGCTTGTCCACGCTTTTGTAACAAGTAAAATTGACTTTTGCAACAGTCTCCTATTTGGGCTCCCGAAAAAGCAGCTTGATAAATTGCAACGTATTCTAAATGCTGCTGCTAGAATTACTACAAAAACTAAAAATTGTCAGCACATATATTCGGTATTACGTAAGCTGCATTGGCTCCCTGTTACCAAAAGGATTGAATTTAAGATTCTAACCATGACCTACAAAGCACTGAATGGAATGGCTCCATCCTACATTTGTGATCTTCTACAGGTTCATCACCCAAACCGAAATCTTCGTTCTGCATCCAGGGGATTGTCATTGGTAGTACCTGCTTATCAGACCCAGGCTTACGGTGCTCGCTCTTTCTCGGTAGCTGCACCTACTCTCTGGAATTCCTTGCCAGTGGACATTAAAAACGCGCAATCTTTGTTTATCTTTAAAAAGAAGCTCAAAACATTTCTATTTAATTAACTTTACATGTAGTCTTATGACATTCTTTTCATTATGTATTCTTTTTACTTCTTATATTTGTAAGTTTATTTGTGTATTTCTCATATTTTATTTCTTACATTTGTTAAGCGCGCTGAGATTATGTAGCTGCGCTCTAAAAGAATTTTATTATTATTATTATTATTATTATTATTATTATTATTATTATTATTATCCTCTGTACCGAGTCGTTGTGGAAGAGAGAGAAGAACCGAAAGTAATTTCAAGAGGGGAAGAAAACTAGGAGAGAAGAATATGCGTACACGCGATGGACATTATGTTAAAGGGGTTGGGGTGTAATTGAAAGGAAATGAGGAAAGAAAAAAACCAAGAGACAAAGCTAAACTTTCATGTATGGTGACTATGTAACAAGGAGTCAGTATATCAAGGGGGAGAGAAATGTGTGCTAACGGAGTAATAGAGAAAAAGGAGAAATAAAAACTTACGTAGTATTCCGTTCTTGATGTCGAAATTGCCATACGTAGTTAAAGAACAGTAATTGCCTCCACGCGAAAAAGCAGATTTTATCTTTAAAAAATGTTGCGGCCGCTCTAGCTAAGAATTAAAAAAACTTTTAAAGATGACGCCAGAAATGGTGCGAGCCAAGGACGTGTTTGTGTGATGCGCGCAAAGAGTCTTAGATCGTAACGCTGTGGAACGCTGTTTGGCCATGAGGTTTTCTGCCTGTCGTAGTTGAGGATGTCTGGAAACTCTTTGCCGATGGTGGGATGAACGGTTAGATCGTATAGGTTTAACAGCTGCCGTGTGTAATAGATCGAGATGACGTTTCCGGAACAAACGTAAGGTCAAAGGAGAATGAAAAATCGTTGAAATGATTGTCGGAGATTTCCCTGCTAGCAGAGGTCTCTGACGGCAACAACAAAGTCAAGCCTCCGTTCCGAGGTAAGCCCAAATGCTGGGAAAACCATGGCATTTACTAATAATCTTAACATGGACAGAATAATTTAAGTTTATTGAAAAGAAAATGGCGATCGAATCGTTTACAAAGTATTAGTATAAATCTACTAGCATATTCTTCGGCTTTGACTAAGTTTACTTGCCCCTTCGGGCATAGCCGAAAAACTAAATAAAGCAAAACAACTATTTCGCATCCAACATTCCCCGCACAAATCGCCCCGGTTGGCTGCCGTTGCATTAACATACTGTGAACGTTTACATCCAGTGCAAATATGTTAGTTATATCCGAATTTCTTGGCGATTATTCACTCGTTTTCTATTATGTTTTTTTCGCTTGAAAGATCACAGTAAAAACTTCATTTTTATGGAAAAAAAATAAAAATCGAAAATTTTATACCCTGAACGTACACGTTAACGTTTAAGGTTTTTAGGATTATTCTTGCCTACTTATCGCTGAAAGATGAGTGGTGACTAACAATTTTCTTTTGAGATTCCAATAGCGCC
Source organism: Pachyseris speciosa (assembly GCA_016490735.1). Taxonomy (NCBI): domain Eukaryota; kingdom Metazoa; phylum Cnidaria; class Anthozoa; order Scleractinia; family Pachyseridae; genus Pachyseris; species Pachyseris speciosa. Next base: position 73,830 of record JAEMWC010001203.1, on the reverse strand, counting down.
ACATAGATATAAACCATGGAAAAATACTTCTGTATTGTTAAGCTTATATTGGGTGACATGGTCGGAGTGATCAATTGACATTGATTTCCAGTTTATGGATTTGTGGATGAGTAATTTTGCTCTCGTGCCGTATTGGTCTTTTAAAGTTAACGCCATATTGTGGGAGCAACAGCGCTGATCAAACGACTTGAAACAAAGACTGTTGAGCTTTGTACGAAAACAGGCATCGCACACTTTTTGTTTATAGAAAGCGTTAGAGCATAAGCGCCAAAAAGGAAGGTACGAATTCGAGTGAAATTGCGTTTGCTTTCGGCACCTATTCCACGAACACTCGATCAGACTACCTTCAGTTTGCTTTACTGACATGTTTGTTTTAGGAGAAAAAGCGCCAGTTCAGGTCCTCAGTTTTGCCTTCTTGATACCTGAAGTTTACCTGAAGTCTCTGCACCGAATAATCTAGACTGAAAGGGAAAGACTGAGCTGAACAAGGTAAGGAAGATGTTTGCTCCCAACGAACACATTTTAACAATCGCGCAGATCGATGAACTACTGTTTATAATGGCAAAATAGAAAAGTCCTTTTCCCCCAGGCCTGAACTCTTTTGGAAAGTTATATTTTACCGCAATATTTGTCGGTGTGTTAATCCTATGTTAAGTAGTCATGGATTTGTAGCTTTCCTGACTCGAGCAACAGGCTGAGCGGAAGTCAAAAGTGAAACCGTGCGACTGAGGAATTAAGACCAAGGATTGTTTTGTCGCAATCACTAAACCTGTTTTGGTTTATGGGTCTAGTTGTTTATGGCGAATTTTTATTCCTTAAAAGCAATAATTCGAATTAGTTACTCACAAATTCTAGCGAGAATTAATGAACTCCACTAGACTGTAACGAACGCTTGATCAACTTGTTTTGATTTTGCTTTTAATGTTTGTTTCAGGTACACAGCACGTCTGGTGAGTTCATTTACCCAGCATCGTCTTCGTGGTGCTGCAAGGTAATTTTCAGCTAATGTAGACACGTCTAACGTGCATAAAACGTAGGTGCGCTGATTATGAAAACAATAATAAGATGCCACACAAGCACAGCAGCTGTATAGACTGTGCTCTGTTGTTGCCAAATTACACTTGAGTTGAGTTGCTTGAGATCAAATTTTTACGGAAGTATCTTTCGAATTCCGAAATGATCTTTTTAACCGATATTAAATTCCGTTGAAGAGTTCAGTCCTAAAACTTACAGTCATGCATTGCCACCTATTCCATATTCCTGGTGTTAAAGAAGCTTATAGCCACAGAAGAAGGCAGGGAAAGTAATTAGAAATACAGGCTTCCAAACTGAAAGAGGAAATGTGAAGTGAAGCGAAGTAAAACTGTTGGATAAATCAAAAGGCTCTTATGCGCGAACTTCTGAATTGTATTAGCTGAATTATGCTAATTATCTGTGCAGAGGAGAGCAACAACTTAAATCCCAAGCCCGAACCATAGACGCGAAATGCAGTTTCTACTCGCCCACAACCAGTATACACGAGGGAGCGTTTTCAAGTTTGCTGAATTTGCTCCCGGGTTTTGCTCCTAAATATTTAACCAGTTTAATATCATGGAGCATTTTGCAGGTGGAAATTCTGCTCCCGAGGATCGATTATACCCATGAAATCCTTGGTACACACGATGGAGCTTTGCTTCAGGAGCGTGCCCCTGGAGCATGTTTCGGGAGCGAAACCCCTAGTGTGTATCAGCCTTAAGGCTGTCCAGAACGCACGAACGGTCTTGCTCCCGGAGCACGGTGCAGGGTGATTTTGCACAACCAGTATACATGAGGGAGCATTTTCAAGTTTGCTCAATTTGCCCCCGGGTCTAGCCTCCTTCGAAGCCGTTGTTTGTGTCGGTCCTATTTTCCCTCCCCACTAACGTCTGCTGAACTGAGCCAGACATTCCATTCCCATTGTGTCTGAGTATCCAATCAGGAAGGAGAACAGAACCGACACATACAACGGCCGCGAAGGAGGCTACGGGAGCTGAGCCATCGCAATTTAAAAGCCACGATGTGATTGGTCAGTTCCTGGAATGGAATGTCCGGCTCGGTTTAGCAGACGTTGGTGGGGAGGGAGAATAAACCCGACACAAGCAACGACTGCGAAGGAGGCTACCCCGAGTCTTGCTCCCAAATATTTAACCAGTTTAATATCGTGGAGCATTTTCCGGGGTGGTTGGAAAATTCTGCTCCCGAGGATCGATTATACCCGTGAAATCATTGGAACACACGAAGGAGCTTTGCTCCAAGAGCATACCCTTGGAGCATGCTCCGGGAGCGAAACCCTTCGTGTCTCAACCTTTACTGGTATCTACGAAAATGTGAGGCATGTATATGGAGCGGCAGTAACTGTCAGATGTTTAATCACTAATCCGAAGTTCAAATATATGATTTTCATACATTCATTCTCACAGTAACTGTCATGTCGCTTTTGTTGTTGTTGTTGATGTGTTTTTTTGTTTGTTTTTCATTCTCTGTAGATACATAAATCCATTGATCTTCTACACCTTATGCCAGCCGTTCCTTCGCAGATATTTCAAGGCAAATCCCGGGTACCGTGAGCAGCCAAAATGTCCTTGCAGCCATATCGAGACGAAGAGTTAAATTACTTCAAATTCTCGAACATTGTCTTGAATGAATTTCCCAAAGCTTTACGAAAGACCTTCAGAACAATGTGGGACAACATCATCGGTGGTTGCCCTGGTTTTCAGCTCTGGGATGATTCCCCTGCTGTAAGAAACATGCTCAAGTCTTTGGAGGGTGGCAAAACCAAAGTTCCTACGCACAAGTCGTATGTTGAGTGGGATTGCACTGCCTTGTTCCAGGCCACCATCTATGCGCAAACCTTCTCCTCTCCACACACACACTCAACACTAAGTGATCTGTACGTTAAGCCGCACGGAGTACTTCACGGAAGTTTCCATAGTTCTGTTGTAAGCCTAGGTGGGAATGACGCAGAAGCGTCAGCACTAGCGATCGATCAGCTTCGTCTCCTGAGAAATCGATTTTTCACTCGAGCAGTTCAGAGCTGGAGAGGACAACGTTTGATCAGTACATACAATATGCTAAAGACGCTTTCAAAGCTCTTCGACTCGAGACAGATGTGATTGATGCAGTTGGAGGTTTGACCGAATCAGACTTTCCTTCCAATAAATTACGTGGTTTGGAGCAAGGTATGAGAGAGGAGGCTCGAAGGTACATCGAGGTTCTTGAGGACATCAGTGAGCTTAAGCCACTCTTAGCTGCCTTCAAGGAGGATGCAGCAAACAAAGAAAACATCGCCATTTTGGAACAAAGGATCATAGAGTCGCAAGAAAGACACACTAAGGCTCTCAAGTCAGATTTCGATGAGTTCAAACGCAAAGTGGAGGGCCAGACCAGTCTTCTTGGAGGGTTGAGCTCAGACCACACTGCTATCAAAGAGGAAATTGGCATATTGCAGCGAAAGATCGATGAGATAAAAACTCAATGCAAGGATGACACTAAGCCGAAAATCTCAGGTAAATACTGAGTACACATGCTTTTTTTTTTAATTGCAAGAACACATAATTACTTACATTGTACTTACCCTACTTATAGAATACGACACGATACTTACTCCACTTACAATACGATACAATATATACTTACTGTACTTACAGTACAATACAATTTTTACTCTACTACTTACACTATCTTTACCATGCGATTCTTACATTACATTACATTACAAGATGCCGTTCCGCTAACGCTGTAAAATACATCTTTCATTACTAACAGTTCTTACAAATATATTATATATTATACTAATACCTAAAATAGCAACATTACAAAACCGCTTACTTCTAGTAGCTAGCAATCTTTATAATTAATTCGTAAAATTATAATTAATTATTTAGTACTGGAGGGCGTCCTTCAATGGGTTCCACTTCTTTTTAAAGTAATTAAGGGTGTTGCTATCCAGAGCTATCTTCTTTTCAATTTTTATGGAGGTTAACAGTTTACAGGAGTTTACAGGTATATATGTAGTGTCTAGCAATAAGTAGTAGGTGGCATAGAAGTAGATTCGATACATTTTCAACTAAACCTAGGCAGACAGAGGGAGAGAGAAAATTGTATTTCACATCTACAAGTTTTTGGGAAATCCATTCAAGTAATGTTTTCCAAAAAGCTTGGGTGTGTTTGCAGTTCCGAAACAGGTGGACCAAAGTTTCAGTAGTTTCCCCACAGAAGGAACAAGAGTCCACCAAGATGCCTATCTTACAGAGAAAGTCATCTGTCGCAATCCGTCTATGCAGAAACTTAAACTGGAATACTCTGAGCTTTGTTTCTCTCGTACAGAGGAATGGCAGATAATAAGAGTTTCTCCAATTAACGGTCGAATCTCCTACTCTCCTACTCTCCTACTTCAGAAAGCCATTTTTCTTGACTCTGTAATGGAGTAGAGGCCTTTTTTTTCGCAAGGCGTCTGTAAGATTCTTTGTTAATATTTGAGTGTGACAGAAGACTCGCTGTATTATTTGGAGATGGGTTATCTAAGCCTGGTGAGCACACTTTCTTGAATTGTTTTAAGGCTGCTATTACTTAAAAGTACTCAAAGTAGTTGGTTTTAGTATTGTATTTAGCGGCAAATGCATTATAGCTTAAGATGTTCACTAAGTAGATCTCTAACCTCTTTTACCCCTGATTTAAGCCAAGATGTATAGAAGAAAGGTCGGTTATCTATTCTAAACAGTGAGTTGTGCCATATACCCATAGAGTTAAAATCAAGAATTTCCTCTCTGTAGTTTAAACTAGTCCAGTGTTCGAAAATTTCTCTCAAAAAAGGGTCTCTTAGATTAAGCTGTGGAACATCCTGCGGTTTTAGGTTACTTAAAAACACTACTTTCCCTCTGTGCCTCTGGAGGTGGAAGTCTACAAAAAGTTTCCATTCACCATGATTGTCGTTATCTAAGTAGCCTTGTACCCACTTCATTTTTAGAGATTTGTTAAAACTTTGAATATCTATCATCTTGAGGCCTCCTTTATCGTAATCGTTGATCATTTCCGTTCTCTTAATTTTGTCTCCTTTGCTGTTCCAGAGAAAATCATACAGAAGAGTATTAATTTCTTTAAGTTCACCCTGATGTGTTGGGAGAGAAGATAGAACATGCACAATTTGAGATACTGCTAAAGGCTTTATAATCGTAATTTTACCTGGAAGAGTTAATCTTCTAGCAGACCAGCTGTTTAGGATGTTTTTTATTCTCACAATCTTTTCGGAAAAATTAACATAAAAAGCGTTCTCTTCTTAAGTCAAAAACCAGACTCCTAAGGCGGAGACTTTTCCTTTAGCCCATGTTATATGTTTGTTAGAAGACAATATAGCGTTTGAGTTTTTGAATGAGCCGATCCAGAGGGCTTCCGTTTTATCATAATTAACTTTCAAGCCGGATATAGAGCCAAATGCGTGAAACAAGTATAAAGTTCTTGAAAATGAGGATTGTGAGCCATCTAAGATCATCGTTGTATCATCTGCGTACTTCGAAATTTTGCATTCGGTACCCATGAACCTCGTTATCATTTCTTACTGTGCTACGTAATATTTCTGCGCATAAAATGAACAAATATGGGGAAAGAGGGCAGCCCTGTCTCACACCACGACTCAATGTGAAGAACTCCGAGGTCCAGCCATTGTTTTGGATACAGCTGCTAATATCGGTGTAAAATAGTTTTATCCACGCAACCATGGATGGTCGAAAGTTATAATATTTTAGGCTTTTCTCAATAAAACTCCAATCTACACTATCAAAGGCTTTCTCGAAGTCGACGAATAATAAAAGGCCAGGAATTTGTTCAGTATTTGTGTAATTTATGCGTGATTAATCTGAACACATGCTTTTTAACGAGGTCAGTTATCGCCAACTTGAAAACGACTGAGTAAAATCAACTCGTCCTTTGTATTCAGTTGCTATATCTACAAGAAATTTTGTGCGTCCATATGGACGTGTGCTAGTATTTCTCAAACACTCAAGTCTTATTCGAGTACGCAAATCGTTTCCCAAAATGTACTCCAAACGGTAAACAGTGCTAACAGCCAAAAGTAATACAAGTAAACCGAAAAAGTAAACATTTGGGGGGATGGGAGGGCAGAAAGTTAATTTAAGAAAATTATAGAGCGAAGGGGAGGACGCGGGTAGAAGGTAACAGATGCAATGGTACCTTTATGCCGGCCGTACTTGGGTTTTTGCCTAAATGTCTGGGAAGAGAAATGCTACTGAGAGCTCTACTTAATGCCTTGACTTTGGACGACTCAAGACGCCATTGCGAGTGATCATGTAGTATGAC
>JAEMWC010001203.1:50000-62500 GCA_016490735.1 Pachyseris speciosa | reverse complement strand
CTCAAAGCCCGGAACATTCACAATGCACAAGCTTATTCAGTCATTTGCGAGAGAAAAGGGAAGGCAGGGCAAAATGGAAGAAGTGGTTCTCAAATCAACAGCTCGCTTGCACGAATTTTACGTTTCCCGCTTTGATAGGCTAAATGAACAGTTTCTCACAGGGCATTCCATGTCGGCATTTGTTACTTTCAATGAAAATCAAACAAATTTTATCCAGAGTCTAATTGCAAGCTGTTACGATTGTAAAATAATTGACCATGTACTTGACGTATTAGTGCGAGCAGAGCTCTTTCTAGACTCGGTTTTTTGGTGTTTAAGTGAAGGAAAATGGTTTGATTGGATATACGATTCACCTTTAAAGGCGGCCATACGTAATGGGAAAGATGTGTACTACAGGCGTTTGCTTCTCTCGAAAGCTTTCTATCAGCTAACTTGGGGACGAAAAGGAATTTCGCCACCGCTACTCTCTGAAGTCAGCAAACTTCATACGGCGTGTTCCTCTGTTCCCTCTGACGAGAAGGGAAAATACTTGTGCTATTTAGGCATCTATCAGCTTGTCAGTGGAGAAACAGAGAATGGAGTTCAGCATCTACAGGAGGCCATTTCTTTAATGAAAAACAACCCAGAAGAGACAGTCCTCAAGATTATTGCTTTCCAAATCCTTGCCGTCAATCATAAATTTCTGAACGACGATTCCAACGCATCTGATCAGTTTTACAGCAATGCACTCCAAGCAGGTGGGAGACACGCAGCTAATGGTAATTCTCCCAAATTAAAGAACAAAACTTCAAACTGACGTAAAAACCACATTATGCAATCATCCTGCTAAACTACAAGTCATTTATCATGTAAAGAAGGCGGCAGATCTCGCTTCTAAATTAGAGACAAGAATTTTTCAGCGAAATATTCTGCTCAAAACGCAAAATGAACTTGAGACATCATTCCCCACAAGTGGACCAGGTCTTTTCAGCTTTCATCGAGTTGTTGTCAGTATGCTCCAACCTTTTAGCAACGAATCGGAAGAAAAGCTCAGAAACTGCAAGGAAGCACTCAACAATTCCAAGAAGCGATTTGGAGAGGAACACCCCGGTACAGCAGATAGTTACTATTTATTAGTGGTCACACAATATTAGCTGGGAGACTTCACTTTTGCTCTTCAATCTTTACAGCGTGCGTTAGAGATCCGGCGCACACTGTTTGGAGAGGAACACTTAACGACAGCAGACAGCTACGAATCAGTAGGAGTCACACAACATGATTTGGGAGACTTGACGTCTGCTCTTCAATCAAAACAGCGTACGTTAGAGATCCGGCGCACCCTGTTTGGAGAGGAACACTTAACGACAGCACACAGCTACCATTCAGTAGGGATCACTCAACATAAGCTGGGAGACCACACTTCTGCTCTTCAATCAAAACAGCGCGCGCTAGAGATCCGGCAGACACTGTTTGGAGAGGACCACTCAACGACAGCAGAAAGCTACCATTCAGTAGGGATCACACAACATAAGCTGGGAGACTACACTTCTGCTCTTCAATCACAACAGCATGCGTTAGAGATCCGGCGGACACTGTTTGGGGAGGAACACTTAACGACAGCAGACAGCTACCATTCAGTAGGGCATACACAGCAATGGCTAGGAGACTTCATTTCTGCTCTTCAATCCACGCAGAGGGCGTTGGAGATCCGGCGGACACTGTTTGGAGAAGAACATTTAACGACCGCAGCTAGCTACGAATCAGTAGGGATTATACGACATGACCTGGGAGACGTCACTTCTGCTCTTCAATCTTTACAGCGCGTGCTAGAGATCCGGCGGACACTGTTTGGAGAGGAACACTCAACGACAGCAGACAGCTACCATTCACTTGGGGAAACGCAGTTTGAGCTGGGAGACTACACTTCTGCTCTTGAATCGAAACAGCGCGCGCTAGAGATCAGGCTTAAATTATTTGGAGAAGAACATGCAACGACAGCAGACAGCTACGATTCACTTGGGGAAACACAATTTGAGCTCGGAGACTGTAGTTCTGCTCTTCAATCGAAACAGCGTGCGCTAGAGGTCCGGCGCACACTGTTTGGAGAGAACGACTGAACCAGAGAGCTCTCAAACACTATTGTTGATTTGCGTGTCCATTCCGATGGCTCTCGACAACACTAGTTCGAGGTGGCTTTATCCATAAAACTCTGCACTCATTTAAAGAAATTCTTCACTTTTTTTTCTACTAATATTAATGTGTTTTGTTTCTTTCGACGCAGTGACAGTTATCTTTCTACGTACCTTGTTTTCAAAATACTGATTAGTTTTTTTCACAGCTGCTTTGGCAGCTTCAAAACTGTCACGAAAAAAAGACCTTTGTTAAAGGAGAACTGAACAAACATGATGCTTTTAAGGTAATTCCTTTGAAAATGACGTACCACCCAGATATTTTCAAACTTGGCGAAGTAGATAGCCATGCATAGTAATTGAAAAAATTCAACAAAAAGATGGCGTCACCGTGCTTGTTTCACCCCAAATGTCCGTTATTCTAAGAATTTTTACTGAGTTGAGCGAGAAATGTTCGAAACTTGAACAACCGAAAAAATTGTTATAATATAGCAAAAGCTATGAATAGTACTGAACCTAGAGGTTTCTTGTTTGTCTAGGCTATAATAAGTCAGTAAAATCATTTCAAATTGCCCGGTCTTGCAAGTATTGTGAGAAAAATGGACCACTACGTCATCATCTCATACTCCTCCCTGGACCCAAATGGAGAGTTTTACGTCATTTATATATAAGTAATCCAACTTCTACCATTAAACTTTTTCTCCTCAAAATATGCTTTCCGCGTGTCTGATTACGAGTACATAATGCCAATAAAAATGGTGATCACCGTGCTCGTTTCTTTACAACACGACGACAAAGGGAAAATTTCGGCTGACAAAGCTCAATGTCAAGGAAAATACGCCATGTTCCTAATGTGCGCGCGCACGAGCAAATGACGCCATAAATTATACGCAGTAAGGATGCGCCATGCAATTGTAAGGAATCACCTTAAGGGGGTCTTATACAAAGTACCACTTTGTCGCCAAAATGAAACTCATTAAGACGAAACCACCCCCATGCAACTCGTTGCAATGAGTGATGACAAAAACAATGGCGTTTGAGTGCCTGGTTGCCGTGACAAAAGAACAAGTTTTTGTAAGATCTCTTTAAAAGTGCTTCGTTTTTCAACAAAAATGAGCGAAAACACTGAATCAGATAGACAAGAAACAATTTTTACATGTTATACTTGTATTGATCTAGTTACTGAACCTAACCTTGTAGACTGGCTCTGCGTATTTGCAGAGAGAAAAATCTTCAAAAGGGTGTTTTTAGCCTATACCTACCATCAATCTTTCGCATGTTATGCCTAGAGTCATTGCCTAGAGGGTTTTTTCTACCTCAAATTTGAACCCTAAGAAGCTGGTAAAAGGAAAAGCATGGAAAGAGAATAGTGTTTGCAATTTACAATTCCGTGCCAGTTTCCAATTTCAAACCTCCATAGGGTCAAGAAAAAAATTGCTGTGGTCATCAATCAGGTATGACTATGCATTTATCCAGCAAAGTAATAGCAACTTTTGCTTCCAAATCAAAGAGAAAGTTTGGATAAAAAGGCAAACAAGATCTCAATCTGCTCAATTTTTATCAGCAACCTCAAGCAAGCAGCCAAACAGCAAGAATCTGACCCCGTTGCATCCTTGGAAATTCCACATATCTTTGAGAAGAAAAGGCTCCCTCCAAACAATTTACCATTTTTTTATATGTCTCCAACCAGGCTTTAGTTCTGCACCAAAATTCTTCAGCATTCACTGAAACTCCCCCATGTGAAGATTGAAGACTGGTGAGACAAGGCTCATTAGCTTTTAGGCCCCTTGTCCATGAACAACAAACTGTCAGCAGTTTGAAACGAGCATTTGAACAAAGTTTGTTGCATTCACAGTGCCAACAATAATAATAATAATAATAATAATAATAATAATAATAATAATAATAATAATAATAGGTTTATTGGCAACATCTCTACATAGTAGCTCTTCATTTACCAATTAACTCTAAATCAAATCTAATTAAATCAAATGTTGGTTTTTGGCGAGAGGGGAAAACCGGAGTACCCGGAGAAAAACCTCTCGGAGTAGAGTAGAGAACCAACAAACTCAGCCCACTTGTGACGCCGAGTCCGGGAATCGAACCCGGGACACACAGTACATTGGTGGAAGGCGAGCGCTCTCACCACTGCGCCAACCCTACTCCCCACATATCTTTGATTCATTCTAAGCAGTTATTTGAAATTGGCAAGGTTTAAGCCTACTCAGCCCTTGATGGCGAGCTCCGTCACCAGCAAATGACCCAAAACACAGTAATTTAAGGGCAATTTTGACACATTACAAGGTAAATTCTGCAAATGATTCGGCCGACCAGAGAGTGAATTCAAATGAGCCGAGTATAACCACGTAACCAGGTGTCATGTGACAAGATACATGCATAACGATACCCAGTCCTCTGGAGAAATACGAGTTTTAGCCCCCCACCCCCCTCCCCCAAAGCTCACTTTTAGCAAAAACCCTATTGTTTCCATACGTAAATTGCGTACTCCAGTCGCTTTGTACCTATGAGAAGAAACGCGGACATCAAGAAAAGCCTACCGCGTTTGACGAACGGGAGAATTCATCTTAATGTTGGCTGCCCTGTGGGTGTTACAGCCAGGGAAAACAACGTATTGTTGGGGACTGTAGTATGTGCCCCCTCTCCACCCTGGGGACAAACGTTACCTCGGCCTCAAGCCCTCAATGTGATCAACACTTTTGGTTTAATTTCTGTCACCTGCTTTGTTGCTGATTCACAAAGGAGTTCGAGTAAGTTTGATGTCGCCCTTGGTTTGCTTGATCGGTTCCTTCAATTGGCAGTAGCGACAGCCGTGGGTTGTTGCTAACAAGCCATCTGGGAGCTGGTCGTTTGTTCGTAATATACCCGTGAGTGGTGAATATATGAGAATGAATATATGAAAATCATATATTTGAACTGCGGATTAATGATTAAGTATGTGACTGATCATCGCAATTATGAACACAAGCCAGCTCCCAGATGGCTTGTTAGTTCATTCGGTAGAGCACTGCACCGGTATCGCAGACGTCTGCAAGTCTGAATTTTTTTCAGGCTTTCTTTTCACTACTGCTTAAGTAGTGTTCATAACTGCGATTATCAGTCACATATTTAATCATTAACCCGCAGTTCAAATATATGATTCTCATATATTCATTCTCATTATTATTATTATTGTTATTATTATTATTATTATTATTATTATTATTAGAATATTGGGGCGTTGCCAGGATTTTTCCTCCTCAGATACACACAATTTTCCAAATCTCCCTCCCCATCCCCCCCTCAATCTTTCACGTGTCTTCATTAAGTTTCTTTTACCATCAGCATGCTGAGGAAAACGTTACTACTTGATGCGAAATATAACCGAAGTCGTGAAATTATTTGTCGCTTTTATGAGTTTATTACTCGGGATTCCTGTGGAAGGCCCGAGTCTAAAAATGTCGTCCGTTCTCCTTTGTCGTCGTCGTAGTCGTCGCCGTCGCCGTCGCCGTCGCCGTCGCCGTCTTCGTCTTCGTGTTTAATCCACAAAGCTCACTTCTGGAGTTTTTGCGCAAGCACCAACGAAAAATAACTCAACAACTATGCCGGACATTCTCCGAAATGTTTGAGCGCTTCTGGGAATTCACCTTGCCAAAATATTCATTCTTTAATCCGCAGTTCAAATATATGATTTCATATATTCATTCTCGCATATTCATCACTCACGGGTATATTGCGAACCAACAATGAAATGACCAGCTTCCAGCTGGCTTGTTAGCTCAGTTGGTAGAGCGCTGCAACGGTATCGCAGAGTTAGCGGGTTCGAATCCCGTACAAGCCTGAAATTTTTTCAGGCTTTATTTTCACTACTGCTTAAGTGGTGTTCGTAACACATATTCATTCAGTTGGCTTTGTATACACGGACGATATGTAGAGATTACTTCATGGTTGGTTCGCTCGTACGATTTTTATCTACGAGTGGTAAAGAATTGCAAACGAATCGAGTGAGAGTAGCGAACGAGTGAGTTTGCGATTCTTCACAACTCGTGCATACATACATACATACATACATACATACATCACATTATTTACCCTCGGATTTTAGAGTAGCTTGTGCAGCTAATATCTCCGGGCATTTAACCATCAGATGAGAGATAGACCATCACACCGGGAACTACGTCCCCTACTCTTTTTCGAACAGTGTGTGGGTTCTTTTACGTCCCACAGAATCAATTATGAAGAGTTGTGAGACGGGGCCTACTGTTTTATCGTCCTTATCCGAGAAGACTAGACTATTTTAAAGACCCTGAGTGTTGGTCCGACTGGGGTTTGAACCACAGATCTCCCGCACGTTAGTCCGGTGCTCTACCACTGAGCTAACCGGTCGGCGGTCAAAATATATATATATATAATGCATAAAAATCGTACGAGCGAACCAACCATGAATTTATTCATTTTATAAGTACTGATATTCTTTCAAACAATAATGACAACAAAGATTCGACGATGAAGTCAATTTTATTCAGTTCAAGGTTCTAAAAAGGATAAATTCTGACTTGCCTCAGAGTTGAAAGATGGCGGAAACTTGGTCCAACGGAGCACCTACTTTCTGACTCGTTTCACCGTCATTACAAGCACCCCAGTTCTCTTCTACGATAAACAAAATAAATTGAAGCATCATCAAGTATGTTATCCGTGTCTGCGAAAAGCCATGACAACGGCAACAACGAAAACACAAAGAGACGAAAAAGGTTGGAAGATAAACACAAGCGCCCTCACCGCAAACTCCTGTCAAAGAGAGCGTTGCGTGACACCCCTAAAAACGACTGAAATCTGCAGCGATGTTACAGCATGGTAACAGTTTTTTGCCACAATATTGAATTACTTTCAAAAATATTTTTATACTGGTCGTTTATTTAAGCCACTGAAGGATAGAGACTTTCCGAGCAAGGTCGTGTTTTGGCTTGGAAAGCTATTTCAGTAATTTGCGATCTCGTCTTCGATAAGAATGACAAGAATATGTGCCTGTCTGCAATCGATCACATTTTTCTCCCAAAACAGATGTGTTGCTTGTCTAAATACGTCTTTTTTGGTAGAAAACCTCTGCTTGTTACTTTGTTTATGTTGATTCCGATTCAGTGGAGCGATTTGAAAGCGACGTTGTATGTTGTGTCAAATATTGAAGATCTAAAATTAACCCGATATGCAACAACACGCAGGACTTATCATGCGACAGGGGATTTAATTCATTTCTGAATATTCCAATCCTTTGCTCAAACGAAGTAGTTTGTTTAGGTCCTTTTCTCAAGCGCCTGAAGATGGAAATTTCTTATTTCCTTGCTTACGGTCGCAGGAAAGTTTATTTGCAAAAAACTCGGTGACCATGCCTTGTGTTATATAAACATATACTTCATTTGGAGTCATTTCTCTTGTCTTGAACTTCAACCGTGCCTTACAGTGCTAGTGGCATCGAAACAACTTGTTTTGATTATTAAGACATCCATTCCTCCCTGCTAAATTCTTTCTTCGGGTGACAAGAAAAGTCCTCGATACGTAACGCAATAAAAGGTCATCGCCGATATTTCATGATCGCTTTTAACATTTCTGCGTGCAATTTTCGTCGCTCTGAACTATTTCTCGGGAGATTTCCATGTTCAGTTCTCGCAGCCATGCGTGCTTAATCGCATTAGTTGTCCACTTTCCAACTCCACAAAGGTTTATTTAACCATCCGCGTTTCAATCTTCACACGCTCCAATCGACGCCATTCATGTTCATTTCATGATATAAACATGCAGTCGTGCAAGAATCTATGCATTTCTACTACCCCCTGAAACTTGCAAACGTTGAGCCAAGATGATTTTGCAGATAAATGCAATACTCACCAGGGGAGGGACAGGAGAAACGTTTCATCCAAGTTTAATAAATAAACAAGAGGCCATATTGGCCTTCATTCGGCCTCGCACAAGTGGCAATCAGAACTTCACTGATTCACCTACACGGTTGTAATATTATGACAAAGTTAGAATAACAAGATCCTTTCAATATTTTATTTTCGCACTTTGGTATCATATTCATCATGTACAGATACATGTAGTTGCGCTGCCTTCTCTAATTCAACGTATTTTTCAAGTACAACCAATGACTGCTTTTGATCCCAGGAGTTTTTTTCCTCATATAGGTCTACTAGCTTGCATTAAAGACCATTACAGGACGGATGATTTTTTCAGTTAGCAAAAACGTTACTGGAATCTCGGTGAAAAGTGAGGAGAATAAATATTCAGCAGGGTGAAACTGTTTGCAAATACGTCATTTGAGACAGAGACATTGTAAAATAGAGAGGTCTCTGGAGTTATTTCTAGCTAAGTTGGATTTCACGTCACGCAAGTAAAAAATAAAATCGCCTGTCATTCAAAAATAATGTCAAGAAATTGAGATATTGTACAGAAATAGAAATTAACTACCTGTCAAAGTCTCAGGGGTGCTGATATCCCGCACTTGAGTTCTTCAGCAAAATGTACCACTCAAAATTACAGCGTTTAGTAGGCTAAGCCAGGGGCACGATTGAAACATCTGGAGTTTAAGTAGTTTGGCCATATTAAAAACTTTCGCCTCGCTGTTGAACTTGCAAACAATAGTATAGACACTTCTCTTAACATATTAGTTGTTCAGACCTCAAAAACACGAGGTGAATCGACATTTTAGTGTACGTGAAATGTTCGTGATGTCTCTCATCCAACATGGCGCAGATGGCGGCATTGTTTTTCAGCAACCTCGTCCCCTGGGACATCAGCGAAGTATTGCTATTTTAAGATTGCGCTTGCGCAGAAACATCGAAAGTGAGCTTTGTAATTAATAAAAATCGAGTGAGTGAGCGAGTGAGCGACTGAGTGCCATAAGACTGCCTCCTATACCTTATGGCATGACGACGTCATCCATGAGCTAAAAATGGGGGTCAGGGGAAAATCAACCCTCAATTTGCGAGATCAAGACGCCTACAAATGTTCACACAGGATGCTTTAGTTGATCTTACAGTAACACTAAATTTGAATGGCTACTCACAGTCGGAATGTTTTCATGTAAATGTAAACAATCAGTATAGTATTACAAACATCGTTCGATAAGTTGACAAGTGAACACAATCGCTGGTTCGATTCGTGTGAACTTTGGTTCGATCGACGGCACACTGGCTATCAAGTTATTCACGGTTTAATAAACAGAACCAAAACAAAAAATGTGAGCAACTACAGAATATATAAACGCAATAAAGTGAACATACTGATTCAATTGGTGAACTTGTTGTAAGTGTGTTAAGGCTTGACCTAGCTCTTAAATTGGCAATGCTTTGTTTTAAGGGGAAGGAATTATTCAATCGCTATGAAACTTAGCGAGCAATTTAGTATCCACATGTTTACCCATTTGACTTGATTCTGGTCACGTGACTTCTTAACGGCTAAAAAACGAAAACGGGGAAGGGAAAGCCATCTCACACAAACCTTTTCTTGTTCTTGTTCTCTTACTCCAATTGAGCGCTTCATCGCGCCGCCTTTTAATCATGGCCACGTGTTAACGGAAACGGTCAATTAAGAAAAATAGGTCACGTGACGTACTTAATGTCCAAATATCTCACAATAAAAATTATCTATACCATTGAAATGTTTATTCCAAACATTTTGAAGCAGAAAGTTTTTTAGAATTTCGAATTTCTAACTCTCCCCGTTTCCAAAACACGCATCGTGACGTCATTAATCAAGAGATGCCACGTGACGCTAAAGACAAATTTCATCTGGTCAAACAAGTGAAATACTTTTTTCATTCAAAATTTAAGATGAGAATAAGTCGTCTTATATGCAGAACATGGAAGCAATTGAAATCTTTGCGGGGTCGTGAATTGTTTGGTGATTTTAGGGTATTTTTGGGAAGATATTTTTTTCAAAGGAGTAGTTGAATTGAGGGAAGTAGGTAATGTAAGGCAATGTAAGTAGTGAAGGATTAAAATTGGAATTTAAAGTTAGAAATTAGTAGACGGACACCAAACAGTTACCCAGCAACCTGAAGTGTCCTTGTGGTGTGTCAACTGTCTCGTGGTGTTTCAAGACATTTTTTAACATTTCAATCCCTTCTTTAACCTCCTCAAAATTAAATTTCACTCCAATTCACGTTAAGTCCTTAACACACATAAGGGGTTCGATCGGTGACAAAAAAGTCACGGGCCATTAAACAAAACCAAAGCAAATCAATTACGTGAGCAACTGCAGAATATAAATTTCCATGATTTTCGAAATAAAATTTATCCAGTAAGCCTCCATTTACGGTTGAAAAGCGAACTCGAACTGGCCACGTTTCCCCACAAACTAGCTTCGCTAACCAGTTGTTTAAAATTAAACGACGATTAAGGATATACAAGCACGGTAAAAATTTACATTCAAACCTGTAAGTTTTTGCAAGGTGAATTCCCAGAAGCAATCAAACAGAAAGTACGATGCTTTGACATCATGAACTAACTTATTTCAACCGTTTAAACTGTCGATTGTTTTAGTTCCGAGACCGGCGAACTACAATCTTGTAAATATCGTCAGGAAAGCCATTTTGATCTTTAACTTTGCCACAGGTGACGAAAATCTGACTCTCTAGCAAAACCCCTAAGTGCGCAGTTGGTGGATTCTAAATGGTTAATCAAGTTAAAAAACATTGCAATTTGTGGCTACGATGAAACGGAATTCGACCGAAACCTTGACGCAGTTGCCATAGGCATCCCGCGTAAAAGGTCTATACATTGTTACCAGTTTTAAGGTTATCTGGTACCTTCAGGGGTGTTTCTAATCTAAGGGTTGTAACGGCTCCCAATTACAGTCCAGATACCATAAATCTTATATCAAATTATAGCTATTAGAACTAGCTATTCAAGTATTTCATTATTTTTTTTAAGAAAGTGAATTACTGAATGCTCCGCCAAGTCTAAACTGGAAGGTCCAAATCATCTTTGAAAGCTATAACAAAATGCGATTTTTGTATTTCGGGAATTTTATATTTTTCTGAAAATCTGGAAACCAGAAACTGAAAGAAGGTGTTGGGTTTTTTCTTTTTTCGTCCGATTGCGTTCCGTATGGACCGACGAAAATGGCTCTCAACGAAAAACGATTTTGAACTATCTTATTCCCCGAAACGTATTTGTTGAAGATAAGTTAATCTATCGACTGTCCAACTTTAATCGAAATCGATAAATCGCCCTTGAGTTGTAACTCTTGAAAGTGTCTCTTTCAAGACAAAAATAAACTTTGCGAAAACAGCGCTTGAAAAAAATCTTCATTACACAAACAAACACCGCCCCCAAACACCTCTATCGGCGATCAGCCAATCGATTTACGCTAACTTTTCTTCAGGTCACCTACTGTGAAAATTTCCGCGTAATTTTGGTTGTTTACCATTTAGGAAAAAATAACGGAAATTTCGGTTGGGAATTTTCGTTCGGAAGGAACTGTACGTTTTGTTTACCATTTGCGTAAAATTTCCGGATTGTCACGCCGCGCTCGCTGATTGGATAGATTACGCTCGGCCAAAAGCCAAGAGGATTGCAACTAGTCCGAAACATAGAAAAATCTAAATAGTAAACGAATTTCCATCGGGAACGTCCCAACAGGGAAAACAGGACTACCTTTTCAGAATTCCCGTTTGTCCCGGGAATTTTCCAGTGGGACGAACCCAAAAAACGTTTACCATTTACATCCCAACCGGAATTTCCAGGAATTTGTGGTAAATGGTAAACAACCTTTATCTCCACGCAAACACTCGTGCTCCAAACAGTTCTCTTGTTTATCATTTTGTCGCACATTCTCCGGCTTTGACTAAAGGCTGTGTGGCGGAGTTGAAAAAACGGCGCGGTATAATATCAACAAACTGCATTTTACAAAACTACAGACAGCCAAGATGGCTGATCATTTTTAGCACATGGTAAGCAATCTGTTCGTGGGGGGCCTGTCCTTATGAAGAAAGCCGCTGACGCGAACAGTCGGCAACATCGCCACCCCTGTGTACGGCTATAAGTCTACACACACTGTTCAGCCTCCTCTAAGGGACAGAGCTTGACGACTGGTCGCTTATATGTCCCTCGCTTGGTTTGGACCTCAAATGTGCGGATCACGCCATCGTCCCCTGAGAACGTTCTGACAACTCGACCGAGATTCCACTGACCGCGAGGAGTATTTTCATCAATCACAAGCACAAGATCACCAATTTGTGTAATTTCTGTAAGGGTTGGCAAGTACTCCCGTAGCCATCTTCTCCAGAAATGGTCGGTTAGAGTCTGGGCTTGTCTCCATCTTTTCCTGGAACATAAATCTCTCTCGTCAAAGACATCAGGAGACAGGTTTGGGCTGCTTCTTCCTATCAGGAAATGG
>JAEMWC010001203.1:0-45000 GCA_016490735.1 Pachyseris speciosa | reverse complement strand
CACCCTTTTCAGTTGACTGTGGTACGACTGATGGTGAAGATTTAGAGAGTAAGGGGGGACCACTGGGGTGATCTGGGTCCCATGGCCCGTCAATGTGCTTCTGTGATGTGTCTGGGCTTCCTGTGACAGGGATATCCTCTACTTCCTTAATAAGTTTGGCTTCCAGTATAGCTCGTTCTACAGTTTCTTCTAATTCTCTAAGTTTTCTCACTCTCATGGCATCTTCATTCAATCGTTGCAATTCTTCAATTTCTACTTCTGCTTGTGCTTTGGTTTGTCTTAAGCTAGCCTCCCTTTTAGCTTGAAGCTCACTCAATCTCTGATCTTCTCTTTCTTTCTTTCTAGCTGCTTCCAAATGTATGAGTTTAGCTTCAATAAACTTCTCTTTGTATCGTGAAACTTTAGAAATTACTGATGCACTTGCTTTAGTCTTAAGTGAAGCACTCTTTGAGAAACGTTCAGGTTCGGTAACAACTGTAGGTGCATCGCTAATTCGTTCCAGATAATAACGTTCGATGTTTTCGAAGCAGGTAAGCACAGGGGCTAGGCCCTGCTCGATCCAGGTTTCGGGCTCATCATCATCAGGGTCAAATTCAAATAATATTTGATTAACATTCTCCATCTCTGAGACAGCTTTCTCAAGATCCAACTTCAAGGAAGCCAATGTTTTTCTACTCAAACGTTTCTCGATATGCTGATTAATTTGGTTGACTAACCTTGTTACATGAGATTTCTTTCCACGTCTTGTTCCTCTCACCCTACGAGCTTCTTCACAAAGAGCATCTTCGTCGCGTTTACTCTTGTTTCTCTCTGGCAAATATCGGTGAAGTATATCTTGTTCGTGTGGAATAACATTCGGTCCTTTGTGGATGGCAAATTCACTGACTGTATTTCCCTCGGTTCCAAATATCAAATCCGCAGACCTGGATCGCCTCAACAGCTGGGCTCGCTGAGTTCCTTCACTAAATCCGTCCAAACTAAGTTGGGACGACGTCTCACGCTCTCGAATGCCATTAAATTTTGCCATCTTGCTAGGTTTGTAGGACGGTATTTCCCGTAGTCATCCGGCTCGAATCGACCAAAAATGTGGCGGAGTTGATTCAACAAGCATACAAAACAAATTTGAACTAAAACGGCGCCGTATAATATCAACAAACTGCATTTTACAAAACTACAGACAGCCAAGATGGCTGATCATTTTTAGCACATGGTAAGCAATCTGTTCGTGGGGGCCCTGTCCTTATGAAGAAAGCCGCTGACGCGAACAGTCGGCAACAGGCTGGTTTCCATATGATCGCAGACGATTGCAGAGCCGATCGCAGCCATACATTTCGATCAGCGGAAAAGTCAAATGTACACGCGCCGAATCAGCAGCGGTATCACACCAAGAAACCTCAGGGTTGCCTTCGGGAACACAAAAGAACGAAAATAATCCGCAACAGCCGAGTCAACTTCCACTCCCTGCGAAGTTCGATTGCGCGAACGGACCAAAACAAGCCGCGAGTGTTGGATGAAATGGAGCCGTCGCTTCGAAAGCTACAGAGTCGCTTCCGGGCTCAAGCATAAACCTGAAGACGAGCAAGTGAGTACCTAACTGTATTCCATGGGGGACTGTGCAGACGACATTCTAGCTACCCTACGAATCGACGAAAACAAAGCTACATTCGAAGAAGTTCGCACTGCCCTCAACAGTCATTTCGATGCTCGCCGCAATTTGATAATGCAAAAAGCTCGTTTTAACAAACGACACCAGTTACTTGGTGAGTCAGTGGATGCTTTCATTCAAGATTTATACAGGCTTGCAGACGATTGTGAGTACGGTTCTCTGAAAGACGGCCTTATTCGTAACCGAATTGTTGTGGGATTTCTTGATGACACACTGTCAGATTGTCTTCAAGCGAAAGAGGACTTAACCCTCGAGCAGGATGAGTCGTCGGTCTGAAGCAAGAAAGCAGAGTAGGGACCTCATTCGGGGAAATTCTGTCTCCAGTACAGCTTCCCATTCGTCTGGTGTTGATTTGGTGGAGAAGCACAAACCTGATAAGAAATCAACAAAGACAAACGACACCCGACCAAAGTCCGAAAGAAAATGAGTTTGGTGCGGTCGACAGCCGCATAGACGGGAATTATGCCCAGCAAAAGATGTCACCTGCGGCAAATGCCATAAACAAGGTCACTTTCACACTGTTTGTCTCTCTAAACAGCAGGCGGTGAAGCGAACAGCCGTTAACGAAGTTGCAGATCTCGAAGAAGTCGACGTTCCCTTCCTCGGTGAAGTCTATTATGGTAAATAAGACTCCTGGAATGCCGTTGTCAAGGTGGAGCGTCATGAAACACGCTTCAATTTAGATACTTGAGCGGCAGTTTCAATTGTCAGTGACAGGGAACTATGGCTTAAAGACCAGCAGTTATCAAATACCAGTCAGATATTAAGAGGTCCAGGCGGCACCATTCTCTCAGTCAGTGGCACTTTTAACGCCACGATGTAGTATAAAGGTCGCAAGATAACTAGTCTATGTTCTCAAATATCGGCTGCACTCCCTCTTCAGTAAGAAAGCTTGTGTTGATCTGGGTTTTATTGCTCGTATTGGAGAGGTGGTTAATCAGCCTGCTAATTTCAAGGAAGAATTCCCTCAACTCTTCACAGGCCTGGAAAAACTGAAAACCGAATACCGAATCAAGTTCAATCCAGAAGTTCAGCCAGTGTGTCTCTACACTACTCGCCATTTGATTGTTAGAGACGAGCTGCAAACTTTTGCCTCCACCTTTCATCGTCAGATTAAGACTTTGGATAGGACATTGGACATTGGACTGATTATCTTGTTCAGTTTCAGTAGTTTATTCAGTACTAGGAGGGGGTGTAGGGTAAGTCCAATCTCAACTCTTGTCAATCACCGCCTTGCGCATTGCATGCCGGGACCATGTGTTCGCACGGGTCGCCATTTTGATTAAAGATGTCTTGTTGCTGGTGCTGAATTACTTTGCGAATGATACATTTCCTAAATTAAAAATATTATGGGATAAATTTCGATCGCAGATCGCAGAACTTTGGTTTCCATATGATTGCAGGATCGCAGACTATCGCAGAAGTGTGTTTCCACATGATCGCAGACGATCGCAGAGCTTTTTGCGATCTGCGATCGTCTTCGATCACATGGAAACCAGCATTAGTTTACTTGCCCCTTCGTCAGAGCCGAAAAACTAAAAGCGTACAACCTTCATATAGCAAAGCAACTTTTTCGCATCCAATATTTCCCGCGCAATTGTCGCAAATCGCCCCGGTTGGCTGCGGTCGCATTAACATACTGTCAACGTTTACATCCGGTGCAAATATCGGTTATAACGCAATTTCTCGGCGACTATTCACTCGCTTTGAATTATGTTTTTTTCGCTTGAAAGATCACAGTAAAAACCTCACTTTTATGGAAAACAAATAAAAATCGAAAATTTTATACCCTGAACGTACACACACGGTAACGTTTAAGGTTTTTAGGATTATTCTTGCCTAATTATCTTCTGAAATATGCGTGGTAACTACCAATTTTCTTTTGAGAGAAATAGCGCCTTTTTCCATATATAGGAGGCACCGTCCTTAAAAGTGGCTCGGTGCGAAACGTCATCCAATAGTAATGTCATGGTGCAATCGCTTGCCCCCTAGCCCCTGCCATATCCCGGGTGCCATACATTTCTCACGGGGATTACTTTGCAAAAATTGGCAAGTTTGGGGTCAAATTTCCACAAGTTTGTGACCGATTCTTATGGAACATCGCATATTTACTAAATTTGGCATGATTCATTGATCTGTGGAGGTTGCTTTTCTGTTTATATGAAAAATTGTTATATTGCGTGACATGGTCGGAGTGGTCCATTGGACTTTGCTCTCGCGTATCACGGTGTATTTGTCTCGTAAAGTTAACGCTACATTCTTGGAGCGACAACGCTGATCAAACGACTTGAAACAAAGACTGTTGAGCTGTTGTAGGAAACAAGCATCGCGTACGTTTTGTTTATAGAAAGAGTCAGAACATAAGCACCAAAAAGGAAGGTACGAATTCGAGTAAATTCTTCTCAGAGAGATTGCGTTAAATATGGAAGAAGTGATTGTTTTCAGCACACTCGATCAAATTACCTTCAGTTTGGTTTACATGTTTGTTTCAGGAGGAAAAATCGCTTCTTCAGGTCCTCAGTCTTACCTTCTTGATGTCTCTGCAACGAATAATCTAGACTGAAAGGGAAAGACTGCGTTGAAAAAAGGTAAGGAAGATGTTTGTTGTCAACGAACACATTTTAACAATCGCTCCGGAGCTCGATCGATGAACTACTGTTCATAATGGCAAAATAGAACAGCCCTTTTCAGGCCTGAACCATTTTCGAAAATTATCTTTTACCGCAATATTTGTCGGTGTGTTAATCGTATGTAAAGTAGTGATAGATTGCTAGCTTTCCTGACTCGAGCAACAGGCTGAGCGAAAGTCAAAAGTGATACCGTGCGACTGAGGAATTAAGACCATGGACCATTGTCACTAAACCTGTTTTGGTTTATGGGCCTGGTTGTTTATGGCAAATTTTTATTACTTAAAAGCAATAATTCAAATTATTATATGACTAGCTCTTTCAGCGGTCAAGATGAATCAATTCTCTTGCTGTGATTGGCTACCCGCGAGGTCAAGATGGAGCCATCTTGACTGCTCCGGATAGCCCGTTCGTCCCGCGTTTTGCTGTCTTGTAATAGAGTCCTTTGAGTCATATAATAAATTCTTTATTGACCAAGCTTGTTCGGTCAAGATGGCGGGATATTGGCCTCGTTCTTTTTTTGCGTGATTATGGACCTCGACTTCGTCTCGGTCCATAAACACGCAAAAAAAGAACTTGGCCAATATCCCGCCATCTTGACCGAACAAGCTTGGCCAATAACCCATATGTAGTTACTCACGAATTCTTGCGAAAATTAATGAACTCCACTTGACTGTAACGAAAGCTAATCAACTTGTTTTGATTTTAATATGTTCATTTACCCAGAATCGTCTTCGAGGTGACTGCAAGGTAATTTTCAGCTAACATTTAAACACGTCTAACGTGTATAAAACGTAAGTGCGCTGGTTATGAAAACAGCAAAAAAGATGCCACACAAGCACAGTAGCTGTATAGACTGTACTCTGTTGTTGCTAAATTACACTTGAGTTGAGTTGCTTGAGATCAAATTTTTACAGAAAGTATTTTTAGAATTACGAAATCATCCTTTTAACCGATATTAAATTAAACGTACTGGCATGCATTCCACCTATTCCATATTCGCGGTGTTAAAGAAGAGTATAGCCACAGAAGAAAGTAATTAGAAATGCAGGCTTCCAAACTGAAAGCGGAAATGTGAAGTGAAGCGAAGTAAAACTGTTGAATAAATCAAAGTGCTCTTGTGCACCTATCAATGGTTTGCCCCAGGATGGGTGTTGGGGGGGGGGGGGGGGGAGAGGAGAGGGGGAGGGGGCAACCCACGGGAAATTTGACATTTTCAGGTTTTGAAGTGTCAATTTCCCCACCCTTGGGTCTCCATTGTAAGTCAAATTCCCACCCCTGGGGACCAAAGACCTTGCACAGTAAGTTAAACTCTGATAAAAGAAATGATAGGCACTCACAACAAGTTTATTGCAGCAATCCTCCAGAGAGTAGTAGTACTTGTTGGCAAATAGTCCCCACCAAGACATGTAAGTAGGAAGTAAATTTTGATCTAAATGAGCTTTTGCACAAATATTTTCAAGGCTGAAGGAAATGTACCTTATGTTATTAGAACTTTAAAGACAGAGCACTGATGGGCATAAAAACAACTCCTTACCTTTCATTCAGCAATCCTTGGACGCGGGAAACTCGCTCAAATGACTTCTGGGTATTTTCCAACATGGCGGACCACTGACGCATTCCCAGGTCCTCTCTACTTTTCAAGATGGCAGTCAAGGCAAATTTCCAAGCCTTGGGACTATTGTGGATGTCAAAACCCCCACCCACGTGCGATTTACGAAGTCTAATTCAAACCATTTTTATGCTGGATGGAACTGCGTGACAAAGGGCTTTCTGTTTCTGTTTCACATGTTCCTCCACTAAATAAGAGAAAAGTTGTAGCTGAATAACATAAGGATATTGCTCATTAAAACAGCTAGACTTCTATAACTGGTTTCATCCCTCCATAGCGAAATTGCTCGGTACCCTCGCACAACAGTTTATATCCTTTGGGAATGTGGGGGTAAAATTCCAGCAGCAATGATAAGATAACTCCATTAACTATGACCACACGTAATTACAACGGAAAAAGCTTTATTGAGTGAATCCCCTCAAATTTATATCTGTTCGTACTATTTCGAGACCAATCACTTGATGCAGATTCAGTGGCCGGATTTCATAATCTGCCTTACGCAACAAAGTGTTTATCAATAGATCTTACCGCACTAATCGCACGGAAACTTACAATTTCCACGCACCGACATTAGTCACCTCCACTTCTCACAAAATCACGGCGAAAATGCGTTATCCTTTGTTCAAAATTACTGCTTTTGACGAAGAAACAACTTAACGCCATACATTTCTTTCTAGCGATTTCAGTACAATGTTTGCCCCCTGGCGATCCCACAATCTGTTGCGCATAACATAGGTATCCGATTACTGGCAACTCATTCATTGCATTAGCTGAATAATGCTAATTATCTGTGCAGAGGAGAGCAACAAGTTAAATCTTTGCCAAGTAACTGCCACTGATAATAAGCCCCCCACCCCCCACCCCATTTCGATCCCTTTTAGCCTATCCCTGTGTTTTTTTCAAAGGGATGGTTACGTGATCCACAGTAAATTCTATGGTACTTGAAAATGTTAAGGACGATGCGAATTTCATATGTCGTTACAGTGTTATTCCTCTGGCCTATGATATCACGAGAAATAAAACATTTTTTTCTCATAAAAGCCCCTGCCCCTGGCCTGAACTATAGACGCGAAATGCAGTTTCTATCCCGCCTAATATTCTTCCTGCTCCTGTTTCTCTGTTCATACTTAACGCTGTAACGGTTGAGCCACGGGGTCATGTGATATTTACTGGTATCTAGCAAAATGTAACAAAAGTGACATGACAGTTACTGCTGCTCCATAGCGGCAGTAACTGTCGTGTCGCTTTTGTTTGTTGTTGTTGTTGATGTGTTTTTTGTTTGTTTTTCATTCTCATTACAAACATAAATCCATTGATTTTCTACACCTTATGCCAACCGTTTCTTCACAGATATTTCAAGACAAATCCCGGGTACTGTGAGCAGCCAAAATGTCCTTGCAGCCATATCGAGACGAAGAGTTAAATTACTTCAAATTTTCAAGCATTGTCTTGAATGAATTCCCCAAAGCCCTACGACAGACCTTCAGAACAATGTGGGACAACATCATCGGTGGTCGCCCTGGTTTCCAGCTCTGGGATGATTCCACTGCTGTAAGAAGTATGCTCGTCTCTTTGGAGGGTGGCAGAACCAAAGTTCCCACGCACAAGTCGTATTCCGAGTGGGATTGCACCGCCTTGTTCCAGGCCACCATCTATGCGCAAACCTTCTCCTCTCCACACACAAACACAACGCTCAGTGATCTGTATGTTAAGCCGCACGGAATACTTCACGGAAGTTTCCATAGTTCTGTTG
The DNA here is from genome assembly GCA_016490735.1 of Pachyseris speciosa. Lineage (NCBI taxonomy): Eukaryota > Metazoa > Cnidaria > Anthozoa > Scleractinia > Pachyseridae > Pachyseris > Pachyseris speciosa. The sequence goes on along the minus strand of JAEMWC010001203.1, from coordinate 37,342 downwards.
TAAGCCCAGGTGGGAATGACGCGGAAACGTCAGCACTAGCAATCGATCAGCTTCGCCTATTGAGAAATTCGATTTGTCACTCGAGCAGTTCAGAGCTGGAGAAGAAAACGTTTGATCAGTATATACAATATGCTAAAGACGCTTTCAAAGCTCTTCGACTCGAGACAGATGTGATTGATGCAGTTGGAGGTTTGACCGAATCAGACTTTCCTTCCAATAAATTACGTGGTTTGGAGCAAGGTATGAGAGAGGAGGCTCGAAGGTACATCGAGGTTCTTGAGGACATCAGTGAGCTTAAGTCGCTCTTAGCTGCCTTCAAGGAGGATGCAGCAAACAAAGATAACATCGCAATTTTGGAACAAAGGATCATAGAGTCGCAAGAAAGACATACCAAGGCCCTCAAGTCAGATTTCGATGAGTTCAAACGCAAGGTGGAGGGCCAAACTAATCTTCTTGAAGGTATGAGCTCAGATGTCCATGAATTGAGCCGTAAAATCCTCACGCTGGAAGACAACACTGCTATCAAAAAGGAAATTGGCACATTGCAGCAAAAGATCGATGAAATGAAAACTCAAGACAGGGATGACACTCAGCCGAAAATCTCAGGTAAATGCTTAACTGTACACGCTTTTAAGAAGTCAGTTATCTCCCAAGCTAACTTCAAGACGACTGCCCACTTTGCAAAAAACAGTGAAATCCAACCGGTGGGCGGTGGAATAGTTTTTAAAGACCTCTTGGGCGAAACAGCCAAACAGGCGAGTCGATATTCGTACGCGTTCTCTTAAATTAGGTTTGAGAAATCCTATTCCATTCCAGCAGAGAAATCGTCTGTTCTAAGACTTCATATCTAGTCACTCAATAAGAACATATTTAGAACTCATTTGAGTATCCCGTGTTTCAAAGGCTGTTACAATACCATAGGTTAAATAAGCTTGCTTGGAAGTAAAGGTAAACGTCTGTATGTTCAGAAAACAAAATTAGCGGTAAACAATAAACAAAAGCAAACGGGAGTTTTTCTCAAGGCTATCGGTCTGATAGTTGCCCCTTAGAAGGTGTTGTCCTCAAAACTTGCAAATGAGCCGTCGAACTATTAGCAGGTAATCCCGCGATGGGAACACTCTATTGTTTGAAAAGGAAAACGAAAACATTGCGAACGATCCTAATCATTATTTGTTTTTGAAAGGTATAAGAAGCCTGCCGCCCATGGTTCCTTCTTTCACTGGTCGTCAGAGAGAGTGTCAAGAGATCGTCAGTCATGTGACGTCTGCAACTACCCGGATGTTGACAATCTGCGGTTCACCAGGATTCGGCAAGACGTCAGTTGCAATAGCAGTGGGGCACGATCTTCAGTCTAAAGGATTGCCCGTATGCTGGGTAACATTGCGTAATTTAAAGTCAAAAGCAGATCTGACATCAGAGCTCCTTAGCTCTCTGCGTAAATTTGTCGCAAATCGTCAAACACCAGTTCAGGGGTTGTCGCTTGAAAACGAGCTTTGGCAGCTGTTCAGTGAAATTCCAAAACAGTGGGTCCTCATTCTTGATAATGCCGATGACTTGTTAGAAAGTGGCGAGCCACATATAAAAGATGATGTAATAGAGCTGTTAAAAAAACTCCTCGTAGGAAATGAAAAGGTGAAATTTATCTTGACCACAAGAGAATCTTTGAAAGTCATGAAATTGAATTTTCATGGCCACCAGGAAATAAGAATAGAACCACTGGATGAAACTTCTTCTCAATCTCTAGTTCACGAATTGCTTCCAAATGCGAGCAAACGTGAAGTCAGGCGAATCACAACAATCTGCGGACATGTCCCTTTAGCAATCCAGTTGCTGTGTTCTTCAATTTCTGAAGACGATGATGCTGAGCCAAGTCAATTTCTGGAGACTTTCGATGAGTCATCTGTCGTAAAGATGCTGGACGAAACAGATTATCCAGACAATCTTCGATTGCCGATCCTTTTTGACTCTTCTTTCCAGAGGCTCTCCTCTTCCGATCAAGAAGCACTTGTGTCCTTGTGTATCCTTCCTGAGAATTTTGATATCGAGGTCTGTGCTGCTGTTTTGGAGAAAACGCACTTTGAGACCAAAAAGTTACTGCAAAGGCTTCGAAGGAAATCGTTGCTCGGCTCAAGCTCAAAGCCCGGAAAATTCACAATGCACAAGCTTATTCAGTCATTTGCGAGAGAAAAGGGAAGGCAGAGCAAAATGGAAGAAGTGGTTCTCAAATCAACAGCTCGCTTGCACGAATTTTACGTTTCCCGCTTTGAGAAGCTAAATGAACAGTTTCTCACAGGGCATTCCATGTCGGCATTTGCTACTTTCAATGAAAATCAAACAAATTTTATCCAGAGTCTAATTGCAAGCTGTTCCGACTATAAAAGAATTGACCGTGTAGTTGACGTATTAGTACAAGCCGACCTCTTTCTAGACTCGGTTTTTTGGTGCGCAAGTGAAGGTCAATGGGTTGATTGGATATACGATTCAGCTTTAGAGGGCGCCAGACTTAATGGGAAAGATGTCCACTACAGGCGCTTGCTTGTTTCGAAAGCTTTTGGTGAGCTAACTTGGGGAACGGCAGGTATTTCATCACAACTTCTCTCGGAAGTCAACAAACTTCACACAACATCTTCCTATGTTCCCTCTGATGAAAAGGGGAAATACTTGTGCTATTTAGGCATCTATCAGCTTGTCAGTGGAGAAACAGAGAATGGAGTTCAGCATCTACAGGAAGCAATTTCGTTCATGAAAAACAACCCGGAAGAGACATTTCTCAAGATCATTGCTTTCCAAATCCTTGCCGTCAATTATAAATTTCTGAACGATTCCAACGTATCCGAGCAGTTTTACAGCAATGCACTCAAAGCAGCCATCGAGGTGGGAGACACGCAGCTAATAGTAATTCTTCCAAATGAAAGAACTAAACTTCAAACGGGCATAAAAAACACATTGTGCAATCATCCTGCTAAATTGCAAGTCTTTTATCACGTACAGAGGGCAACAGAACACGCTTCAAATTTAGAGACAAAAATTTTTCAGCGAAATATTCTGCTCAAAACGCTGAATGAACTTGAGACATTACTCCCCACCAGTGGACCGGGTCTTTTCAGCTTTCATCGAATTGTTGTCAGTATGCTGCAATATTTTAGCAGCGAATCAAAGTTAAGGGAGGAAGAGCTCAGAGACTGCAAGGAAGCACTCAAAAATTCCAAAAAGCGATTTGGAGAGGAACACCCCAGTACAGCTGACAGTTACTATTTATTAGGGGTTACACAACATAAGCTGGGAGACTTCATTTCTGCTCTTCAATCTTTACAGCGCGCGCTAGAGATCCGGCGCACACTGTACGGAGACAAACACTCAAAGACAGCAGACAGCTACCATTCGGTGGGGATCACACAACAACGCCTGGGAGACTTCACTTCTGCTCTTCAATCTGCACAGTGCGCGCTGGAGATCAGGCGCAGCTTGTTAGGAGAAGAACACCTAACGACTTCAGACAGCTACCATTCAATAGGGATCACACAACAACGGCTGGGAGACTTTACCTCTGCTCTTCAATCCGCACAGCGCGCACTAGAGATCCGGCGCACACTTTGTGGAGAGGAACACCCAATTACAGCAGACAGCTATCATTCAGTAGGGATCAAACAGTATAAGCTTGGAGACTTCACTTCTGCTCTTCAATATTTACACCGTGCGTTAGAGATCCGGCGCGCGCGGTTAGGAGATGAACACTTAACGACAGCAGACAGCTACCACTCAGTAGGGCACACACAGCAATGGCTGGGAGACTTCACTTCTGCTCTTCAATCCTTACAGTGCGCGCTAGAAATCCGGCGCACACTGCTTGGAGAGGAGCACTCAAAGACAGCAGACAGCTACGAATCAGTAGGGGTCACACAACATGAGCTTGGAGACTTGACTTCTGCTCTGCAATGTGAAGTGCGCGTCCTAGAGATCCGTCGCACACTGTTTGGAGAGGAACACTCAGCAACAGCAGACGGTTTCCATTCAGTAGGGGTCACACAACATAAGCTAGGAGACTTCACATCTGCTCTTCAATCAAAACATCGCGCGCTAGAGATCAGGCGGAAATTATTTGGAGAGGAACACTCAAAGACAGCAGACAGCTACTATTCACTCGGGGAAACACAATTTGAGCTTGGAGACTTGACTTCTGCTCTTCAATCAAAGCAGCACGCGCTAGAGATCCGGCGTACACTGTTTGGAGAGGACGACTGAAGGGAACTCGGAAACACCATTTAACTTTGCACCCATTTAAAGAAATTCTTCACTTTTTTCTACTAATATTAATGTGTTTTGGTTTGTTTTCGATATACGCCGACGCAGTGACTTACTTGTTTTTCTCAGTTGCTTGTTTTCAAAATACTGACTTGTTCTTTCACAAGCTTCGGTGGCTTCAAAACCGTCACGAAAAGACCTTTTAAGTGAGTGAGGTAAAGTGCGTATTCCAGTCGCTGTTACAGTTTCTTACCCTCAATGTAATGAACGCAGTTGGTCTCATATGAACGCAGCAAAATCACTCCCTTTGCTGCTTATTCAGGAAGGAGTTCAAGTGAGTTTGATGTCTCGCTTGTATTTGTTTAATCAGTTTCTACCCTTTGAAGTCCTTCAATTTGATGTCGCGAATGCCTTAGGGCCGAACTTCAGGATATCGCAGAATAAACTTGATTAACACGATTTAATATCGCGGTTGAAGCTATCACAAGTACAGGCTCCCAGGCAACTAAACTACGTTGAACAATTACATTGTTAAACTAACGATCTGTTAACAACGGTCTCCTGTTCCTAAGTTACTCGATCAAGCTGCTAATCAATATGAAAATGTTTGGAATGCGTCCATCTTTGATTTCTAACTGTGACTGGCATATACTCTAAATATCCTATTATCGCATGTTTAAAAGGTCTCGCTCGAAATAATTATCTGTAAATGTTTATACTAGAGATTCATTCATTCATTCGGGACATGGCAGTAGCGACGGCCGTGGGTTTTGCGGTTGTTGATATTCCCTCAGCATCGTCTTCAGTTGTCTCACAAGAAGCATTTCTAAGATGGACCTTTATACTCTATTAGAATCTAGTGGCTACCACTAGTGTGTTTTATCTACCAGTTACTGAGCTGTATGTACTGTATAATATGTTGTTGCATTTTAGGATTTTGAGGGTATTTTTAATTGTAGCAGTTAGTGAAACTTAACTTAATTGATGTTTCCTTTTTATGATCTGAATTTATTTATAGTGTACCCAATTAGCGCGAACTATGCTAGAAGTATTCGACACTTAAATAGAGTTCTGAAAGTTTTTCCCACAGGTTACCATAGCAACATTATAACCTGTCAAAAACACCTCAAATCTTAGCTTGGCTCGGTGACCCCATTTTTTATTGTTAAAAAGTCATAAGCGTGTCGAGATCCAACTTTTGGCAAAGTTAAAAATAATTCTTGCAAGCGTATTCAGAACTACCTTAATCTTTCACACGCTTTCATAACTTGTTCACCAATGATTGGGCATTTGTTTGATACCACTATAAGGTACAACTTATAAAGATTGGTAGTGATGATCCATCAGACTACAAGAGCTGGAAAGTGCTAGAAACTGGTGTTCGATACCTAAGTACGGAATTGTACTAAAACTAAAACAAAAGTTATGAAAAACCGCCTTGATACTATTATACTTGAAACCGTACTACTATTATTTTGCATTGTTTTCCTTGCTAATATGTATTATCGATAAATGTGCTCACAGTGTGGGTGGCTCCTCCTAAAATTTTCTGCAATTGGTATAGGATTTGATGGAACCGAAACCAATTGTGCAATTTCACATTTTAATCCTACTGATGAACAGTTATTACATTCAGATATTTTTAGAAGCAACATTTATTTGCGGTCTGTCACCTTTGAATTGATATGACTCTTGGCCAATCTTTGCAACACTCTGTAATACTGTTTGAAAGTTAATAGATGACAGTATGTATAGTTTCTTCACGCATGAAAACAGACGCCTTGTAGTCTTGGGGGTGGGAGCGGGGGACCACCAGTCCCCTCCCCCCAGGTGACTTTCCTTGTGACTGTCGACTCTCTTTTCTTATCCCAAAGTTAGGGACCCATTTACAGTCTGGTATTTCCACACGGCCACGGATACAGCCTAGGCACCCAACCTCGTTGAGGACTAGGCTGGACAACGCTCACATCACATCCGCCACGATTTTCTGTGGTTTCTTGCGTGACCGAGTCTGACCATCGAATAATACCTATTGTTCTTTTGACGCATACTCTACCACTTAGAAACCCCGTCCGCTGGTGGACGGGATTTAACTTTTGTCCTGAGAAATCATGTGTTTTCGGGCAGGCGCTTTCTCTCCCCCTACCCCCCTCCCCCTGGCATTGTCACTCGTCCCAGATCCTCCACTACATCGTCCAATATGGGGACCGCATTTTGCAGGCGTCGACTCTCGCGCTTGAAAACACAAATTACCGCCTGCGAGCAGGCTATTTCAATGCAAAGTTGAGAGAGGGCTTAATGGTCAAACATGTTCCTCCAACACAATGTTGGATGAAAATGTTTGACCGTTTAGCAGAGGCTTTCGTAAGATCTGCTTTTCTCACCCAGTTGAAAAGGGCGTTATCACGAGATGCGCAGAAAATATGCACATTAACAAATGGAGTCACTATCTTTTAGAGAGAAAATAGAAACCAAGAGCCATCCGATTTCGTCAGCATAATTCAGTGCCTGATCTATTCAACAAAGAAATTCCCTAGAAGTCGCGTTTTGTTTGCTAGCTAGTCACAAACTACTGTAGTTACTAGGGTCTCTTCCCTTGGCATCTCTTGGGGCGAGGGAGACAAGAAAAAGAAAGAGCCTTGGAACAAGGGTGCAGCAGTCAGTCACAGGTTTGTGCCAACGCTTACACGCCACAAAAAAGAAACAACAACAACAACAAAAACAATATAAAATGTTCATGATTTATTTTTGTTAAAAAATATAACCCATTAATTGTATAAAGGATTTGCTAGTTCTCAAAACAATTTCATAAAAGTCTTTGTGTTGGGATTCATTGTTTGTGGGTCTAGTTCCCCCACTTAGTGGGTAGGTCAGTCACAAGTGGTAAAAATGTTAACTATATTCACACCAGTGAAATCAATCGATAAAAGTCTCCGCTATATTCTTGCAAGCGCGTTCCAAGAAGGGAGAAGAGTCCATTGTAGACTCGATCGCAAGAAGTAATCATTTTAAGACACATCCGGTTTGAGAAGAGTCCAATATCAGGCTTCTGTGAGCGAGGTGATCACGTCAGCGTTTCCATCTTTGAATACAATACTGGCCTAAAGGAAGGGATGAGCGAGCGAGTCAGCAACAAGCGGGCAGCAGCGGCACCTCAGGTTTAAGACAAAAGGTACAGCTACGGGGCAAAGGAACGACAAATTAATCACACACAACATAACACAAACAACCAACGATTCAGGGTTGCCCTGACTGCGGCAACCCTCAACATGTTAAACAAGCATCGTCGGACTCTAGGTAAGAAGCCTGAAAAAAATTCAGAACTTCAACGGGGTTTGAACCCGTGACCTCGCGATTACCGGTGCGATGCTCTAACCAACTGAGCTATGAAGCCACTGACGTTGGGCGCAGGTCAATTGTGGGTTCATATGATCCCGTGAAAGAAATGAGTATGAATGATATATGAAATGAATCATATATGAACTGCGGAAATGAAATCAAATGAAGAATGATCCTCGCAGTTATGAACGCAATTTATGCAATTGCGAAAAGAAGCCTGAAAAAAATTCAGGACTTCAACGGTAATCGCGAGGTCACGGGTTCAAACCCCGTTGAAGTCCTGAATTTTTTTCAGGCTTCTTTTCGCAATTGCATAAATTGCGTTCATAACTGCGAGGATCATTCTTCATTTGATTTCATTTCCGCAGTTCATATATGATTCATTTCATATATCATTCATACTCATTTCTTTCACGGGATCAAATGAACCCACAATTGACCTGCTCCCAACGTCAGTGGCTTCATAGCTCAGTTGGTTAGAGCATCGCACCGGTAATCGCGAGGTCACGGGTTCAAACCCCGTTGAAGTCCTGATTTTTTTTTCAGGCTTCTTTTCGCAATTGCATAAATTGCGTTCATAACTGCGAGGATCATTCTTCATTTGATTTCATTTCCGCAGTTCATATATGATTCATTTCATATATCATTCATACTCATTTCTTTCACGGGATCATATGAACCCACAATTGACCTGCGCCCAACGTCAGTGGCTTCATAGCTCAGTTGGTTAGAGCATCGCACCGGTAATCGCGAGGTCACGGGTTCAAACCCCGTTGAAGTCCTGAATTTTTTTCAGGCTTCTTTTCGCAATTGCATAAATTGCGTTCATAACTGCGAGGATCATTCTTCATTTGATTTCATTTCCGCAGTTCATATATGATTCATTTCATATATCATTCATAGTAGTAACTTTGTGTACAACAATAGCAACGCTTACAAAAGGTACGGGAAAAGATTCGAGATGGCTTGCGTTCAAAAAACCCAAGAATGTGACAGCTGACTGTAGTAACTTGTGTAACAAAAGTACAAATTCAAAAGGGGCCACGTAACGGGAATTTTAACATGTTTTAAAGTGAAATCTGCCCAAATTCTGTACGAAATTGGTGTGAGCACAAATTTGGTGCTTTCCCTATACTCGGTTTTATTTTTGGAATTAAATTGCCATTGGGTCCCCTTTGTCACACTGCAGCCCATGTCAGAAAACAAGCCACCATAACCGAGGGTCTCGACTTCAACACGTTTGAGTCCGTGATAATCAATATATGATTTTCATATATTTGAACTATATTTGACTCGTATATTTGAGTCCGTTGACACAAACGTTTTACTTTCTCAAAGGGGCGCTAGACTCTTAACCATACACGTTATGAACCCTCGAAATCGCGCACAATAAAACCGAAATTAATACTCACTCTCTCCCCCTTACCGGGGTTCTTTCGTTTTTTCTGAATCAACTGTAAAACAAGGAAACCTGTGTTAACACAGTCACTTTACGGGTTTGCTCTTCAATAAACAATCACTCTGGGGGTGGGGGGTAGGGAGGGAGGCATAACTTTAACGTTCCATTGCGACTTTCCCTGTTCGGCGATGGGTTACTCTTCTCAGATGACAAATATACGGGAATTACTGAAGGGACTAGCAACAAATTCTTTAGAATTTTTATCTAAAAAAGGAGTTAAGTAAAGGTATTTTAAATACCAGCAAAAGAACAATTTAAAGAAGCCATTTTTGCATAGGGCCTATATCACCATACCAAAGGACAATAATTAGAGGACAAAAGAACAACAGTTATATCACGGAGTTTTTTACCGAGATTACTAGCTCTTCATCTCTTGCGCATCATTTAGGAAAAAACTTAAAACATCTATTATCAGTAAAAGACCTTTTTAGCTTGTCGATTTTGTTTTCCCATTGTAGACCATGTGATCTTCCTAAGGAGATTTGCCTTTCGTCTTTTCATAAATTATGCGTACATGTGCACGTGAATATGGCGAAATTTCAAAGAAACAGTTCTCTAGGGTAACATCACATGGTTTACAATGAGAAAACAAAATGTACAAGCTAAAAATGTCTATTACTAATTCTGTTACGCGTGTACAAATATGACTTGTCAGTACTTCAGTTACCATGTTGTCTAGGTTTAAGGGACCTAAGTCCTACAAGCCCCATGGTTTTTATTAGGTTCCCTCGCCGTCCTATTTTTTTCTATGTTAACCATTGTAATTTCTGTGTATAAGTTCACTGTGTGTGGCAAATCAATCAATCAATAAATAAATATGGGGTGTCTCATACTTACCACATATACTACTAATGCAACTGCCACAACAGCTAAGGTACAAACTACAGCGATGACTGCCACGCCTGTCTTGGAAACACCCTGACCAGTCGATTCATCTTGCTGTTTATCAACAATTCTTAAATTTGTTTCAAGGTACATGGGTGAAGCCAACATGGCGTCAGGATCGGCGATTAAGGTGAGTCCGCTGAAGTGGATCACTAACTGGTGGTTGCGAGCCTGAAAAGTGATGGACATGCAATAAGCACCCTTTCTCGAGTCGCAGTTAATGACCAGCAACTAATTTCTCCTAAGAATATCACTACTTCATCAAACATACAAACAAATATAATTAGTTGTTTAAGTTTTTTTAATCAGTTGTGAAATATTGTATTTTAGTTGTAATCTCTCTAGCATTCTTTTCGTTCTTTTGCTTAGTATTGTAATGATTTAAGTTAAAGCCTTCTTTTATTCATGTAAATTCTTCACATTTTTTTTCTCTGCCGGCTTTGGTTGCTCTCATGTATTTTCTGAATGTGTGGTATGTAATAAAGCAATAATAATAATAATAATAATAATATTAATAATAAGTAATAATAATAATAATGTGAATGATATATGAAATGAAACATATATGAACTGCGGAAATGAAATCAAATGAAGAATGATCCTCGCAGTTGTGAACGCGATTTCATTTCCGCAGTTCATATATGATTCATTTCATATATCATTCACACTCATTTCTTTCACGGGAACATATGAACCCACAATTGACCTGCTCCCAACGTCAGTGGCTTCATAGCTCAGTTGGTTAGAGCATCGCACCGGTAATCGCGAGGTCACGGGTTCAAACCCCGTTGAAGTCCTGAATTTTATTCAGGCTTCTTTTCGCAATTGCATAAATTGCGTTCACAACTGCGAGAATCATTCTTTATTTGAATAATAATAATAATAATAATAATAATAATAATAATTAAATAACAATATATAATTATAATAAGAACCTTCCCAGAATCCTTTGCAGCTGGAAAATCGTCAATCCCAAATAACTTGGTCAGTTTGAGGGCAGCAAGACCCCCACGTTGTCTAGAAATAAGTCTTACCATAAACTAATTATTGTACAAGACTAAGGGCGATGACGTCATTGGTCACGTGACTTTGCTCACAAGTGCGTTTTTGCTCACTGTGACGAAATTATTTTGTTATTGAAAAAGCGGTCAAAGTGGTTTGAAGCACAATGGTGTGAGCCATTTCGGACTGCCCGGGTACCGAACAAAATATAAATATTAAGGGAGGTATATACAATTTTCAAAAAGTGGGAGTCTGGGTACAAGTGCTATCTCGCGTTGCATTAAACGCGAGGAAACAAAAATTTGGATATTGGTAGATATTTTTATGAAATATACATTTTTGTCATTTTTAATGCTGTGACGTCATCGGTCACGTGACCAGAACGGACCGAAGTTTAATATTCGCTCTAAAAGTTTACTAGAACCTTTCTCCACGAATATTTTTAAGCGAAGTTGTAGTTTAATAAATAGTGTTTTTAAAAATGGCCATGATTACTTTTTCCTAAAAAAGTGCGGCAGTAGATAATCTAACTGAAAAGTTTGTCAGCTTCCTGCTCAACGACCATTTGAGGTAGGAATAAAAGAAAATTTTGCCTAAGGCTTGAGAGTATGTTCTTTATGATGGCGTTGTCAGTTTCTTCTAATTTCAATTGCTTTTGGCGAGGATCGATGTTTACGATTTTTTTCAGAGGAGAGGGCCTGGAGGAAAGAACGAAAACGAGGCTATACTTTCGCGCGCTTTTTGTTCACTGCGACGCCGCGCCACAAAAGGTTAGCTAGAAAAAAAAAATTCCAAGGACTGGACAACGGACTGGACTTGCATTTTCTTTAAACGGAACTTTTGACGACTTTTTAATTTTTTTTTATGGCTGCTGTCTGCTCAGGGACAATGTATACTTGAGAAGGTAAGTTGATACAGATAGTTGTTGCTGTTTGTTAAAAAACAAAACAAAAAAAAAGCGCGTTTGTGGTACACTTAAATGCACTTCCCACCTAAAAAGTGTTGTTTAATTCTTGAAATTATAAAACTTAAACTAGAAGTTGCAGCAATGCGAATGAAATCAAATTAATGCTAACATTAAATGAAACAATTTAAGTTGCTTAAGGCAACCGCTGCAAGCTCAGTAATTTTACTAAATACGATATTTGAAGGTTAAAAACGTATCTTAAACAGTGACGGAATAAATGATTACTTTATTTTCAACCGGAACTTAAAACGTTACCTTCATTCGCACAGACATCAAAACTTTATTTTATACTGTCCATGAACTAAATTCCCTATTACAATTATAACAAAGTGTACAATAAAGCCATTATTCAAAGTATTGGCCTAAGAAAAATAGTTGCGCATAAACAAATACTGGAACAGTTCGTGCTTTCAAATGGATTACCCTAATGAATTACACGATTCCGACACATAAGTTTAATTTGAGTGGCGAAACATTTTGTTGTATCTGAAAAATTACTGTACTACAAAAAACGTTTTCACAGAGGTTGTAATGCATGGGGGCTCACATAATTTAATTCAGTTTTATAAAGCTAAAAATTGTATGTCAAAGATTCAGCAGAAACAGAGGATAGTTTTAAAATCACGGCTGTTTGTGCGAGTTCGTGTACGTGCGCGCTAAACGCGGAAAGTACCTAAGCTTAACAACTCTGAAGACGTCAAGTACTTAAGTTTATGTCAAAACCGACCAAGAACCAGTCGAAAAAAACAAAGAAAGATTAGCAAATAATTGTTTTAATAGATTTGGCAGTTTTACAAAGTGTTACGCTCCTGGTTTGTGGCACCTGTTTACAATGGTAGTCTGAGGAAAAATCTTTTTACAACAATGTTTAGATTATAAGCTTACGCTTACGGTAAATTTCATTTGAATCTATTTTTTAAATTGAGGGGAAATTAAAATGTAATTTGCTATAAGAATGGGTCCAACAGAGAAATCCTGAAAACCTTCTTCACAAACAAACTGACGATAAACTTGAAAACCAAATTTGAGAGTAGGCTTAACTTCTTGCCGAGCCATACAAAAGTTGGGCACATAAACAAAGACAACGCTTATCTGGCTTATCGGTTGACCGTAAGTTTTTTGAACAAAACGACTAAATAAAAGGTCAACGGTAAATACCTTCTCCAATCGTCGAAAAGGCTACATCGGGCCACTGCGTAAATCGCACATCCTTCGTCTTTAGTCATGCTCAAAGCACAGCGGGAAAATTTATGTGTTGTCGAATGCAGTCGCGGCGCGAATACAATCCCTTTCACAACGCTTTAGATACATCCAAAAAGCCCTCCATCAAGCCTTGATATAATTCTTCCCAGAGTGGCCAGTTAAAGATATTTTCACAGTCTAACACATCGTCAGGTGACCTAGTCGAAGTGGCGGAAGGAGAGTGGAGTCGAACGAGGTATCGCACAGCGTTGACGTGGACGTCGTTAATCCACTGACTTGATCCAAAGTTTTATGCTTCGGACTAGTTGAATTTGACGGCAAATCTCCCATTTTGGCGACCTTTTCAGCTTTTCACCACAGCTCTTTCACCACACAAATCTTTTCACAGTCTAACACATCTTCAGGTGACGTAGTCGAAGTGGCGGAACGAGAGAGTCGAACGAGGTATCGCACAACGTTCATGTGCTCGTTAATCCACTGACTTGGTCTAAGGTTTTATGAGACAGGATGAACCAAATTTCAAAATCATTTCACCGTTTTGAATGTAGTTAAGCTTCGGACTAGAAATTTCCCTTTACTTTGTTAAACTTGACCGCAAATACCACTTTCACCACAGCTACAGCGCTCTCGCAAGAAAACCGTCGCTTCGTTTCAGAAGGTCGATTCACTTTCTGTGATTGGTTAAACAAAATGACGTGTGTCTCAACTAACACTTGTGATGTCTGGTATGAATGAATCAATATGCAAAAACTAAAAAAGGAAAAATTATAAAGAAAAATTGTCAACTATTTTCCCAAAGAAGTACAAATACACTTGCCTCGATCCAAGCCCACTCATAATAAATATCCACAAAAATATGAATACAATCTTCCGTCTGTACAACATTTAACCCCCAAATTTCAATACAACCAATTTTTTTTTTACATTTATTAGTAAGCTCTGGCTTGCTGGCTCAGCAACAAATAACTTTCAAAACCATGAGAAGTTAAGTGAGAGAAACAATGTCTACAAGGTCTAAATAATAAGTCAGTAGTGCATGAATGGGTGGGGCAGGGGTTCTGAACCTTCAACTGATTGTACATTTTTCTTCTGGTTCTACCCCTTACGTAGCAGTATCTACTTATGTCTTAACTTTGTTGCAGAGTCTAACAAAATTGCAAATTCATCACAACTTATCATTGTTCTTACCACCTTGGAAATCACACCTTGGGAATGCCACTTTTTTGGTAGCCGCTTCAGTACACGTCTATTATTTCTATTTCTGTATTGTAACCGTTTTCTCCATTTTTACTTTGCTTTAGTGTTGCCCTTGAAGAAGGTTAGTCATGTCTCGCCGTAATATATGGCATTAGAAGTTACCCTTTTCGACCATCATTTTGTTTCTTTGCCTTATATCTACCTTTTTATGGGATATATAATTATATATTGTTATTTCCGGTTTCACTTGTAATAATAATAATAATAATAATAATAATAATAATAATAATAATAATAATAATAATAATAATAATAATAATAATAATAATAATAATAATTGAACAAACGCTCCTCTAGTGCCTTAGAACCATGGTTTGGTTCTGGCCCTAGAAGGTAAATGTGGACAAGTAAAGTGAAATAAAATATAATAACAATAATACAGCTCATGACAATACAGTAAGTGAAAACCGGATATTGTATCTCAGGCCACTAAATTTCAGCATATCACCCCTGTGTTGTTAAACCTTCATTGTCTCGCATTTCATGATTATATAGTTTTTAATTTTTTTTTTATTAAAGTCAACATATGGTATGTCCCCAGCCTACCTATCTAATTCGGTACATTACCGTACTCATTTACGATCATTGCGTTCATTTACTAATATGCTCTTAGATCAGCCTAAGTCCCTTACTAAGACTTATGGAGATAGAGCGTTCTCTGTATTTGATCCGAGACTCTGGAATACCTTACCCCAGCTTTGCGTGGATCGAACTCGATTGGCAGAAAAAACAATATTGGAAATATGTTCGTTTTTAGCTATGTTTTACTTTTTAGTTAATTCGTTTACTTGTTAGTATATTTTTCTTAAGTTTGTAAAGCCCAATGAGCTTAGGATATGTGCGCTATTAAAATAAGATTATTTATTATTTACACAATACGTTGTTTATACATATGCTCCTTAATAGAGCCATGAGAAGTATACAGGGAATATTGCGGAGAAGGTGAATTTTGTTATTGGAGCTTGAAGGGTCGATGATATCATACTGACAGAATAGCAAGTTTAAGCATATTTTAGTGGTGTACTGTTCAATAAGTGCTGAAAGACAGTTAGATCAGTTGTTGGTGTCGTGACGAACGTTTTTATCGCAGCAACGCCGTTGAACGGAACAGAGCTCATCTCTATTCTTCTTCAACGATGTTTCTGTATTTTCATTGACCTGCACCATGCAAGCAGCCGAAAAGTTTGTCGACCGACAAGTGTGACCGGATATCTTGTGTACGAAGGTCATTCCACTGACAAAGACATAACCTAACAGTTGGAGATAACTGGCAGTAATAGAGGTCTTCGAAGGAATGCATTGCAAGTCCCACATCTTCATTAAAACGGAGCAATAAGTTGCTGTATTATTACATTCACGCGCTCGAACCGAGCCTACGCAACGAACGTCTCTAACCAGAGGAAAGGCCAACAAAACTTTTTCTTTTCCCTTACTTTGTAAATGGCGTTTCTTCCCAAAACTAAACGAATCCGTAAGGGGGAAATAACCCAACCCCCGCATTGTTGTCATGGACAGTTTCTTAACACCCTAACATGCACAGACAAGCTATTTGGCTATTTTGGCACTGGAAAGGTTTGGAAGATTTTCGAGTCACAATACCTCACTTTGATCGAGAGTGCCGTGTGAGGGATTGTGGGATTGTGTGTGGGATGCGATTGTTTCTTCGCAATACGTGTCCCCTCAAACAATCCGCCCTCAATCACTTGCGAGGACATTCTGTTCCAGTCTTTTGCACAGCGACGTATTGTATTTTGTCACGTGCCCGCAATTGAAGATACTACCGGCTAAAACTCGAACAGGAGTCATAAGGCGACACAACGTAACACTACATCAAATCATCACTAACTGTGATCAAATGGGTGTAGAGTACTGACTCTTAAATTTCATTGTCACATGCCACATTGCGGGAGCAAGAGGTATAGTTGTTGAAAAACAACAACAAACAAACAAACAAAAAACAAAAACATAATATCCAAACCAAACATAATAGAGTTTGACCTTGAAATGATTATGCGCGAACAAAACTGCAACAACGAACGTACTGATAGAGAGCCGTTTGACTAGTTGAGTGAACAGACACGCCACGCGTTCCGTCTGGTACGTGAGACATTTATGGAAAGAAATCAACTTTAAGCTTTGACGCCATTCTTTTTAACCAATACGATTGGACAATCGGAATAAGTTCTGTTCCATATATGGGTGTCTCATGCGTTTAACTGTTCTGATCTGATTTAAACAAGCGAGGGACGAAACAAATTGCGAACAACTGCAGAAGACGTTTTTCACGGTCAAACGAAAATTGCTCTCAGAGCTCTTACCTTTGCGGTGATATCATCAGCAAATTCTGTCAAGTCTCTGCCACCACTGGATGGTACAACACTGAATCCAACTAAAATGCTGCCTTCCTTAACCTAAAAATTTAGATTAAAACCTCTTCAGACGCGCACAGCAGTGTCCTGATAAGCTGGTTTAATTGGTATTGGTATGTCGCCACTTTCTGATAAATGGCCCTTTTTATTCTTCAGAAGAATAGTGAAACATCACCTTTACGGCAAACTTCATATTCTCGATTACATTTTCGCAAACGATTAAACAAGTAGACGAGAACCAAACAGCTAATTCTTGCGTTTGTGGCTGACACGAAACTGCTCACCTATACATAGTGAAAACAATAACGAAAGGAATGTCCGGGTGTCAGTTGACGTTTGCCGTTTGTAGTTAAGATATGTTCAGCTTAAGCTGGTCTGTCAACGACGACTGTGACGGAAAAAAGGGAGACGCAACTAAATAATCATTTTAAAGGTGCTGCTATCTATTCAATTCTAGGATAGTTCGGCAACACGTTAGAGGCTGACAGACCTGGAACAAAGCCTACGAAGTTCCAATAACGTGAATTTATATTTTCAAATGACGTTGTCGTTGACATTGCTGTGGTCGTTGCTAAAGTGCGTTTAGTGACTGAGAAAGTCGTGCATGTTTAATCGGAACACGGTTCCATGGTAACACTAAGCTACATACCTCAAGTCCTTCGAATTGAGCGTCCTTCAATTTGAACATGGTAATGAACTGTTTCTGAAGAGACCTAACAACAGAAACTCAAGAAAATTAATTGTTAACCAGGGAATGGTTGAAGTGACGTTTAAGGATTTGGCTCCCTTACACGTCTTGATAAGTAGTCGAATTTCAGCGTGCTCTTTTCCTTCTTCAGTTCACTGCCTTTTTACCAAATACATAGTGCGCTGGCTTGTGCTCATACAATTCAAGGAGTATTCAAGCACCAAAAACTACGTTTTCAAGGTAAAGCAAGTTTACTTTGTCTTGCGCTATGTTTTGACATGCTTTCATTGGTCAATTGCAACTTTACAAAAGCACCCCCAGATATAAAATGGAACATAAATTTACCGACCACTAATCCTACACCCTACCACTGCAATTTATTGACTACTAATCCTACCTGGTCCGAACAAAACTTCAAAGAATTTTCAATATTTTCAAGCACTTTCAAGCGCCGTTGAAAAATAAAATTAAATTGCAGGGCTTTTCAAGGACTTGAAGGAGTAGCGCGAATCCTGAAATAGTCAATTTGCTATCACTTTAGAGACTGAATTCTACTGACACTGGGAGACATTGAACCCAAAATAACATCCTGTACTCACTGTTTGAATGCGTCCAAAACATCTTTTACTAAGTTGAAACTGTAGTTGAATGTTAGTCCCACATGGATACTCCTAAAGGAAAGAGAAGAGAAAAAACTTTTGATCAGATCAAATGCAAGACAGAGAACCTCCATGGTTCTATATTCCACAGTAAGACACAAATTAAAGCCTCAATAAATACACCAGTCAGGAAAAATACTTACATCAGCTCTGGACCTGAAGAGGGGAGGAAAATAAATTCATTGTTAAAATTTGTCAAACTATTTGAGGGAACACAATAAGAAAACCATACAATTAGAAGTACAGGACTTTCATGAGAGATCAGAACTTTGAAAAAGAGTTTGTTAATTTGTGCCATACTCGGCGAACTTATGTTTATCAGATCACCACAAACTCTGCTTCTTACGGCCACGCAAGATTGTTATTAAGAACACAGCTTGAAACAGATAGATTTGCGCCTTGTGTAATATAGTTAACAATTCGCAGGGAGTTGGTAGAAAATTCTAATTTCTGTAGTAACTAGGCCAAGCGCGCACCTGTATCACCGACCATTCAAGGCAACAACAAACCTTTGTTGGCGTCACACTTGGGTTGTCCTCTAACTCTAGTCCCAGGCCACTCGGTTCCATCCTCGGACGCACACCAGCAGTAACCTGTGGAGCCCCAGCACTGCACGCGAGCATAAGTTCCATCGTCGTTACATCGTGGGACAAAAGCTCCAATCCGCATGGGGTGAGTGGCTTCATAAGCCTTTTGCTGGCAATCAGTGAGACCTGAAAGGCAATCAAAACAGATCAGAATATGGTTTAATCGGAATAGGTAGAATGTGCGTTTTTGTGGAAAGTTTTGGCGCCAAAATCATTCCCGCCCGCCGAACCCACGACGTGGCACTGGAAGTGAAGTTTAGATGCTCGGTGCAGAGAGTATTCCGTTTTCAGAGTGAGGTCGCATTTTTGGGACTATTTTTCTTATTCATATTCCGAGTTTAGGAATGATAAAATATGGGAATAAGGTTTTCCAAACAAACGCATCCATGTATTCTGAAAACGGAATACTCTCGGCAGGGGTGACCTGAGAACAGCGCGCGGAATAGACTGGACCGAGCACCTGAACCTGACTTCCGATGCCACGTCAGCAGCTTGGCGGGCCGTGCACGACTTCCCGCCAAAAATTTTCCCAAAGAAACGCATGGATATTGTGCGTATTCTGTTCATTCATTCAATAACGCGCTTTAAGAGACTGACAAAGAGAACCAAACACCAAGCCTTCACTAACCACAAGGCTACGCACATTTTAGAAGTCTGGTGACCAAGGAAGACTTAAAAGAGGCAATGGTGAGAACAGAAGTTACAGTAAGAGGTTAGTATTTCCGTCCTAAAGCTAAACTGAGCACATTTACATACCTAACCAAGTAAAACACAAAGTTCAATATAACTTAGCTGTACAGCTAGATTGCACAATCTAGAACGCACATTTGCATTGGAGACAAACAACTTCTTACCACACTTTGCTTTGGAAAAGCTCTGAAATTAAGCATGTGGGTGAAGAGGTGGGGACTGGGCTTGAAAAGAACAGGAGTATTCACTCAACATGAGGTTTATGTTTTTCTTCTTTGAACGAAACCAAACACTTACACTGCAGTTCCCTTCCCATGCTGTTATAGAACTTAGCTTTACAAGTGTCAGCTCCACAGCCTCCCATTGGCGACACACACTTGGCATCAGGGTTTCTAGTACAGGTGGCCGTCTTGCACACATCCTTGCAAAGCTGCCAGACCACGCCATTGTCACAGGTGGGGCCGGTACTGAATGCACTGGCTGTACCTACAAAACAGAAAATGATTGCAAATTATTATGCAAGCGTCACACTGCAAAAAAAGTGACATAACTTGGATTAAAGGGAACCTCCACTCCGCTAAATTGTATGAAATAATTACTAACTTCCAAATGCTGTTTTGAAACGTGGACATAACATTTATGTGTACAAAAAAAATCGATATCATTATCGCCTATTTTCGATTTCAAATTTCCCGGGTGTGGCCATTTTGGATTGGATGACGTGTAATGGTTGCAGCTTTTGTCAGGAAGCAAATGAAGCAGAAAATCCTTTGTGTTAAACAAAAGGGCAACCATCAAATCCAAAATGGCCGCCTGGGAAATTTGAAAGCGAAAATAGGCGATGATGATAGCCTTTTTTTTTTTGAACACTGAAGTGTTATATCCAAAATTTGAAATCTAGTAATTATTAGCGTCTTAGCGTCAATTTGTTGTAGTGGAGGTTCCGTTTACTTATTAAATGTTTTAAAAGATTTTAAGTACAAACCAATATTGATGTGGAAATCTCCAATTAATGAAGATCTCCCTTAAAGAATATATGCAAAATATTATACACAACAGCAGAAGTGCAAAGAGGTGGATTATTTTTGAAGAATATGTAATGCCTGAAAGAAGAGAGAGTATAGAGATCTGACTAAGGTTGCTGTGAACTGCTTGACTCTGTGTAACACTGAAACACTACACTGAGATGCCTGGCCAATCAGAAACTTACAGTTGGGGCGTCCCCTGATTTCTGTGTTTGGGATCTTTTTGCCATCTCTAGTCACACACCAACAGTAGCCAGTGGAGCCATGACATTGCATCGGAGCATAGGAGCCATCCTCACTACAAGTTGGGATAAACTGTCCAACCATACCAGGAGGGTGACTGGTTGCCTCTAAATACTCCTTCTGACATGGGGTGGTACCTGTTAAATAAAACAATCATGGAACAATAAATGGTTACCCATGGCCTTGGATCCAACTGCTACTGTCACGTCAAACCTGCAGTGACCACCAACACTATGCTTACAGCCAGTCACAATCCCTAGCTGTACCCAAGGCCTAAAACATTCGTTTCACTTGTGACTTTCTTTTAACTAAAAGGAAGCTTGGGCCCAGTTAAGATGAAGTTCCCTCAACCCCATTTAAAAATGCTCCATTCAAGCTGGCCAGTGAGTTCAATCTCAACTTACTTACAGTCTATAAAGTAACTAATCTCCAAACTAACAAGGTGTCGGTTAGACTCACAAAACCAATCGTAACTTGCACGTGCGTATTTTCCCGCGCTTTGCACCGGCTACATGTAATTGCTTCGTATTCTGATTGGCTCATTGCACTGCTTACTTCTGTTGTGATTGGTCAGAGTAATTGCTTTGGTTTTGGTTTTACGACACTCAATTGAAAAGTGCTCTAACACTCCTTTGATACATGGCGTGTGTAGTTGTAAGAGCTGCCACAAAGAGATATAACCATAAGTAACACCTGTCGTGATTGAGTACCATTGGTGAGATCATGATGTTACTGTTGACTATTGTAGCATTGGTTCATTTTAGTGACTTAGCAACACATGTCGCAGGTGTCCGTGAAACTCAAGGTTAAATTTGTGCTCAGAGCTTAATAAAAAATTTTAATCCCCGGTAGTCGTCATTTGGTTTCTATGCGGCTCATTTGCTTCTACAAGATTTCACGTTTCAATATCACCGCATTTTTGGAGAGAATGCCCTTAATGAAACATTGAACAATTATTATGCTTTACAGTTTTGTTAGCCAGTACTGTAAAGAATATCTAGGGGAAATGATTGAGTTTCTGTTTAAAAGCCATTGTCCAAAATTGCAAGAGTCAGCTGTACTTACTTGCAGAACAGTTCACTAAATTGTTATTGTCATCAAAATGCTGAGCAGTGCATCTGCCACAGCTGTCTGGACGACATTTGGCTTTTGGGTTGGCAGGGCAGCTGGAACCCTCACAAGGATTGGCAAGGCACATCATGAATGGAGCACCACGGGGGCAGGCTGAAAAACAAACAAACATGAAATAACTGCAATCCATCCATGAAATAACTGCAATCCATCAATTCCTCTATCTGAGCTTACAAACTTCTAGCATGTGTGTGTGCCAAAGGCTGGGTTTCAATTCCCAAAGAGTAAAAATAGTGATGTCCAAAATCGGTTATGGAAACCGTTTAAACGCTTTAGTATCCATTTAAAACCGTTTTTCTTGACCGTTTAACGGAAAAGCGTTATTGTCTGTTTTCCCAAAGAAGGTCACTTGTGTTCCGTGGCTTCTCTAATATACAGTAGTCCAACATGGTGGCATTCTTGTTGTTGTTGTTGTTGTTTTTTTTTCATTAGTGCTTGCAAAAGTGAGCTTTGTGGAGCAAACACGACAACGACAAAGAAGAAGAACGAACAACATTATTTTTTTACAGAACAGAACAGAATCCTTTATTTAATTTTAGGCTCAGGGTAACTCTTTCAGATGCTTAAAAGCAACCTGCTATCAACAGGAGCCCTTCCACACGACCCCCAAGTAATCATTGAATATTGCTTGTCAGTTCCCTGTATTATTTAACCTCTGGTCTTAACGAGTTTACAAGAATGAGAAAATTGCAAAATTTAATAAACATTGGTGACTACATAGGTTCTTCCAAAATCGTGAAATGAAAAATGTCTTCCAAATTTTTGCAAAATTAAGTTAAGTATGAAATAAAATTTGAAAGAATAAGGTAATTGTTTACCTTGATGTACTGGAGCACTGCAGACATGCCCACAGCCATTACCACAGCACTTTTTGTCGCCCCGACAATCACGATCTGAACTACACTCAGTAACACAGACACCAACATGATGTACATCAACCGCTGGGCAATAACCTGGCTTGGCTGTAGAGTGAAATAAATCAGTTAAAGTTATAGGCGAAGGTCACTCCAGAAAATGTAATCTTTTTAACTTCATGAAGGGGCCAGGCTATTCAAAATGGCAGCACCCATTTTATATTTTGGCGAGGAATTTTGTATGCATCAGATTCACTTCAGTTTACTTTTTATTAATGGTGGATTAAAAAAATACGATTTTTTTGAGACCAACTTGATATGTGGCGGGAACTGATGAATGTTAAATTTACATACTGTACATAGAAAGTGTTAGTAAGTATATTTTTACGTGGGGGCAGGATTTAACTTAAATCTTGAATGGATGGATTAATTAATTTTTCTCTCATATAAATTAACCGTATTAAATTGAAAAACAGGAAAGAACACTGTTTTCAGTCCTTCCATTTATGTACATATAATGTCTCTTAGAACCTGACCCCTTCTACGTATATACACCCCCCCCCCACCAAGTAATCTTCACTTTTACAGTTAAGTCCTCTATTATTAGTACATGTATAATGCACCAGTCAACATAAGGAGCCGTACTGTAGAATACAGCACACAAGATTGATCAATCACAGCGTACGTACCAAGTGACAGATATAATAAAATGAATTAATACAAAACAGATCTCTATGCCAAAAATTATATGAATCTGACAAAAAGTCACAAACAGTATTAAAATTGTGAAGTAATACTGGAAAAAGGTTGTTTATAAACTGTTTTGAAATTAAGGTGCAGGTACTGTACCTTTGTACTCTGGATCAGTGCAGACATGACCACATCCATTGGAGCAACATTTACTGTTTCCTGTACAGTCATCATCAATGTGGCATTCCTCCACACACGTACCCACCTGTCCTGATTCAACAGCTGGACAAAAGCCAGGTTTAACTGGAGCTTCTGCACACTTGCAGACGTCGCATCCATCTGGACCCTTAGCCCAGCCAAATTCACAGTACAAGTTGCAATTCACAGGATGACACACTGCAAACAAGACAGAAAGAAAATTAATTCAGTGAAATTTAATCAAGACTCTGTTGATAACATTAAAATGTTTTATTTAAGATGTAATAGATCTTTGCAGTTACAAACACAGCTTGAGGAGTCGAGATAATGATGTTCATAATTATGTCCACATTCGATGAACTAATTTACTTGGCATGTCCGTATTGTGCATGCAATCCATTAAGTAATGTCACACCAAAGTGTTTCACTAATTTGCATAAAAAGCACAATAATTATATATTTTTTAAATTTATTACATCCTTCTTCCTGAAGCAACTACCGTAAAAGCTCTATTAAGCCCTCGGGGAGCTTATATAATTTCAGGCCTTACTGACCCAGGGCTTATTAGAGAGGGGGGCTTAATAGGGAGGGGGGGGGCTTGTTTGAAATCTCAAACTCGCCATTTTCGTCTTATAATAGTTTTTATACCAAGCTCAAACAACTGCAGTGAAATGCGATTATTAAATAACTTGCAACAACGAGTATTATGTATTTGAGTGTATATTTTGTTTAAAAATGATCCAACTGAGCTGCATAAGGTGGATTTCGTAAAAGGGGATAGGAGGGACTCATTACAAAATCTCATGTCCCAAAAAGGGGAGGGGTTATTAGAGAGGGGGGCTTATTACATGCTGTAAAACGACTTCCAAACGGGGGCTTATTAGAGGGGGGGCTTAACAGAGCTTTTACGGTATTTATGTTTACTGCAGCTTGACCGCTAATGATTTCAAGTTGTAAGCCACTATTGTGATACAAGTTTATTTATTTATTTATTTAATAGCTTCACCAGAGACCTGGCAGGGACACTACAACAGCGTACGCCAATTACTGTAGGCCCGTAACGTCAAATCCCTCCCCCATAACCACATTCTAGTAGAGATAGACCACCACACCGGGGACTACGTCCCCTACTCTTTACGAACAGTGCGTGGGTTCTTTAACGTCCCACAGAATCTATTATGAAGAGTTGTGAGACGGGGCCTACAGTTTATCGTCCTTATCCGAGAAGACTAGAAAGTCTAACCATTTGCAGATATCATTACAAAGGCAGCACTTTCTCCTCAATTATTTAAAGACCCTGAGTGTTGGTCCGGCCGGGGTTTGAACCCGCGACCTCCCACACGGTAGTCCGGTGCTCTACCTAAAAGCTAAAAATAACGTAACATACACCTGTAGACTGAATACACCATGTAAACAGCTATACTAAAATTTATACTCCCCTACTATTAAGTAAAGCACATTGAGTATCAGAAATGCACTATAATTTTATAAGTACTATTACTATTACTATTACTATTACTATTACTGTTACTGTTACTGTTACTGTTACTGTTACTGTTACTATTACTATTACTATTACTATTACTATTACTATTACTGACACTTGCCTAGTAATGCAACAAGTTTTTGTGATAAGTGTTCATTCTCCAAAATTCCCCTGCATTTTTAGATCTAGACCTTCAATTTACTGTGAATGCAGTTTAACTGCATTAAAAACAAAAGAGCAGGTTTCTGCACTAACTAGTGGTCAACAGCTCATTCAAGCCTTGGACATAATTATGCTCTGGCAGATCATTATGGTCACATTGTGGGACTGTTAAACCATCCTTCGAGCATTAGGGAGGATTCTTCAACCCCTCCTTGTAATAATAATTCCCACTACTTAGCCAGTGTGATGGGTGCCTGGAAGCCTTGGGTGTGGGGCCTCATGCACCTGGATTCCACTGACTTTTACTTATGGGAAAGGCACTCAGTCTAGGTGGTTGCCAGAAGCCAGTGGCAACCCCTGGACATCCCAGGCACCTGATCTCCAAACAATAATATTGCAGTTTGTTAGACACTGGAAACTTAGAACTATGGCACCTTTTTTGCAGTTTGGTATTCCTCTGATTTTGGTTCCTTCTAGTTCCCAGCCTTGTGTATCAACGCACCAACAGTAGCCAGTGGAGGGATGGCATTGTACTTCCTCAAAACTTCCGTCAAGCTTGCACTGTGGTATGTAGTGTCCAGGCATAGATGTATCTTAAATGAGCAGGGCGAGATGTTGAATTATAATACTCAACTGGCACATACAGTGTATGGATTCAAGAATAAGGTTGGGGATTAGGTTATTGAATTCAAAAATAGCAATGTTCAGTTTCAAAAGGGTGTGTTTGAAATGGGGTTTAATTCTGACATTGTGCACTTAATTGCCTGCTAGAAATACAAGAAATACTTAATGTCTGTGTATGTTTAATTATCAGGATCTCAAAGAGCATTGACAATAATTATTATGGTGATATTATTATTGCTCAGTGTATGCAAACAGACACGTATGTATCAGGGTTCCAGATAAGATTTTAAGGCAGGGTGTCAACAAGGAATTCCATCAGGTCAAATTTCCAGTGCTCCCACCAAACCATCATAAATTTTCTATTAATTTACAGTCGGGTCATGTAGCTGACCTTGTAGGGTTTTTGACTTGAGACCCCCCTCTTATCTGGAACACTGAATTATACAGCGCTGCACCTGTAAATTGTGTGTGAGGAAGGGGCAGTAACATCATGGTAGTGAATGATAAATGACTTAGGGAAGAATACTCAGAAAAGTTACATCAACATAGGGAAAGACAGTGAGGGCAGGGAGAAGTCTGGAGGGATGACAGCTTTGGAATGCTGCAATAGCACAAGTAAGGCCTTCCAAGAGGTGGTCTGATGTCGCTTTGCTGCTTGTTGTATGACTCTGTCTATCGCTTGTTTTGTTAGGGAAAAATGTAGCTGTCGCAAAGAAAACAAAGAGGATTGGAAAGTGAATTGTCGCTGTCGCAAACTGTTGTGCATTTTCTGCCAATTTTTGTCGGTTGTCGGTGTTTGGAGAGAAGATTGTCGCAGATTTTCGGAGCCATGTCGCTTGTCGCTTCTATCCCTTGGAAGGCCTCACAAGTGATATACAGTACAGTGGGCAGCTTGGAAGAAGAGTGCTATCAAAGGCCTGCTATCTTTTCTGATGAAAGCAGGGAATAACTATTAGGAGGAGGAAAAGAAAGAGAAGGATGATAAGGACAGCCAGCCTGTGGATAAGGACAACACATGCCTTAATTACAGCCTACATCTCAAATGCAATGTGGTCAAGTTCAAAGTTTTTGGAACGACGGTTTCCTTTGGGCACTCACCATTACGTTATTAAAGACTTCTGCCAGACCATTCATTTTATGAATAGAAGGCAGCAGGACAAAGAGGAGGATGGGAGCCTTATTTAGCAAGGGTGGTACATAATAATAGTACCCAACACTAATAAACTTGTAGCCAGGCTCCTCCACAAGATGTTCCATTCATTAACTGTTCAAATAATCTAGGCTTGCTAGTCAGTTTTGAAAATTATAATTATATGGATAGGAGTAGGTGGCACTTTGGATACTTGCATAATGAGTTGGCCAGAGGGTAAATCTTACTTGTTACTTGGGCTGCCCGCGTCTTGCGCGGCGCCCGAGTCTAAAATTACTGACGGTTCTTCTTTTTCGTCGTCGAGTATCATCCACAATGCTCACTTCCGGCGTTTCTGCGCAAGCGCTAACTATTTTTAACAGAGTGATGCCTGTTGTCACGTATCACAAAATGTCGATTCACCTTGTGTCTTTTGAAGTCTGAACAAACAATAATTATGTTTAGAGAAGTGTCTATGCGAATGTTTGCAAGTTCAACGGCGAGAAGAAAGCTTTTAACATGAGTAAACTTAACTCCAGATGGACTGCGAGTAGTCTCTAATTTTGGCGATGGATTGTGGGGCGGGCGAAAGACACGTGCGTGTGCAAAGTTGCGAGGAGACGCGACGCGAGGGGAGCGCCAAAAATTAGAGACTACTTTGACCTTTCACGGCCGTGTGATTCGGAAGTGTAAATCTCATATCAACAGCAAGAATGATGCCTGTTGTCACGTATCGGAAAACGTCGATTCACCTTGTGTCTTTGAAGTCTGAACAACTAATATGTTAAGAGAAGTGTCTATAGGAATGTTTGCAAGTTCAACAGCAAGAAGAAAGCTTTTAACATGACCAAAATTTAACTCCAGATGGTCTGCCGTGTTCCCCGTATCCGCTCCATTGAGATGTACATTTTGTTGAATAACTCAAGTACGGGATATCACACACCCCTGAGACTTTGACAGGTAGTTTATTTACTATTTTCCCACAATATCTCAATTTATGGACTTTAATTTTTGAATGATAAGCGATTAGTTTTTACAAATGTACTAGCGTCACTTGAAACTGTCCAGAAACGTTCCTTTCTTGTGCTTCAAATGACCCTGGATTGACGTATTTGTAAACAGTTTCACTCTGCTGATTAATTTTCTACTCACATTTCACCGAGACTCCATTAACGTTTATGCGAAAAAATCCTACATCGTTCCATAAGCGTTTCCTTTCTCAAACAATTATCCATCGAAGCGAAAACAAGTGTGCTTATTTTTTTTTGGAATCAATACACTATTTTTATCACCTTGCATAACGATAAACCTCTGTGGCCTAAAGGTCATTGTTCCTGCCTGTGATGCAGCTAACCCGGGTTTGTTGTCTTTTAGTGGTATATATCACGGGCTTTATTTTTTCTGTTTCTCTTTTTCTTGTTCTTTTAGAAATATTTTTTACAAGTGTTATAATTATTGTTCTCAATGGTTGAGCTGTATTTTAGAGGAATATATGTTGATAGGGGTCTAAAGAAATAGACTCCAACACAAGCTAAGCACAATGCGTCCGATGTAAGAAAGACAGACTTCCCTCTATTCTTTTGTTTAGCGCTAAGTTAGGGATACAATACTGTTTTTTGCAAGCCCGAGTTTAGGCTGATTGTAGCGTCTTGTTTTAACACACCAAGAGCGACAGCCAATATCACAGCACTTTTTGGACCCCTCACAGTCTTTGCCAGCTTGGCAAGCAACAATGCAAGCAGGGGATTGATTCTTTGGACAAGAACCATTTTTAACTAAATAACATGAAAAATACCGGTGCTGAATAGTGCAAACTGAAAAAGGAGTATTAATTTAGGGCCATATTTAAATATTCTACAGACAGATATTATATAGACAGTAAAATGAGCCTTAAAACTTCAGAGTTGCACTAAAGTAAGGCTGTCCAGCCCTATGCTGCCATTAGTCATACAATGTACAACTCCCAGGTTGTATAAATACATGTACTACAGTGAAATTAATTTAAAGGTCTTCCTAGCAGACAACAAAGTTCACACATCTCCCTGTTTGCCAAAGCTGGACTTTTACAAAACTTTAATAAAAGATCAATCAAAAACTACTACCTCCAGAGCCCTAGCTGCTACTTTTAATGCTTAGAATAGTTTAAACACTTACCACTTTGTAACTGCTGCAGCTGGCACAGTGTCAGTTCTGCAAAGAAATGTACAGAAAACTGAGCGTTTGTCTGCAATACATATGATTTCAATATGTGCAGCAGGGCTGTTATGGGCTAGCTAAAAGTGCATCTGTATGAGGCGACCCAAGGTACTTGTCTCAGTAAAAAATGTTGAATTTATGGCATTGTTGTTCCTCGTTGTGCATGTCTTATGAAAAATATAAACAGGGTCTCTAGTTATAGCAACTTATGAAACACAGCATTTTTGTGAGGTTTATGTCATAGGCTATGCATTGAAATATAATAAAATTAATGGATATTAAAGAGGCATGTCTTTTTTTCTTTTTATCCGCATTGCCTCGATAACAATTTTCATCTGGCTACAAACCAGTGTAGGATAGCAATGCAGGTCAGATGGAACTATCAAATATAATGGCACATTTCAAGAACCTGAAACATTTCTACATCTCAGAAAAACATTGGAGCTAGAGATTTGTAATTCACAGTCATTTAACCAGTAGCTAGCTTACTGCTCTTCAATGCTAGCAATCCACATGTTGGTTTCTGAGAGCGCACCCTTGTCCCATTCACTTCCCGTCCATCATCATCAACACACCAGCAATATGGCTTGCGGCATTGCACAGGTTCAAAGCTGCCATCATCCTTACACTTGGGAACAAACTCGCCAGGAATTCCGGTGGACAGCTTTTGACGAGCTTGGCATTGAGTGAGATCTAAGGAGTCCAAGAACCATGACAGTAATAATATTAATACTAACAACAATGATAATGATAATGATGTGTCTAAAAATTAATGGCAAATTTGTATGGACTGTTTTCATTTGATTAAGTGTTCACCAAACATACATTAAATAACGAAAATTTGGTTTATCAACAGAGTTGATAATGTAAATTGACCACCATACAGGGATTCGATTAGCTGACGTTTTGAGCGTTAGCCCTTCGTCAGAGCGAATTGAGGAATTGTGGGTTGTGTATGGTTTATATACAGAGAATGGAGCTACGCTATTGGTGGTAACATGGTAACATGAAAAACAGGAATAAATTAATTGAATGAAAAGCGCTCGTTGATACCGTGGGGATTAAGAGTGCCAATTTGAAAGATCAGTTTTTGCTCGAGATTTTTACGGCTTTCCGTGGTACCTTGATGTAGGGAAAGGCCGGAGATCGACATGTGTTGTTTGGAATGGTTAGGGAGATTAAAATGCCGAGCGACAGGTTTGGATGCGTCTTTGTCATCTTTCTCAACATCACGAAGATGTTCTCGGAATCGGTCACCTAGTCGTCTTCCTGTTTCGCCAATGTATAACTTTTTGCATAATGTGCAGGTTATGCAATAGATAACATTTGCGGACGTACACGTGAAACGATCAGTGATCTTAACAGATCGCTTAGGGCCCGATATTTTGTCAGTGTTTTGAATGAAAGGACAAGTTTTGCATCGCGAGCGCGCGCATTTAAAAGTGCCAGGTTGTTCAGTTGCTTTGAATGTGCTTTTAACTAGAAAGTTACCTACATTTTTGTTGCGTTTGAATGAAATCAGCGGTGGTTCCGAAAAGATTCTAGCAGTTTCTGGATCATTTTGCAGTATCTTAAAGTTATTAAGTATGATGGCTTTAACTGGGTTATTATGTGGGTGAAATGTGAGGGTGAATGCAATTCTGTCATTCTTTTCCTTTTGTGACGTCTGTAGTGCTGACTGTTGATCAATCTGCTGAGCGCGGTGATGGCCCGATTGAACTACAGAATCAGGATAGCCACGTTTCTCCTCCTGTATAAGGTCCGTTTCTCTGTTCATGTCCAGAATATTCTACATGTACAGTGTATGTATACATTGTAAACTATAACACTTACTGAATAACAGCACTGTACAAGGCCTTCCAAGGGGCGGTCTTTTGTTGCTTTGTCACTCGTCCTCTGTCTCTGGCATGTTTCGGATACAGAGGACGAGAGACCGATACAGAGGAGGAGTGACCTTAATTGCAGCAGTGATTTTTAATGTCACTGTCGCAATTAAGGAAACAAATTAAAAAGGAATTGAAAGTGAATTGTCCCTGTCGCAAACTTTTGTCCACTTTCTGCCATTTTCTGTCAGTTGTCGGTGTTTTGGGAGAATGTTGTCGACTGTTTTTCGAAGCCATGTTGCTTGTTGTTTCTACCCCTAATGCAAGTGCCTCCTGTATAAGGTCCACAAACCTTTAGTGCAGTTGACAACATTTCCTTGTTCGTCATGGAACTCTACCTTGCACATATGGCATGGATCTGAGAAGCAAGTGGCTTGTGGGTACGCAGGACATCTGGCAAGCTGACACATGTGCAAGCACAGCAAGAATGGCTTTCCATTTGGACAGGCTGAAATGCGCAGTTAGAATATCAAAATGACACCGTGAGCTAAGTCCTCCTTAAAAGGAAGATACTTTTAAGATTTTAGTGTTACTGGGACAAAAGACTGCCTGAATGTCTCCAGCTTATGGAAAGTTGAGAACTGATGGCAGTAAATGGCAGTAAATGGCAGTAAATGGCTATAAATAATTTATAGGCAGTCTAGAGTTACAGAAATACCGTACATCATTATAATATTTATTAGAGCTCCTTTTAAGTTCTTCAGACAACATATATAATTTTGAACTCTGTTTAAGACAAAATTTTCAGAAACATAATTATTAAAGAAGACTTGCACTTTCAAACATTATAAGAAATGTGGTATACATAGTTGTTCCATACTTGTGAACAAGGATTCCTGGCAGATTTTACCACATCCTAGGACATCACAGCACTTATTCATTCCAGTACAATCATCATCTGCTCTACAATTTGCATTTGGACAGGTTGTTCTGGGTTCCTTGATGATTGGGCAGAAGCCATCCTTCACAGGCAATGATCGAGCTGTATCAAAACATAATAATTCACTGTAAAACGTGTTTAAGAGATCTTTCAGAAGCTTATTTTTGGCGAAGAATTTTCTTTTAAATTGAGGATTTGGATGTACGCACTATACTGTATAAGATGATTGGAAAGAGCTTTCAAATTGATGATAATCCAACATTCCAGATAAATCTGACACTGGCTCTTTATGTCCATTCATGTGCAAACTAACTTAACTAGTGCATTTAAATATTTACCTAGTAAACAGAGATAAGTCCTCCCACAGTACAGACACAAATACCTGATCGTCCTGAGGGACAGGATGGCTTGCCACGCACCCTTGTTCCTGCTATTTCCACACCATTCTTATCTGCACACCAGCAGTAGCCAGTAGAGGCCCAGCACTGGATCTGTGAATAGCTACCATCATCTTTGCACTGTGGTACAAATCTGCCAACAGGCTGCAGACTATCGCTACTCAATGTTGAAGCTTTGGCCTTTTCCAGCTGACACTTGGTAAGACCTTCAAAAACAGTGAAACAGTAACAACTCTAGCTGTAACCCTAATGGAAAATACATATGAATGTAAATTTAACAATAATCATCTTCATTGAATTAACTGTGGAATGATTTCTAAGGTTTTATGCATCCACTGAAAAAAATCACAGTGCATCACCCTCTTGGACAACACACATCACATAGCTTTATGCATTATACAGCTGCTAATAAAACTAATGGTCAATCATGAATAAAAATCAATTATCAATCATAAATTATTTTAGTTGATCAATTTTTAACAATGAAAGGATATTAAATAAATTATTACTACCTCTGTTACAGTCCACCACATTGCCATTCTTGTCAACAAACTCTACTTTGCATCCTCCACATGGGTTGACACGGCATTTTGCCTCTGGGTGGGCAGGACAGATGGACCACTCACAGAAATTACGCAAGCAGGTGAACATGGGTTTACCTGAACAGACTAGAGGGAAAACAATTCATTATTTTCAATTGATTATTTAATAGCAAAACATGTTTTCTGTTAATGAATTAAAACCTCAATGCTTTCAGTCAAAAGGAAAATGACTGAAAAATAATTGTAACATTAATTTTTTCTACATGTAGAAGCCAAACATGAACTGTACAGAGTATAAAGGGTTTTGCTTTTCAAACAGAGTTGGAGAAGAACAAAGGATAATGGGCAGAGAAATCACAAAAAATTATCGACATCCCTCTCATAACTTTTCATGGTGAAAGTCAGTTGCAGGGATTTCAATAAGTTTTGAAATACATTTGTACCCATCTGAGCTAATTAAAGTAGGTGGTGACCTGATGAAGTTTTTTAGTCATTAGGGTGAAAAATTAATACAGACAAAGTAGGCAGAAGTAAGAGGTAAATTCTGACAAAGTAAGCAGCAGCTTTTGCCGGTTGCCAACTTCTGATGAAACCACTGAAATGCAGGCAAATTTGTTGTTTAAGGTGCCAAAAATCTGGAAAATCGCCTGCCGCATGCTTAAAAGGAGAACCATGAGTATGCAAAATTATGTGTAAATCTGACTAAGCTTAATTTATTTTTTATTTCTTTCACTGTTTGAAAATTTTACAGTACATTTCATTTATTTTTTTAAAAATTGTTATAAGCATTAATTTTAGGAAATTCATCCATGGAAGTACAACAAGAGGACACAGAGTCCCTTACAAGGTCAGCCTCCAGTGGTCGGAGCGCGAAACAGTGGGATAGGACAGACACTAGGGGTGGTCACAGCCAGAGTTTTGTTACATCTCTAGTGGTTCTTTTACGTCCCACAGAGTCTGACTAAGTGAAAGTATTGTGAGATGGGACCTACAGTTTATCGTCTGGTATCGCACGGTAGTCCGGTACTCTACCACTGAGCTAACCAGTCGGCAATTACATGTATATGTACCATATGTACCTTCCAATAAAAAACAAACTGTGCATTGATTTTTCATAGTTATTCTCACCTCCAAGTGCAGTCTTGTTACAGTGTGGCATGCCACGAGTCATGGTTCCAAGAACAGGGTTTCCTTCAATGTCAACACACCAGCAATAACCAGTAGAACCATAACACTGAACTTCTTCA
The DNA here is from genome assembly GCA_016490735.1 of Pachyseris speciosa. Classification (NCBI taxonomy): domain Eukaryota; kingdom Metazoa; phylum Cnidaria; class Anthozoa; order Scleractinia; family Pachyseridae; genus Pachyseris; species Pachyseris speciosa. The sequence continues at coordinate 3,307 of JAEMWC010001203.1, read as the reverse complement.
TAACTGCCGTCTGCAGCACACTGTGGCACAAAGCGCCCCACAACAGGTTTTGCTGGTTTCTCATCAAGCGAGTGAGTACCTAATGCTTCCAAGCGCTGCTGCTGGCACTTGGAATAACCTGAGAATGTAACAAATGCCAGGAAAAACTAAATCAGGAAAAACAAGCAGACACATACAAAAACATTTCAGTATCTGGCTGCAGCTTCATTATCAAAGAAAAACTACAGTTGTAATGGTGAACAGAACTGCCTGCCAGTAGACAAAAGAGTTGACGACAAAATTGCCCTTACCAAAGCAGTTGATATGGGACAGATGTGGCCCATAATTGGAAATGATATGGGGTCATCTATAGTCCACATGTGGGACTAGTATGGAGTTGATATGAGCTACAGGTTTACCACCCCATATCATTCCATTAATGTTGCTCTGCTTTTGTCCTAAACTATGGAAAATAATTTGTAGGAAGCTGGCACCAATCCATATTTAATTCCATATCTTTTCATTATGGAGGTAATAATGGGACATTCAGGATAATACAATAGGGTTTAAGCAGCTATGGGAAATCTATGGCAATACCAGCTGCTCTTGCCCATAGAAAAATTAATTAAACCCATACCTAAGAAAACTAGATCACCATTGAGCAGGCATGTATGAGGAATATACAGTACCGCCTGAAAGTATTGACCCATCGGGACGAGGCGATACCTCGTCTATGCCGCGGGTAGTGGCCGTGCGTCCACCGCGGTAAAAAAAATTGTTCCCGCGGGAAAACCGAGGTACAATTTTGCCACGGGAATACCGCGGGAAAAAAGACGAGGTAATGCCGCGGGGAAAGAACAATGACGATTAATTCCAGGTGTCAAAAAAGCGGAAGGACTGTAAGGTGCGAAGATTCACGGACATAAAAATAACGCTGTGCGCGATTTGCGTATGGACTCGTAATTTCTGAACCGGCCTCTATATAATGTAAAATCGAAGTCTTTGAAACGCTAAAGCCTGGTTTCCATATGATCGTCCGGATCGTCCCGATTGTCCCAGTCGTTTCCAAAAATTTCGAAACGATCGGGACGACTGAGACGATTGCTGGTTTCCATATGATCGTCTCGATCGCTTCAAATACTTGTTTTCTGCCGCCATTTTGAAATGGAGCAAGAGTGATGACTTCTGGCAGGGATAGCCTTCGATCGTCCTGATCGTCTCAGTCGTCTGAGAGCGTTTCCATATGATCGCTTCAAAATTTACACGATCGTCCCGATCGTCCGGATAGAACTCAATTCTATCCAAGCGATCGAGGTCGTCTCAGTCGTCTGGGTCGTTTGCGATCATCTGGGTAGCGTTTCCATATGATCGCCCCGATCGTCTGAACATTTTTTGAGACGACTGGGACGATCCGGACGATCCGGACGATCATATGGAAACCAGGCTTAAGGGGCTTGCCCTGGTTAAACGCCTGCCTTGGTTAAACGCCGTATTTCACATGTGAAGTACGGCATTTGTCCCAATTCTTTACTTGCACGTCACGCAAGTATCACGCAAATAAAAAATAAAATCGCTTATCTTTCAATAAATTAAGTCAAGAAACTGAGATAGTGTAGAATAGTAATAAATAAACAACGTATCAAAGTTTCAGCGTTGTGCGATATTCCGAACTCGAGTTATTCGATAAAGGGTACAAGTCAAAATTATAGTTTTTAGTATGGAGACGCCATGCTGGCATCGTGTTCCTTTGAGAAACCCCAACATGGCGGTCGGAAATCCATTGGAAACATCTGGAACTCACTTTTCCTCTCGCAAAGATTTTTTCTCTCTGCTAAACTTCAGAACATTCGCATAGACACTTCTCTTAACATATTGGTTGTTCAGAACTCGAAAACACAACGTAAATCGATATTTTCGCGTACGTGATATGTTTCTCAGACGCAACCACGATGTCTGGCATTGTAAAAAAATCTAAATTCAGACTGCTTTATTTTCAAAACAAAGCATGCTACCGAGCTGAAAACATGCAAGCAGATATATCTTTAAAATGTCTTTAACCTGATGAGGAAAAACCTCAAAATTTTTAATTTTAGTTTTTTCTGATGACGCGTGCTGATTTCATTTGGATCGGCTGAGGCGTTCTTCACGGCTGGCCTTTTCTTCGGACCTTCTAAACTTAATTCGCGGACAACTTGGGAAATTTTAAAATTTTCTCTATAGAACGACAAAATTCTTAACTTGACATACTCTGCTGTTCGAACCATCTTTGCTCCGGAGTTCACGTTGTGTTGTCGTCACGTGCAGTGCTCGAATTTGCATAAAACGCCGATACGCACGAACGACCAAATTTGTTCTTTGAAATCTCGGCCTGCCTTACTTAGAATTTCTTGGTAATTTGTTCGCTTCCCTTAATATCTTAGTTCTAAATAACTTCGAGTCAATGTAACAATGTGTTGGATCCGTGATAAGCTTAATTCAAAATTCCTGTCCGGTTGCTGGACATTGAGACATAACATGTAAATTGCTATTCGTGCTCTGAGCAGCATAACATGTAAATTTCATATTCGTGCTCTGAGCGTCACAAAACATGCCGAAATATTCTTTCCTTTCTTTCTTTCCGTCAAGATGCCAACAGATCTGTTTACAGGTCACATTCCACAGATCAGCACACACTGTAAATGAATAAAACTTTGAAGCCGAACTCCACGTGAGCGCGCCGAGCATAAATGCGCTTCGAAGATTCGATTCAAAATAGTCGCGACAATCGCTAATATCAAAATAATTTACGATCAAAATATTTCTCCAAAAATTTTTATTTATGGTCGGATTCTAACAACAGAATCAGTTCTGTCCATGTATCAAAAAAGCTGATAGATCTATGTGCAGCGACCACGACTGTCCTTCCTGTTCAAGATTTCCTGCCGAAACTTTTAGGTGCTACTTTGTCACTTGAAACACAAAGGAAACAAACGCCTATTCAAACTCGACCGCGGTATTTTATTACCTCGGTTTTACCTCGGTTAACTTTCCCGCGGCAACTTTGGAGCCTGACCGAAAAGTTCCCTCGGCAAAAAAGCGGCCTGCCGCGGGAATACCGAGGGAAAGTCGCGAGGAGGTCACGCGGCAAAGACGCGGAAAAGGGTCAATACTTTCAGGCAGTACTGTATGGTTTCATCAGTATTTTGACTATTAATAGCAATTCCATAACAGTAAACATACAAGTTTCATTTACATGTATGAGAAATCTATGTTATCAACAGCTTACTGTTCTTGTCCATAGATATCCCATATCAAAGGAAAGGCAACAGGATAATGCATGTGTACATAA